>JARQOC010000003.1:683206777-683755355 GCA_033576535.1 Allobates femoralis | reverse complement strand
AGCATGTTGTGACTTTTTTCCCTTCCAGAATCTGGATGAGAAAAAAGCGTCCGACACTCGCCAATGTGTTTCAGACGTTGATTAACTGACTGCACTGCGATAAAATCACACATTGCACTCATCCGAGTTTCACCCCAGTGTGTCCGTGCCCTAATAATAAAATCCATATAGTAATCCTACAATGTCTGCTGGACATGGTATGGGAGGGTTTATGGCTCAGTTAGTACACACTTCATACTTCTTGTTATTAACCAGTTAATGCCCACTTGTCCACCGGACTGCAGTGTCAAAAGAGGAAGACAGCGAGACAGGCAGTGACGTGGCATCAGAGAGCCCCTGACCTCGAAATAGAAGATCCTCAGATTCCGGTATTGTGACGACATATGAAGAAATATTTTTTGCACTTATATTACACTATGAACTCCACAGCACTTTACATACATCATCAACACTGTCCCCATAGGGGCTCACAATGTAAACATCCTACCAGTATGTCTCATATTGTATATCGCCTTTCTTTGATATCACCTTCACAAATATTGCATTTATTGAACTTGTCAGGTTTTGGATGTTTTAAGATTGCATTTGTTTGCAGGATGTCATGATTGACTCCCAGAGCTGCTGGTTTGACGGTTAATGTCTTACAGCATCTTAGATTTTTTTTGCTTAATGGTACTTCTAAGTTTCTCAATAGGGCTGAGATCAGGGGAGACTGGTAGCCACACCATGGTTTTCTCTACTTTTATGTCCATAGCAGCCAATTACTCAGGGCTATGCTCTGTACCAAGAGATGGTGCATTGTCATGCATGGGGATGATTTTGTACAAAGAAAAAAAGTGGTTAGTCTAAAAGTATATATACTTTGCCGTGGTCCTTTTCACTCCTTCATGGACCCTATAGGGGCAAACTAGCTCTCTCCACATGATTACGACCCAAAACATGACTGCCACCTCCTTGCTGATGTGACATGGTGACGGTCAGCTAGCAACCATCTACTCCAACCATAATGGGAACCTCTAGGCTCCCTTTAGGCTTTAGCTACTCCTCTGTCTGCAGGGGGGCGTGGCACGATGGGGGGGTGCACCGCTGACAGTGCCTAGGGCGCAGGAACTCCAAATACGGGCCTGGCTGGAGAGGGACTGAGATGGGCCGCTGAAAATTTCCGACAGCACCCCCCCCCGGTCCTCACCCAAGGGCTGCCGGAAAAACTTTGCCACCCAGGATTTGCGTCGCCAGTCAGCCCCTGCATGTTATATTGGGGAATGAGCTCCTATACAGCCCCACCACTATGTCTATATGTACATTCTCATTGACAAGGTCCCTTTACATGTATGTTACCTAAATATACAGAATTCCGCCAGGACCCAAGTTGTAACCACCAGAGTTGTCAACTCGATTTTATTTTCTAGGACAACAAACGTATCCATAAAATCATGGACGGCCGACATTGTGTGCGGACACTACGGAAAACACACAAACAAAATGAATATTAATATTCAGTGATAAATGTCTCCAGCCCTGATATGAAGCCATTAGCCACATTCACTGAGATCTGTAAAATGATAATTAGTCATAATAATCTGTGGCTCCAACTCTAAATAGATCATGGTGTCAAGTTTTGTCCATATTATAGACTGTCCAGTAATCTCTATAGGGCTGACAATCCTGTTGTTCATAAATGGCCATAGTGTCAGGTCCCTGTTCTCCTGGAGCAATAATAGGAGGAGCAGTCCTGTGTAAATGAGGATAGGAGCATTGTATCATTGCTACATGGGGACATTGCCAGGATGATACATACAGTCGTGCTCATCTACAGGGGAGGATATTACCTTTAGTGGCCAATCAAACCCATCTGTGTCATCTTCTGTGCATGTTAACAGGGTAAAGTCACCAGGGTATGAGAACTTCTGATCAGGGTCATTAGGATTTAAGAAGAGGAAACACAATCAATGGCTTCACCCAACCACTAACCCAGGGGTGGGCAGCTCCAGGCCTCGAGGGCCGTACAATGTCCAGGTTTTCTGGATTTCCTTAGCATTTGACAGTTGGAGTCATCACCTGTGCAGGAGATTACATTACCAACTGTCAAATGCTAGGGATATACAGAAAACCTGTACTGTGTACGGCCCTCGAGGTCTGGAGCTGCCCACCCCTGCACTAACCCAATGAGTGGGAAAAAGCCTTTGTGTTATCATTCATATTCTCTGAAAAAAAGGCCAAACGTTCTGCCGGGGTGTGTAAATTATGGAGCACAACTGTATATTATCTACATTGTAGGGTTTCATTCAACTCGCTGTGGTGACAAATTCTAGACAGACTTTTCATAGTTCATTTAAAACAACACAAACTATGGCTGGGGTCACACACACAGATATCTGGGCAGATATTGTTCACAGATCTCTGGTTGCAGTGAAATCATGGACAGATTGCTCCATTTGTACACGGCCACATAATGGACCAATGTGTCCATGATTTCACTGCAACCAGAGATCTGTGAACAATATCTGCACAAATATCTGTGTGTGTGACCCCAGCCTATCTCCATCCTATAGACAAGTCACCAACATGAATAAGTCTGTACTATCAACACATCTGACCCCAGTTCTTGGACAAGCGATGGCCACAAAACCTCCCACAGACGTCACTTTGGGTCACATTCATGTACAATCTGCCAATTCAATAGAATAGTGTTTACATTGTGATTTTCTTACCTGCAGGTGTTTTATTGAGGGATTCTGGTGGAAATCTTCGGCGCACTGCAGCAAACTAACAATGATGAATAGCAATATTCTCCACATTCTCATGATGAGGGGTCCACAGGTTTGTAGCTTGTACTCTGTACTGGCAGCCTCTCTACACAAATGGGTTCTAAAGCTGCGTCGCTCTATATAAAGCCTCAGATGCAACTTGTGTGATCATAGAAGTGTGATGTCATCGTGTTCTAAGACCAGGAGAGCAGATATAATGATCATTTGAAACCACAGATCATGTGACCTCCCTCTGGCCTCCTCAGCCACATTATATTGAAGTATAAAAAGAAAAAAGATAGCGGCACTCACCGGGCGTGTTTCAAAGGTGCTTTATTTGGGTACTCTCATTCCAGGGTCCCACTCGGAAGGGAGGGGGTGCAGAGACAGCAGAGATGACGGATCTCCGTTTCGGGGCTCCTACCCCTTCCACGGACCGAAACGGAGATCCGTCATCTCTGCTGTCTCTGCACCCCCTCCCTTCCGAGTGGGACCCTGGAATGAGGGTACCCAAATAAAGCACCTTTGAAACACGCCCGGTGAGTGACGCTATCTTTTTTCTTTTTATGCTCTTATTGATGTGATATATAGCAGGCACCCAGAGGCGGTCAGCAATGCCCCACCTCGTATATACCCATATGATGAAAAAATAAGCACTTCTCCTAAACTTAGCAGTGCCCAGTGAACGGACTCTTTTTGATTACTGCACATTATATTGAACAACATAGGTGGCATAAGACAATGCCGTTAACCCTTTCACCACCAGAGCTTGTTTTGACCCTGATGACCCGGCCATTTTTTTGGCCATTCTGACCAGTGTCACTATATGAGGTTATAACCCTGTAACGCTTCAACGGATCCCAGTGATTCTAACATTGTTTTTTCATCACATATCAGACTTCATATTAGTGGTGAAGGCAGGGCGATACTTTGTGCAAACAAATCCGAAATTTGATGAAAATTGTGAAAATCTCGCGATTTTTAACTTTTGATTTTTTTTGCCCTTCATCCCGAGAATTAGATCACACAGAATAGTTAATAAATAACATTTCCCACATGTTACTTTACATCCGCACAAGTGTCGAAACTAATTAGTTTTTTTTTGTTATAAAGTTAGAAGGGTTCAAAGTTTATCAGCAATTCCATATTTTTAAAAACAGTTGAGTCCTGCACACAGCGAACAAGTCTGTAAGAACATGTTCACACCGCCAATATATTGGAAACAAAAGCTAAATGCGACAAAAAACAACAGTACACTGCAGTAAAAATATTAAATGCGAATGCAGTATAAAAAATTTGTGTAACAATTACAGGGTACTTAGTCCATCCGTTTTTTTGCGCAAAAAAAGTTACTTCAAGCCACGTCACTAACTTCAAAGTGTACCCATCTCTGACGCAGTCCTAACTGTTGTATTAGAAAACCTGACTAGTGTGAATGCTTACCAGTGAGCAGGAGCCAGCAGGAGCAGTGTCTGACATGGACTGAAGGCGACGATAGCTATATGTGTGCAGGGCCCAAGAGAGGGGCGGGGAACTCCATCTCTTGCAGGGCAAGAGGCAGCTTAATTAAAAACATTTGAGTCCTGCACACAGCGAACAAGTCTGTAAGAACATGTTCACACCGCCAATATATTGGAAACAAAAGCTAAATGCGACAAAAAACAACAGTACACTGCAGTAAAAATATTAAATGCGAATGCAGTATAAAAAATATTTGTGTAATTTGTTTCTATACTGCATTCGCATTTAATATTTTTACTGCAGTGTACTGTTGTTTTTTGTCGCATTTAGCTTTTGTTTCCAATATATTGGCGGTGTGAACATGTTCTTACAGACTTGTTCGCTGTGTGCAGGACTCAACTGTTTTTAATTAAGCTGCCTCTTGCCCTGCAAGAGATGGAGTTCCCCGCCCCTCTCTTGGGCCCTGCACACATATAGCTGTCGTCGCCTTCAGTCCATGTCAGACACTGGTCCTGCTGGCTCCTGCTCACTGGTAAGCATTCACACTAGTCAGGTTTTTGAATACAACAGTTAGGACTGCGTCAGAGATGGGTACACTTTGAAGTTAGTGACGTGGCTTGAAGTAACTTTTTTTGCGCAAAAAAACGGATGGACTAAGTGCCCTGTAATTGTTACACAAATTTTTTATACTGCATTCGCATTTAATATTTTTACTGCAGTGTACTGTTGTTTTTTGTCGCATTTAGCTTTTGTTTCCAATTCCTTATTTTTTCAGCAAAACTTAAAAAAAATCTATTTTTTTGGGGGACCGCATCACTTTTGAAGTGACTTTGAAGGGCCTATAGGACAGAAAACACCCAAAAGTGACACCATTCTAAACACTGCACCCCTCAAGCTACTCAAAACCACATTCAAGAAGTTTATTAACCCTTCAGGTGTTCACAGGAACTAAAGCGACGTGGAAGGAAAAAAAATACTATTTTCCTTTTCCAACAAAAATGTAATTTTAGCCTGAAATATATTGAATTTTCATAAGGGTAAGAGGAGACAATGGAGCATACAATCTGCTGTGCCATTTGTCTGGAATACTTAGATACCCCATATGTGGCAGAAAACCACTGCTTTGATGCACAGCAGGGAAGGAGCCACATTTCCCTTTGTGAATGCAAAATTGACTGGAATAGTTAGCGGACACCATGTCGCATTTGCAGAGCCCCTGGTGTGCCTAAACAGTGAAAAAAAAAAACAAGTGACCCCATTTTGGAAACTAGACCCCCCCCTAGGAACTTACCTAGTTGCATGGCGGGCACTTTGATTCATACATTGAGCCGTGAAAATAAAAAAAAAATACATTTTTTTCCACAAGAACGTTCTTTTAGCTGCAAATTTTGTCATTTTCACAAGGGCAAAAGGATGAAATGGACTCAAACATTTGTTGGGCAATTTCTCCTGAGTACACTGATACCCCATATGTGGCAGAAAACCACTGACAGGGTGCACAGCAGGGCTCAGTGGGAAAGGAGCATTGTTTTGGAGAGTAGATTTCTAATGGTGGGTTTACACACACCAATTTATCTGTTCAATCTCTGAACCAATCTCTGGTTGCAATGAAATCATGGATACATTGCTCCATTTTGTGGCTGTGTACAACATAGAGCAATGTATCCATGATTTCACTGCAACCAGAGATTGGTTCAGAGATTGAACAGATAAATTGGTGTGTGTAAACCCACCATTAGGAATGGTTTGCAGGTGTCATATTGTGTTTGGTTAGCCCTTGATGTACCTAAACAATAGAAATCCCCCACAAGTGACCCGATTTTGGACACTAGACCCCCAAGGAATTTATCTAGATGCATGGTGGGGACTTGAACCCCCCAGGTGCTTCATACATTGAGCCGTGAATAAGAAAAAAAAAAGTTTTTTTCACAAAAATGTTCTTTTGTGTTATCCTGCCTCTACATACAGTAGATAACACAATAGTTGATATCACAGCTCTCCTCCTCCTCCGGTACAATGACTGATAACACCTCTATATACAGTAGATAACACAGGATCCACCATTCACAATAGGTGATATCACAGCTCACTTCCTCCTTCTGTACAATGACTGATAACACCTCTATATACAGTAGATAACACAGGATCCACCATTCACAATAGGTGATATCACAGCTCACCTCCTCCTCCTGTACAATGACTGATAACACCTCTATATACAGTAGATAACATAGGATCCACCATTCACAATAGGTGATATCACAGCCAGGGGTGAACCTAGCCTCTCTGCTGCCTGAGACAAACTGCAAAACGGCGCCCCCCCTCCCCTTCCCCCCCCCCAAGTAAATTTTTTAAAAATCGGTAGAATCATATCTGGTATATACAGATTTATATCTATCCTGTAAAAAAAAAGGACAATAGAAGACATTTTAATTCAGAGAAAAAGAGAGAAAAGGATGTCCAAACACGAGGATGTCAGCGCCATCACATGTACATACAAGAACCACACAGAATAATCCAGAACAAGCATCAGTAATGGCAATGGTGGCTTGGCACAAGCTACAGACACACAATGATGGTGGCAGAGCTGTGGTCCTGTAGGCAGACACAGTTCTGCATCCTTATAGAACAGGAGGCAGCACTGATTGCCAATCTATTATCTCTGGTACACCTGGAAGCCTGTATGTACCGAGGGGCAGCACTGGACCTGGTGTGTGATTATGGACAATCAGTCCTGCAGCAGAGGCGCATGTAAAAGGGACAATGCAACCTGCACACTAGGAGTGAACATAGAAATCATTGACTGGGGATCAATATGACCTCTAGCTACAAAACAATATTCCAAGCTAATTTCCCACCCCTCATTCAGAAAGTAGAAGCTCAGCTTAAAAAATGGTCATCCCTACAAATTTCGCTCTTGGGGAGAATAGCAGCTGTGAAAATGTCCATTATACCCCGGTTTTTATACCTATTTGAAACATTATCAGTAAAAGTACCCGTAGTAATTCTAAAAAGAATCCAGTCATTTTTAATGAAGTTTATCTGGCATTCGGGGAGACATCGAATACCAGCCTCGGTCCTTTGTGCGCCAAGACGACAGGGAGGTGTTGCATGCCCAGATATTTTACTATACTACTACGCTACGCACCTACGCCATTTGTCTCACTGGACGACATTGTCAGCTTGTACCAGATGGTCAGAGGTAGAACAATTATGGCTAGCTCCATACCACCCTGCTTCATTGATATGGGGCAAACCCTCAGAGATTCCCTCCAAAATGTTGTTGGGACCAATGTCTTTCACCAGAGGCATTTGGGATAGATGCAGGATTAAATTTCAGATGGCGACACACACCTCTTCTCTGACCCCTTTCTTGTATAGCCCACACATTTCGGGAGCCATGGACTCTGCTACTATGCGAAAATGGGCAGAAGCAGGCCTCTTTTGTTTCCGTGATATACTAAACCCACTTACCCACAAAATACGCTCTTTTACCGAACTATGCTCGCTTTATAAATTACCGGTAACCCTTAGCTTTTCGTACCGACAAATAATTCACTACGACGCGTCGATCATGGGAGTTAATAAATATACTAAACCAACCCAATTTGAAACCCTTTGCTCTCGGGGACCCTCTACAAAGGGTCTAATATCAGATATATATGCTATTTTGAACTCTCGAAGTACCCAAGGTCCCCTCAAACATGCCTATATGGCACGATGGGAAACATGGCTAGGACGGGAAATCTCTGATTCGATGTGGAAGGTGATATGGGAGAGAACCTTCAGAACGTCAATTAATACTCTATACAAAGAGAATCAGATGAAAATTTTGATGACGTGGTATAACACCCCCGAGATGCTTCATAAGTTCAACCCGGCGATACCTGATAATTGTTGGCGATGTGACCAGAGAAATGCCTCATTATACCATCTATTTTGGTCCTGCCCGATAATCCGAGGCTTTTGGGGGTCAATAGCAACAGTGTTGACACGGGTTATGGGTCATATTCTACCCGTAGACCCGGCTCTATACCTCTTAAATCTGTTCCCTTTAAGCTTGAATAAACCCAAGAGCAAACTCCTAATGCTTCTTCTTACGGCAGCAAAATGCCTGATATCTCTCAATTGGAGGAAGAGGGCTCCACCTTCGTTGTCCGACTGGCTTATACGGATAAAGGACCTCCGATCAATGGAACAACTGACCGCCACGCTTCATAACACAATGGACAAATTTACCCAGACTTGGCAGATATGGGATCTCTCCATGGACTCACAACAATTGTAATATATGGAGGATATATGTTGATGTTCTTGAATTTTGATATTGGAAAATGTAATGTGGACTTATTATTATGAAATCACATTTGGTATTGTTCTGATTGTTGACATGACTTAAAAAATTAATAAAAATCAAAGTTGGAAAAAAAGAAATCATTGAGCTCCCCCCCCCCCCCGAAAAAAAATAATATTTGGCTGGGTCACATAGGTACACATCTCACAACTTTACAGTCCTTACAAAGTAATTCTCCCACTTAAACCCCTATATTCACCTTACATTGCCCCCATAAAGTATGATGCCAACAAAAGTGCCCCACAAACACTGTATGAACCCCCCTTCCCCCAGTGAATTCCTCCACACGCACAGTATGATGACCCTACTGTACCTCTCTCAACTACCCCGGCACAGTATAATCCCCAACTTTGACCCACACATAGCCATCCATACAGTATAATGGACCTAAATGCAGTATATTGGCCCTTACACCTCATCAAACTGTATGATGGCCCAGAACGCAGCCCTCAAATAGTACTCCAGCAAGAATGAAAGGTTTCCTCATAACCCTCCAAGTATTATCAAGCCCCCCACAGAGCACTCCAAATATTATAATGGCTTCCATACAGCAGAATTGGCTCCATATAGTCCTCCATATAGTATAATGCACTGCACCCCACAGTCCTATATTATAATGCACTGCACCCCACAGTCCTATATTATAATGCACTGCACCCCACATTCCTATATTATAATGCACTGCACCCCACAGTCCTATATTATAATGCACTGCACCCCACAGTCCTATGTTATAATGCACTGCACCCCACAGTCCTATGTTATAATGCACTGCACCCCACAGTCCTATGTTATAATGCACTGCACCCCACAGTCCTATGTTATAATGCACTGCACCCCACAGTCCTATGTTATAATGCACTGCACCCCACAGTCCTATATTATAATGCACTGCACCCCACAGTCCTATATTATAATGCACTGCACCCCACAGTCCTATGTTATAATGCACTGCACCCCACAGTCCTATGTTATAATGCACTGCACCCCACAGTCCTATGTTATAATGCACTGCACCCCACAGTCTTATGTTATAATGCACTACACCCCACAGTCTTATGTTATAATGCACTGCACCCCTCAGTCCTATGTTATAATGCACTGCACCCCTCAGTCCTATGTTATAATGCACTGCACCCCACAGTCCTATGTTATAATGCACTGCACCCCACAGTCCTATATTATAATGCACTGCACCCCACAGTCCTATATTATAATGCACTGCACCCCACAGTCCTATATTATAATGCACTGCACCCCACAGTCCTATATTATAATGCACTGCACCCCACAGTCCTATATTATAATGCACTGTACCCCACAGTCCTATATTATAATGCACTGCACTCCACAGTCCTATATTATAATGTACTGCACCCCACAGTCCTATGTTATAATGCACTGCACCCCACAGTCCTATATTATAATGCACTGCACCCCACAGTCCTATATTATAATGCACTGCACCCCACAGTCCTATATTATAATGCACTGCACCCCACAGTCCTATATTATAATGCACTGCACCCCCACTGCCTGATTTTCTATCATGAATATGTTATATACACACATAGACACACATAGTATGAGCCCTCAAATAGCTTTCTATACACAGCATAAACCCCCACATACAGGGCCGGCTCCAGGTTTCTGTGGGCCCCGGGCAAAAAGGTGTCAGTGGGCCCTTATATACATGTATATATATATATATATATATTATACCCGCAAATGGGCAGCAAGTGCAGCCGCTAGGCGTAAAAGGCGGCAGATGCAGATTTTTTTACCGCAACTGCCACATTTAAAAAAAAAACACCTATGTGAAGGCAGCCTTACAGGAGCAGTGACTGCCGAAACCAGCAAGAGCTGTTTCTGACACTGAGTATATTACACGTTGTTAGGAGCGGGCTAAAATGCGTTTGCGTTCCCTTGCGCTTTTTGAAAATACCCTTCAAATGCAAAATGTTGCATTTTTGTGCATCTGAAGATTCTTGGTATATACACAAGCATCCTCAAGCGCACAAATAATGCAAGCAGCTCAATGGAGCCGCACTGCCATATGGGTGGCACCGCAGCTTAGCGGAGTGTCTGGCCGTTCGGATCTCTCTTTCTCCTCACCTTTCTTCTCGCCGCTCCGGTCTCCTCCGCTCACTCTGCACATATCAGCACAGTGATGACAACATCGTGCCCCTCCATGCTGAGCTGCAAAATGCAGACAGCGGCAGAAGAGACTCTGGAGAAGAATGCTGCTGGCAAAGGTGGCTGAGACTATAGGAGCGGAATCCGCGGGGGGCTACCACTGGTACATATATGTGGCACCCCATGGGTTAATGTGCCACAATAACATCACACGGGTTCTCTCCCCCACTACACACTGACAAACACTACCACCTCTGGGCAATAGGGGGAGCACCACGTGCTCCCTTATATACTCTTGCCCATGAGGAAGAGCTCAGACCGTTCAGCACGGTGCAGTGCTGTGAAGAGGAGCTTATTGAGAGCAGAGTTAGCTCAGTGCAGACCTAGCAAGGGTCAGAGGAAAAGGAGAACGAAAGACAGAGGAACACATCTGGGAGCTCGAGTGACACCATCACTTGCCCCAGAAGTACGCACAGAGACGGACACCGGATCCGGTACTGTGTCTGGCACCCACAGCACAGTGAATCCAGGAACAGTGGGATCACTAGATGCCCCCTAGTACCAGAGCGAAGCAACACGGAGGGGTCAGCGCAGCATAGAGGACTCAAGTTGCCTAGCCAAGTGGTACCAGCAGAATACAGAGAGACGTGAGGAATCCCAGCAGCTTAGCTAGAAGCAGCAGCCCAGGACACACACACAGTGCAGCACAAGGAAGCCAACGACCCGGACAGGGTGTGGGGAGAGAGCTCAGCCCCATTACAGACTCCGTGGACTATAATCTGCAATAATATCAGCAGTAAAGCCTTGGAAAACAGCTTTGGAGTCTGTGTATTGATTGCGACCTTTGCTCCAGATTCAGCACAGAGACAATTCCTCTCTACAGATCCAGCCTGTCAGCTCTGCAGCATCAGGAGAAGAAGAGAATTGCAGTGTTTACCAAACGTGAGTGTGTGTCCTCCAACCCTTCTCCACCATCTATAACCCCAATAGACTTAAACCCTTTACTGCCCCGGGGGATACAGTTCTCCCCACTGGAACTATACCATCTCCGCTGCTACTCCATCACCCCCGGAGGTTCTGCAGCAGCGGCGGCCCCATCACTGGCCGCACCAAGTGGGTGGCGTCACCCGTGACAAATCCCTTGTAAATATTCCCCTTTTATTGTGAGGGCCCAGGGACACGGTCCGGACCAAGCCACCCGTGACATCCCCAGCTACCGACCGGTCCAGTACCGAGTACCCCAGTCCCGCCTGGGGCTCCACACATACCTCCTACGCACGCGGCCCTGCTCCGTACACCTCCTACGCACACGGCCCTGCTCCGTACACCTCCTACGCACGCGGCCCTGCTCCGTACACCTCCTACGCACGCGGCCCTGCTCCGTACACCTCCTACGCACGCGGCCCTGCTCTGTACACCTCCTACGTACGCGGCCCTGCTCCGTACACCTCCTACGCACGCGGCTCCGCTCCGTACACCTCCTACGCACGCGGCTCCGCTCCGTACACCTCCTACGCACGCGGCTCCGCTCCGTACACCTCCTACGCACGCGGCTCCGCTCCGTACACCTCCTACGCACGCGGCTCCGCTCCGTACACCTCCTATGCACTCGGCTCCGCTCCGTACACCTCGCACGCACTTGGCTCCGCTCCGCACACCTCGCACGCACTCGGCTCTGCTCCGCACACTTCGCACGCACTCGGCTCCGCTCCGCACACCTCGCACCCACTCAGCTCCGCTCCGCACACCTCTCACGCACTCGGCTCCGCTCCGCACACCTCCTACGCACGCGGCTCCGCTCCGTACACCTCCTACGCACTCGGCTCCGCTCCGTACACCTCCTACGCACTCGGCTCCGCTCCGTACACCTCGCACGCACTCGGCTCCGCTCCGCACACCTCGCACGCACTCGGCTCCGCTCCGCACACTTCGCACGCACTCGGCTCCGCTCCGCACACCTCGCACCCACTCAGCTCCGCTCACCTCGCACGCACTCGGCTCCGCTCCGCACACCTCGCACCCACTCGGCTCCGCTCCGCACACCTCGCACGCACTCGGCTCCGCTCCGCACACCTTGTACGCACTCGGCTCCGCTCCGCACACCTCGTACGCACTCGGCTCCGCTCCGCACACCTCGTACACACTCGGCTCCGCTCCGTACACCTCGTACGCACTCGGCCCTGCTCCGTACACCTAGTACCCACTCGGCCCTGCTACTTTCACACTGTAAATCCCTCCTGACCCCACACAAACTTCACCTAATTGCCATACACCTAGTACACACTCACCTCTGCTACATTCACACTGCAAATCCCTCCTGACCCCACACAAACTTCACCTAATTACCATACACCTAGTACACACTCACCTCTGCTACATTCACACTGCAAATCCCTCCTGACCCCACACATAAACTTCACCTCATCCAGCACCATGACAACTGAGGAGCTGATCATGTGACCCCTGACTCCTCCCCTCCATGTGACATCTTCACAGGTCCTCTCAGCCCAGAGTGTGCGGCTCTGTCGGCTCCCATGGAGGGGGGAGGAGGGAGGAGGAGGGAGACCCTTTGGTGCTGCAGGAGGCCGAAAATGACCCCCCAGCTGCCCCCTGGTTATGGCCCTGGCTGTGGGGGCAGTGCTCAGGGGCCCCTGAGGCTAGGGTCACACTTGCATTGTGACCCTAGCCTGATGCAAGTATTTTCGGCTGCAGCACATAGTGTTTAATGCTATGCGCTGCCAGCAACTGAGCCCATAGAAACCCGGTGTTTACCTTGCCAACCACTTCGTTGCCAATGTAAACATCGGGTTTCTATGGGCTCCCTTGCTGGCAGCGCATAGCATTAAACGCTCTGTGCTGCAGCAGACAACACTTGCGTCAGGCTAGGGTCACAACACAAGTGTGACCCTAGTCCTCAGGGGCCCAGTGGGCCCCCTCCAAGCAGTCGGGCCCCGGCACTTGCCTGGGTACGCCGGTGCTGACGCCGGGCCTGCCCACATAGCCCTCATATACAGTAAATGCCCTCATACAACCACCTACGGTATATATAGTATTAACCCCCCACATGGCTCCCTATATTCATTTTGAGCCCTCACCCATATTAGAAAAACAACACCACATACTCACCTCCCTCCTGTCTGCTCTGGTCCCCCGGGATCCACTTCTTGTAAGCTGGTGCGTATATGCTGGTGTGCGCTGACTGATGACGTCATGTCACAGAAGAGGTGATGGGAGCTCTCCAAGAGCTGCGCTGCTATTCTATATTGTAATTCCAGGAAAGCTCCTTGCCTGGAGATGCTATTGGCAGCGCACTTCATGGCGGTGCACATCATGGCAGTGCACATTTCCAGGCTGGGAGGTTTCCTGAAACTACACTGCAATACAGAATAGCAGCGCAGTTCTTGGAGACCTCCAAGATTATAATGAGGGCGATGTGGCCATGTGCCCTCAGGAGCCTCGAGTGGTAGCACAGACTGCGCTCATTATAATTCATTTATGCAAGGAGGTGTAGCAGCCAGTCATATGTAGTGATCCCACCAGTGGCGTAACTTCAGGCCCAGGGGCCCCGATGCGGAGGCTCCAATGGGGCCCCCAATTATTGCAAATCTTTAATAGTATTAGTCTTTTTCTATAGGACAAAGGGACTTTTGGGGCCCCCCTAGGCTGCAGGGCCCGGGTGCGATCGCAACCCCTGCACCTATTGTAGTTACGCCCCTGGATCCCACTAAAAAATATCATTCATCCTGCTAATGGCTGATAACAGAGACCAGAAAGCAACTCCCTGTAAGTCAGGGTACAGAGCTGCTGCCTGGGGCAGTGTGTGCTAGCAGGACAAGAGCCTGGAGCTGTTGGTCCACAAGTGCGCCCTGCTTACAGCACTAGATGCTGGCGAGCACCGAACCCTCACCTCTCTGCAGTAAAATTTTCTGCAGGTGCTCCACATCATTGCTGCAGTTCCAAGTAAGCGATGATGGAGCCAGCGCTGCCGGCAAAAAATTGGCATCGCCCCCTGGGTGCAGATTCATCAATTCCACCTTGGCAGCACTCACAACTTCAAGGGTGCACGCTCGATAGGAGGATGAAGGCTGACGTATGCAGCCATCAACCGTCACTGCTACCGTGTTTCCCCGAAAGTAAGACCCTGTCTTACATTCTTTTGGGGGCCAAAAGTGGCCCCCGGTCTTACTTTCGGGGGGGGTCTTACATTGGGTGCCCCAGCAGTGTGGCCTACAGGCCCCCTCCTGCTGGGACACTGCGGGAGCGGGTCGCACGTAACGTGCGCCCGCTCATTACATATGCACTGCATCTTACCCTCCAGGGTCCTCTTGCAGCAGCCAGCGCATCCGTCCTCTGTCCTCGGCTGTCTCCCGGATCATGTGACCGGCCGGTCGCAGTCGCGATGATGTCATGCTCTGCGACGGGTCACATGATCCGGGAGACAGCCGAGGACAGAGGACGGACGCGCTGGCTGCTGCAAGAAGACCCTGGAGGGTAAGATGTCTGCAGCAGCAGCAGCGGTGGGGGCCTCAGAACAGGGGGGTAGTGTGCCAGCAATAGGGGGCCCATATATACAGTATAATGCACTGCTCCCCCTGTCGCTGATTGACAGGGGGATGCAGTGCATATGTAATGAGCGGGCGCACGTGACGTGCGACCCGCTCCCGCTCCCCCCCCCCCCTCCGCTAGGGGCCTTACATTGGCCCCCCCCGGTTGTAAGGCCTTATAATCGGGGGAGGCCTTACATTAGCAGGCCCCCCCCTTTACCCCTAGGCGGCCTTACAATCGGGGGGGCCTTACTTTCGGGGAAACACGGTATGTGCTGCATGCTGACGGCAGTGTGACATTCATAGCTGTGACGTTCAATGGCCCAAAGGCCGGCGGCCATTTTTAATGCCACTTATATGTGCCGGCCTCTGACAGGCTCCTGGTCGAAGTAATGACCACAGTTAACGGCGGGGCCCCACAAAATCAAGCACAGGGGTCCACGGAGGACCTGGGGTTCACTAGGGTATAACCTTAAACAGTGTCCCACTGGGCCAGTCTAGCCCTGGGTCTATGTATATGTGAAATAAAGAAAGTGGGAGCACAATGTGAAGATATCTAAAATTCTAAAATATATACTAAGTGCAGGGGGCCTAGTGGCCACTCACCGGGATGGTTGTGCACCCCTGCACCACTTTGGACACGGGCCTGTATGGATGCCTCCTCCGTGGAGGTAGTGAGAAGCAGCCGGCTGCTGAACACCGCCGCTCCCGAAGAGCTTCCTGGTAGGGTCACGTGATCGGGCGAAAAGCTGGAAATGCGTCACCGCAGGTCCTGTAAGCAGTGTGATGAAGTTGCTGTTGAAACGCATTGTGGCCTATGTAAGGGGTTAATAAATTACTTGGTTACTTTTTCCTAATCCCAGCGCTCCACTTCCTTATCTATAGGTCTATGTATAGAGCGGGCTAGTGCATGTCACCAGTAGGCCGCTCTGCGCACTGTGGACATATGATACCTTCTTTAGGTAACTACTTCTGAAAACATGCTCACATAGAAATTAATTTTTAGAGAGATTTAAAAAAATGATTCTTAGGCGCTCTTCCCATCATCATTTTTTGCTGATTGTGGCAGATTTACTGCATCTGCCGCCTAACGACCGCACTTGTGTCACAATTGCAGCAAGCCCCATGCATTGTCTGTGGGGCTTGCAGTCGGTTGCAGCAAGTGCGGTTCTGCCGGATGCGGTCTAGTCTCTCCCTCCTCTCCTCAGCAAAGAGTTTACATACCGTCCATACAACCAGCGGCAGCAGCATTAACTTCTGAGGGAAGGGGGACCGTGTCAGCATAATCCTCTGCAGCACATTGTCCCTGCATGTCCTCCTGCCAGCGCTGATTCTGCTGCCGCTCTTCACTTTCACTAGTTCGGGGGCCCCTTCCCGTTCTGGCCCCCAGTGTATTGCACCGGCCATGTGATTGTCCCTGCACTGCACCCCCATAGTCTCTCATCAATGTAAAAACAAAACAAACAACAGTAAATCCTCACCTCTTTCTCCTCAGTCCTCAATGAGCTGCTCCATTCTCCTCTCCTCAGCGTCTTTCTGGCTGCCGGCCGCTCTGCAGGGCTCAGGGATGACGCCATCACTTCTCACCTATCTGTGCTGCAGGGCGGCCGGACTTCAGAGAAAGTGGACGACAGCGGAGGCCTGGATTTCAGGAATGGGAACGGCATCCACGGGGATGCACGCTACCACCAGGCACCCCCGCGGATGCCGCCCCTCTGTTTACTTGAACGCTATGCCGCCTGAGACGACCAGCTCAGGTTGGCTCATGGATGGTGCGGCCCTGTTCACAGCTCACCTCCTCCTGTACAATGACTGATAACACCTCTATATACAGTAGATAACACAGGATCCACCATTCACAATAGGTGATATCACAGCTCACCTCCTCCTCCTGTACAATGATAACACCTCTATATACAGTAGATAACACAGGAACTATAGCCACAGTAGAGAACAAGCAAAAAGTGTTCAGTGAGTTGTGGAATCCGTGGATACAATTCAGGGCTACTCACAGGATACATTAATTCATATGGTCCCAGCGGAACTATGAAACAAAATTACCTGATGATTTAGTCCTCAGAGCTTCTTTCCCCCCTCACCTTTCACCCTTTCTTTTTCTCTTCTTTCGCCCCCTCTTTTCTATCTTTTTCTTCTTTTACTTTTTACTCTGATGTTCTTTTATTTTGACTTGTTTGTTACAATAAATTATTATATTGTCAGCTATTAATTAATCTGTTGAATGGACTGCCTAATATTTTCAGATGTCAGCTACAGAGACGTCTTGAAAGAGGCAATGGCAGGACGTTGAATTATCGAAGATGAACTTACGCAAAGTTATGTCCTGATTAATGTGCTTTTGTATACATGTATTTATTGATTCAAATTTGATTTAATGTTATTCAAATGTTTTGGATTGTATGTTTATCTCATTTTCAATAAAAAGATAATTGAAAGAAAGAAAGAAAGATAACACAGGATCCACCATTCACAATAGATGATATCACAGATCACCTCCTCCTATACAACAACTGATAACGGCTCTACATTAGGGGGGCGGTTGGTAATGGCAGGTAGGAGGGGACACATGTCCTGGGGCATGGACCCTGATCCTTTCTGACCCTGGCAACGCCCCTGTCTGCTCCCCAAGCAGCCCATTTACAGTTCATGTACAAACATGTCAGCTCATGTGTTCTGAGTAGACAATGGCATGGGGGCATAAAAGAGCAAGTTTGCACAGGGCACCAACCAGCCTAAGGCCGGCCCTGGCTCCCCATGTCTGTCTATGGCCATGTTCACACTCACCTGCGTTTTTGGCATTCTCTGCATTTTTCTGCAGTTTTCCAAAAACGCAGGTGTGTTAACACTGGGTGCAATTGAGTGTAGCTGCGTTTTTTCACTACACTTGCGTTTTTTGCCCCCAGTCCAAGCTTTTGAGTGCTGGAAAAAAACGCAGGGGTGGTTTTACAAAAACGCATGCGTTTTTGTTTTTTAACATGGGCCCCTATGGGAAACGCATGCGTTAACGCAGGACACCTATAGGCACCTGCGTTAACGCATGTGTTAACGCTAGTGTTTTTAAAGTGCTCAGTTAAGCACCCTGCGTTAACGCTAGCGCTTTTTGGCCAAAAAATGACTAAGTCCAAAAAAGTGTCAAATCCTTTCAGACACACAAGGGACACTTTTTGGCACTTTTAGAAAAACGCAGGTGTTTTTTTTCCTGCTAAAAATAATGCAAATTGTGTGTGAACATGGCCTATGGCACATGGTTCCCTCTAGTCTCACTCACACTCCATGTCTGTCTATAGTCCACTTCACACACACAGATATCTGAGTCCAATATCTGAACAGATCTCTGGTTGCAATGAAATCATGGATACATTGCTCCATGTTGTACACAGCCACAAAATGGAGCAATGTATCCATGATTTCACTGCAACCAGAGATCTGTTCAGATATTGGACTCAGATATCTGTGTGTGTGAAGTGCCTTATGGCACATGGTTCCCTCTCACTCGCTCTCCATGACTGTCTGTGGCACATGGTTCCCTCTAGTCTCGCTCGCTCTCCATGTCTGTCTATGGCACATGGTTCCCTCTTGTCTTGCTCGCTCTCCATGTCTGTCTATGGCACATGGTTCCCTCTCGCTCGCTCTCCATGTCTGTCTATGGCACATGGTTCCCTCTCGTCTCGCTCGCTCTCCATGTCTGTTTATGGCACATGGTTCCCTCTCACTTGCTCTCCATGACTGTCTATGGCACATGGTTCCTTCTTGTCTCGCTCGCTCTCCATGTCTGTCTATGGCACATGGTTCCCCCTTGTCTCGCTCGCTCTCCATGTCTGTCTATGGCACATGGTTCCCTCTTGTCTCGCTCGCTCTCCATGTTTGTCTATGGCACAAGGTTCCCTCTCGTCTCGCTCGCTCTCCATGTCTGTCTATGGCACATGGTTCCCTCTCGCTCGCTCTCCATGTTTGTCTATGGCACATGGTTCCCTCTTGTCTCGCTCGCTTTCCATTTCTGTCTGTGACACATGGTTGCCTCTCGTCTCGCTCGTTCTCCATGTATGTCTATGGCACATGGTTCCCTCTCGCTTGCTCTCCATGTTTGTCTATGGCACATGGTTCCCTCTCGTCTCGCTCTCCATGTTTGTCTATGGCATATAGCTCCCTCTCGCTCGCTCTCCATGTTTGTCAATGGCACATGGTTCCCTCTCGTCTCGGTCACTCTCCATGTCTGTCTGTGGCACATGGTTCCCTCTCCTCTCGCTCGCTCTCCATGTCTGTCTATGGCACATAGTTCCCTCTCGTCTCACTCGCTCTCCATGTCTGTCTATGGCACATGGTTCCCACTCGTCTCGCTCGCCCTCCATGTCTGTCTATGGCACATAGCTCCCTCTCGTCTCGCTCTCCATGTCTGTCTATGGCACATGGTTCCCACTCCTCTCGCTCGCTCTCCATGTCTGTCTATGGCACATGGTTCCCTCTCGTCTCGCTCTCCATGTCTGTCTATGGCACATAGTTCCCTTGCGTCTCGCTCACTCTCCATGTCTGTCTATGGCACATAGTTACCTCTCCATGTCTGTCTATGGCACATGGTTCCCTCTCGTCTCGCTCTCCATGTCTGTCTATGGCACATGGTTCCCTCTCGTCTCGCTCTCCATGTCTGTCTATGGCACATGGTTCCCTCTCGTCTCGCTCGCTCTCCATGTCTGTCTATGTCACATGGTTCCCTCTAGTCTCGCTCGCTCTCCATGTCTGTCTATGGCACATGGTTTCCTCTCGCTCGCTCTCCATGTTTGTCTATGGCACATAGTTCCCTCTCGTCTCGCTCGCTCTCCATGTCTGTCTATGGCACATGGTTCCCTCTCAGTTGCTCTCCATGTCTGTCTATGGCACATGGTTCCCTCTTGTCTTCCTCGCCCTCCATGTCTGTCTATGACACATGGTTCCCTCTAGTCTCGCTCACTCTCCATGTCTGTCTATGGCACATGGTTTCCTCACGTCTCGCTCACTCTCCATGTCTGTCTGTGGCACATGGTTACCTCTCGTCTCGCTCACTCTCCATGTCTGTCTATGGCACATAGTTACCTCTCCATGTCTGTCTATATTCTGGTTTATAAAACCTAATAAAAGATGATTTACCCACCTAAGAATTATCCTAGTTACTTAATATGGAGCAACATGGGGGCATCATCACACGCCAAGACCTAATGCACATGACTACCATATGTTATGAATCTTAAATGAACCAATTTAACCATGGAGAGACGGGAGGATGAAATTGGGTCCATTGAGGAGTGTCATTGGCAAGAAAGAGTACTAAAATAACCCTTGGTGGGGCACACTGGCTCCTATAGCTCAGCTTACTACACAGGGTGTGCAAAAAACACACAATATGTAATACAGAAGTCTAATCTGACTTCCAAAGCCCAGGGTGTAAATCAGACATGGCTATGTTGATGGATCTGATGTGCCCATGTTTGAAGAGTTTCACTTACAGGGAGATTTTTCATTCCTTAGTGGGCAGCTTGTTGCCAGTGTTACCTGCCACCTCGGTGGTGGATGATTTCCTAGGTGGATAGTGCATACTTGCAAGCTCTGTGTCATGCCTTGGATCTTGATTCAGGGACCCTTAACATGGTCAGTTTCCTTTCATGCTGAGCCACAGCTTGGTCATTCCCTGTCCAACTGCTATGTTCTTACCTTTGCTTCTATGCCTTTGATTTGTGGTTTCAAGTGTTTGCACTTGCTTTTTGTCTCTGGCCTGTCACATCACGGTTGGGGTTATTTACTTATCTCTGATTTAGCTGCAATGTCTATTCTCACATCAATGGTCTAGAGTTATCGATTCTCCTGGTGCAGTGGAATAAGCTTTAGTCACAAAAGCAATATTTCCAGCAGCGCCCCTAGCGATAATAGGTCTTTAATAATATAATCCTGATATTAAAGAGAGAGGTAATAATCCAAGTGTATGTATTATCCACCCACCCAGCCTGACTGACAGCTGCACTTTGTACTGAGCAGTGTGAGATCTTAGCAGGGAGGAGGGACACTGAGGAGATATCAGTTAGGCTATGTGGGTGGGGATATAGCAGCAGGGAGTAGGGGAATTAAGGAGCTGTCATTCAGACTAGATGGGTGGACATTTGACAGCAGCAGGGTCGAGGGGCACTGAGGAGCTGTAAATCAGGTTAAGTGGGCAGAGATTCAACAGTAGTAGGAAGGAGGAGCACTGAGGAACTGTCAATCAGGGTAAATGGAGAGATCTAACAGTAGCAGGGAAGTAGGAAACTGAGGAACTATCAATAAGGCTAGATAGCAGGACATTTGACAGCAGCAGGTAGGAAGGGCACTGAGGAGTTGGCAATCAGGCTAGGTTGGCAGAAATGCAGCATTGAGGAGGGGCAGTGAAGAGCTGTAAATCAGGTTAAGTAAGCTAAAATTCAGCAGTAGCAGGGAGGAGGAGCACTGAAGAGCTGTCAATCAGGCTGGAAGACTGGTATCTGCGCTATTGTCACGGTCACAAGGGCCGGGGTCAGAACCGGCGTCAGCACCTGGCCTGCAGGCAGGTGCCGGGGCCTTCACCTGACACAGGGGCCCACCGCCGCTATCTCCGCTGCTGCCCCACACACACTTCGCACCAGAATCATTACTTTCCATTAGCTTTTAAGACCAGCTGCCCGTCCCCGCTCCAGCCCTTTCACTTCCTTTTTTGGCCTCCACTATTTGCGTCCCCCTGTGAAACGCACATCAGAGGAGGAAGTGTTCACTCTCCTATATGCGTCCCACAGTACATGTCACCCGGCTCCGCCTCTGAGGTGAAGATTGTGTGTGGAGGCGGTGTGAGATAGCAGATCATTCCACTAACGAGGTAGATACCCGCCCTGCCCCAAGTGCGGCATCCGTCACCCGGCCATGATGCTTCTCCTGCAGCTGCACACTGTCTGCAGGCTGAGTACTGTGCTGCTGCCCCACTCCCCTGCCCAGATAAGAAGTCACCCTCACAGTGACTCACCTTCATATAGGCTGCCTGCTTCCAGTATGGAAAACTGGTGCCTCCTGCCAGGGGCGGACTGGCCCGGCGGGAGATCCCCCGGGGGGCCCCGACACCCTTTGGCCACGCCCACTAAACCCCGCCCCATACCCCCCCTGGGCCCTGTAGTGAGATGTGTGAGTGTGGCGCCCCGCAACGAGTGCGTCACAAGAGGGTATTGCAGCCATAAATGCAGCCGCAATATTCTCTAACACAGCAGTGATCTGGTTAATTTAGAAATCCAACCCTGCATGCATCACCTAGAACAGAGGGCCAATCCTAGGTCCTGGTGGGTGGAGTGCTAGGGAAGTGTGTAGGAGAACAGACCCTTAGTCTAGTCAGAAAGAAGGAGAAGGGCTCTAGAACTTGACCTGAGCAGTCTAGAACTTGGAGAGGAGCGGGGGCTCCGCACCCCGTGCAGCCCCCGGGCCGTCACCGGTCGGGTGTCAGCACCTGAGGCCTCAACAACCGGGATTGGGCATCAACCACGGGTTCCCAAAAGACTCCCGTGCCCACAACTCACAGTTCACTGGTACCGAAGCTGGCAGCAGTTCACCTCTGCTACACGAACCAGAAGCGTGGAGGAGCAGCTTCACAGGAGCACCCCACCACCAGCCAACTTCCAGTCGTCTAACCAGCGGTGTACCCACCGAGGGACCCAAGGCTCCCCAAAACATCCACAATGTACAACTTGGATAGGGCATTGAAGCAGCCTCCCCGTACCCGATCTGGTATTCCTGGGCGACACTGGCAACCACTTAGTTAGAATGGAGGAACACTGCGGATTTCTAAGGGACACCATCACTGCTGAGTCCACCCGGTCCATTACCCGTGAACTGTATACCATGTACTGCCTGCTGGTGACAGTAAAGACCCGTTGCAGAGACTTTCTGTGTCCGTGCTTCCTTATGAACTGTCCGTTCGCATTACAAGGTAACCGCAGCTGCCGCACAACATCTTAAGCAGCTCCAGCCTCCGGGGATCACCGCTCAGCCTGTGGGGAGCGTTCCATCTTGCTGCTATCCATCCCCTGGAGGTTCCGCAGCGTCGGTAGCCCTTACCGAAACTACTCATAGGTGGCGTCACGAATAAATTAAAAACCCCTTTAATCTGTTCCACCAAGACGTCTTCAACCCTTTTGATCTGCACTACACCGGGCCCCACTACCGGCAGGCGCGGCCCACCCGTGACAAGGAGGAAGGAAGCATTGCCTGTCTAAACCGGAGTCCCGGCCACGGTGATTCATGAGGCCCCCCCTCCGGTACAATCACTAATCATATCGGCGCACTGCCGATATGATTAGTGATTGTTGTTGCTCTAGCAGCAGTAAAGCACGAAGAGAGCACTCCGTGCCTTCCCTGCTGTAGCGGTGCCGCTCAGCCTCCTCTGCGCAGCGCGACACTGCCGGCGCGTGCGCAGATGGAGACAGCCTCAGGTTCAGCCTGCGATGGCTGTCTGCCTCCATCCAGGCTGTGCAGGTGCCGGCAGCGTCGCGCTGCGGAGGAGGGACCCTCCATTGCCCCAGCAGGCCTGCAGCAGCTCTCGGTCGCACAAAGTTAAGTGATTCTGAATATGAAAGGTGAGCGTGGGTGACCGGTGGAGTGCAGAGGACAAGGGGGGTGTGCAGAGGACGAGGGGGGTGTGCAGAGGACGTGTGGGGTGTGCAGAGGACTGGGGGGGGTGTGTGCAGAGGACAAGAGGGGTGTGCAGAGGACAAGGGGGTGTGCAGAGGACGTGGGGGGGGTGCAGAGGACGAGAGGGGTGTGCAGAGGACGAGGGGGGTGTGCCAAGGATGAGGGGGGGGTGCCGAGGACGAGGGGGTGTGCAGAGGACGAGGGGGGGGTGCAGAGGACGTGGGGTGTGTGCAGAGGACGTGGGGGGTGTGCAGAGGACGTGGGGTGTGTGCAGAGGACGTCCAAGGGGGGTGCAGAGGACGTGGAGGGGGTGTGCAGTGGACGTGGAGGGGGGGTGTGCAGTGGACGTGGAGGGGGGGTGTGCAGTGGACGTGGAGGGGGTGTGTGCAGTGGACGTGGAGGGGGTGTGTGCAGACGTGGAGGGGGGTGTGCAGAGGACGTGGAGGGTGTGTGCAGAGGACGTGGGGGGGTGCAGAGGACGTGGAGGGGGGGTGCAGAGGACATGGGGGGTGTGCAGAGGATGTCAAGGGGGGTGCAGAGGACGTAGGGGGGTGTGCAGTGGGGGGGGTGTGCAGAGGATGTGGAGGGTGTGTGCAGAGGACGTGGAGGGGGTGCAGAGGATGTGGAGGGTGTGTGCAGAGGACGTGGAGGGTGTGTGCAGAGGACGTGGGGGTGTGCAGTGGACGTGGAGGGGGTGTGCAGTGGACGTGGAGGGGGTGTGCAGTGGACGTGGAGGGGGGGTGTGCAGAGGACGTGGAGGGGGGGTGTGCAGAGGACGTGGAGGGGGTATGTGCAGAGGATGTGGAGGGTGTGTGCAGAGGACGTGGAGGGGGGTGTGCAGAGGACGTGGAGGGGGGGTGTGCAGAGGACGTGGAGGGTGTGCAGAGGACGTGGAGGGTGTGTGCAGAGGACGTGGAGGGTGTGTGCAGAGGACGTGGGGGTGTGTGCAGTGGACGTGGGGTGTGTGTGCAGAGGAAGTGGAGGGGGTGCAGAGGATGTGGAGGGTGTGTGCAGAGGACGTGGAGGGGGGTGTGCAGAGGACGTGGAGCGGTGAGTGCAGAGGACATGGTGGAGTGTGTGCAGAGGACATGGATCAAGGGTGTGCAGAGGACATGGAGGGGTGTGTGCAGAGGACATGATGGAGTGTGGGCAGAGGACATGGAGGGAGGGTGTGCAGAGGACATGGTGGTGCACAGCACGGAGCTGAGGACATGGTGGTACACTATGCACAGCACGGAGCTGAGGTCATGGTGGTACACTGTGCACCGCACAGAGCCGAGGACATGGTGGTACACTGTCTGTGCACAGAGCTGGGGACATGGTGGTACACTTTCTGTGCACAGAGCTGGGGACATGATGGTACACTGTTTGTGCACAGAGCTGGGGACATGGTGGTACACTGTCTGTGCACAGTACGGAGCTCGGGACATGGTGATACACTGTGCACAGCGCGGAGCTGGGGACATGGGGGTACACTGTGCACAGCATGGAGCTGGGGACATAGTGGTACACTGTGCACAGCGTGGAGCTGAGGACATGGTGGTACACTGCACAGCATGGAGCTGAGGACACGGTGGTACATGGTGCACAGCACGGAGCTGAGGACATGGTGGTACACTGTGCACAGCACGGAGCTGGGGACATGGTGGTACACTGTCTCCCGCCGCCTTAAAATCGGTCTGTTTCCAGGAGAGTCGGACGAGTGACATCTGTTTCTTGGTCCGTTTGGAAACTGCTGTGCGAGTGTCTGACATTTTTCTCAGATCACATCCATGTGATGTCTGTGTGCAATCTGTTTTGTTTTTTCTCAGCAGCTATTACTGTAGAATCATTTACAGGAACATTTTACAGTGTTCTCAGCTGCAGAATGATAATGTATCCGTGAAAAAAACGTGTCAGACTCAGATGGTTCGTGTGATGTCCGTGTGCGGTCCGTGATTTTGTCGGACCCTTAGACTTGCATTGGTGAGTGTCACACGTGAATCTCATACTGTCGCAGCATGTTGTGAATTTTTCTCATCCTGAATCTGGCTGAGAAAAAAAAGTGTCCGACACTCGACAATCTGCTCTCAGACATTGATTAACATTGGTCCGACTGCAATGCAATAAAATCACGCATTGCACTCATCCGAGCTTCACGCCAGTGTGTCCATACCCTAATAATAAAATCCATATAGTAATTCTACAATGTCTGCTGGACATGGTATGGGGAGGGTTTATGGCTTAGTTGGTACACTCCATACTTCATGGTATGGGGAAGGTTTATGGCTCAGTTAGTACACTCCATATTTCTTGTTATTAACCAGTTAATGCTCTCTTGTCCACCGCACTGCAGTGTAATAAGAGGATGACCGCGAGACAGGCTGCGACATTGCATCAGAGAGCCCCTGACCTCAGAATAGAAGATCCTCAAATCCTGGTATTGTGACATAATATAAGAATAATATTTTTTGCATTTATATTACACTATGCACTCCACAGCACTTTACATACATCATCACTGTCCCCATTGGGGCTCACAATGTAAACCTCCTATCAGTATGTCCCTGTAGTGTGGTTGGACGAACCTTTTATATGTACTACATGATGAAATGTGGGAGGAGAATCTACATGAAGCTTGGGGGGATGGCTGTGACTAGGGGGAAGATTGTCCGTGACAGGAGGAGGGGCTGAAATGGGGGGGAGGAGCCGTGATGGGGGGGTACCGCTGACAGTGCCTAGGGCAGCAGGAACTCCAAATACAGCCCTGGCACTATGTGGTGGTAATATATGATCTGGTCACGGTGTGGTGGTATTTCTGATTTCTATCTGGTATTATTGGTCTTGGTAGAGTGGATTGTGGTCGGTCATTTGTTTTATCTGATATTAATAAGGGGAAACATCTTTATTTCCAAAACATATTAAATACTTGGATGTTTAAGCCTTCCCTGTCCTGTGACACAGCAGCAGAGATGCAGTTACAGAGGTTCACCAGAGAAAGCAAGTTGAGCATTTGGTGAGATTTTCACCTCAGTATTTATAAGACAAAACCAGGAGTGAGTGAGAAATGCATAAAAATTACCTCTGATTGCTCCACTCCTGGTTTTGTCTTACAAATACTGAGGGAAAAATATCACCAAATGCTCAAAGCTCCATATTCTTCTGACGGTGCAGATTCCACCAATAAATAAGTGATCACCTTCCTAACCTGTGCACCACTGATAACTTGTTTTCACCAAAAAATCCCTTTAATGCAAACTCCAGTAATGATACATCACAGTAATGGTGAGCGCACAGTGATGTGCAGGAGCCGCCTGGGTTTTATAGTCCACGCTACACTATAATAGGTATAACGGATAACAAGTATTTGTATATAGCTGAAGAATGGGTGGGCCCGGGTGGGTGGGCCCCTGGAGTCAATTTTCCTGGTGGGCCCCAGACACCCCAGTCCGGCGCTGCCTCCTGCTCCCCAACATAATCCCCAGGAGGAGACTGACCTATCTGTCCTCTTATGTGTTTCACTCACTGTGGAACACACCAGCACACTTGGAAATGTCTGCAGTTTGCAGTCTGGAGTGGCTTAGGCTGCTTTCACATCAGCGCTTTACACTGATCGCAGCAGTTGCGGTGAAAAAAATGCAACTGCCGCGATTACCGCATAACGGTCGCACTTGTGGTTCACTTGTGGCAAGCCCCATGCAATGTCTATGGGGCTTGCGGCAGGTGCGGCATCGGCACTTGCGGCAGGTGTGGCCACGAAAAAAGCGCGGTATTGCCACAAGTGAACCGCAAGTGCGGCCGTTATGCGGTAATCGCGGTAGTTGCGTTTTTTACCACAACTGCCGCGATCAGCGCAAAACGCTGATGTGAAAGCAGGCTTAATTCGGTTCAGGCTATAGTAACTATAAGAATGAATGATTCTGATCACTTCTTTGCATGGACATCATTGTAAGCTGCAGATGCTTGTAGCCAGTGATCAATCCAAATTGTAAAGTCATTGTACCCCAATGAATCCAGGCGGGCTGTGGGGTCACCCCATCATTGACTGAGCTAGTGTTAGGACCCAGTTAATAGAGATCGCCTCCATGTGGCAACTGGGTGAATTATCGATTTGGCCATTTCTATAATACTAAGTATCTCTACTTTTTCATTATCATTTTGTTTCTATTTAGAAATAAGTCTATGTCGAGTGCAACTATTATATTTGAAATGGAAATGAGCTGAAGACTGGGACAAGAGCCATGATCATTAATCATCCATGCACCATCAATCACATAGCCAGGTAGGACATACATCCTATTTGATCCACAAAAAGCACACGTTTTTAAACATGCGCATGAGTTATTACTAGTTTGCTTCTGTGTGCCGCCTCCTGCTGTGATGTTTATGCTTTCCTTCTCTCTTTCTCTGTCACTCACAGCATGGAAATCATTTGTCCTGACATCAGCTCCAGATTCCTGCCCTGACAAAGCATAAACAGCACAATGGCCACAGTCAATCGAGCCACAGTGACTGCCTCCATGGATGTTTACGGTTTTTGTCACAGAGGTCAAATTCGCAACAAAATGTGTTTTTGGTCTCAGTGCAAAAAACGTGGCCACCCGGTTCAGGAGGAAACGGGAAGAACTGGATGCACCCGCAAGTTCCTGCAGCTCCATTGTGGGGCGAAAAACGGGTCCGGGTGCATCCAGTATCAGTCAGATTCACACTGATGCCAAAAAACAGCAGTGTGAAACCAGCCATAGAAACTGGCGAACCCTCACAGCACACAGTGCAGGAGCCGGGAGCATTGATGAGTATTTTAAGTTTTAGACTGGACAACCCCTTAAAGGGAACCTGTCACCCCAAATAAGCTTTCTAAACTATTAATACCTGCCCCTGCAGCCTTAGAATAAATTTTAACACATCCCTGCCTCATCTTTTGTAGTAATCTACAAGTACTATAATGTACTTTGCAAACTTACGAAAATGTTGTCAGAGGGGCGTTCCTGAAGGAATTTTGACCGGTAGGCGGGTCCCCTTGTGCCGCGCTACCCCTGCCTCGTTGCTGTAATACGCCCTAAGGGTACCTTTACACGCCACCACAGGAAGGCAGCAACTGCCGGGCACTGGGGATAATTGTGCCTGTTGCCTTGAAATTGCTACGAAATGGCGGCGTGTAAATAGGGCAATTCCTCCCGGTGTCCTGCAGTTCCTTCCAATACCTGTTGCTGAGCCGTGCTCAAAAACAGGAAGGCACAATTGCTATGGTGGTGGCGTGTAAACGGGGCACAGGCATGGATGTTGTGTCGCCTATTGAACTCCCAGGGGCGTGCCATGGCGTCATGGATACCACGCCCCATCAGCGATCATTGGTGGGGGCAACTGTGTAACCATTGGCTGTCCCTTCTCAGGGCACCATATTTAAAGAGCTGTCCATTCACAATCCGCAATTGCAATGGCGTCATGTATTAGCCAGCCTTCCTGCGCAGGCTGGCCAACCATGACTCTATTGCGTTGTCCAATCAACGCTTGTGCATCACGGAATACACAACTCTGTCACGCCTATGTACTTACGGCGCAAAATATGTACGCCCATATTCCTTTGTGGTAGCGGCGTGTGAAATAGCGAAGGTATTCCACAGGTATTTAGCCGCGGCACCCATCGGAACTTCCGGGGAACAAAGATACCTTCAGTGGAGCACGCAATGGCGGCGTGTATATGCGGCATCAGCGATCGGTATCCACCATTAAAAACGTGCGTGTGCACGTGCGGTGGATACCTGTTGCTAGCCACAGTGGTGGCGTGTAAAGGTACCTTAATGGGCGTCATTATACAAAAGCAGAGCGCGGGCACGATTTCTATATCGCGCCTGCCACGTCACCGCTGCGACGCGGTCATGTGACGCCGGGTTCGTGCGACACATGACCGCGTCGCAGCGGTGACGTGGCGGGTGCGATATAGAAATTGTGGCCACTGTGGCTAGCAACAGGTATCCACCGCACGTGCACAGTTTAGGAAGCTTATTTGGGGTGACAGGTTCCCTTTAATATGTGTCCCCTGGGGCGAACAGTATTGTAAGTTTTAGACCGGACATCCCCTTCATATCTCATATGTGTTCCCTGGGGCGATTCATATTTGATCCATTTAGCATACAAACGATCTGGCTTTTTTGGTGAGCTGGATCTCCATAAAGAGCCGGACTGCCGTCATTATTATGGAAGTCTGGTTTCATTAGCTCTTTAGGGTAAAGAAAAAAGCTATTTTTTTCAGTAACATTGGGTGTAAATGAAAACTCTCCTCACACTATCTGTCCCTATTTCTATTCAATGTTAATGTAATTCCCAGAGGTACAACTGCATTCTCAGGGTCCTACAGCTCTCTGTGGTTTGTGCTGCACATTTACCTCAAGGTTTAGTGGTAATTATCAGTGTCCTTGTGTTATGTATTCACTCACTGCGCATGACTCATAGTGATACAATGTCAGTTTGTTTTTCTCCTGCGTGCTGAAGCTTTTTGTCCCGCCGAGGCTTCCGGACTTGTAGTCCTCTGTAGCCGTAGCTGTAGTCCTCTGTAGCCGTAGTTGTAGTCCGGTGTATGGCTGCTACAGAGATGTCTGAAGCCGGGAGCCCAGGAGCCATTTCCATGCGGGATGTTCAGGAACTTATCTCCAAGAAGGACGAGCTCGAGGCGCAGATAAAGGCTTATTATGATGTCCTGGAAGATGTAAGTCCTGTCCTGCTCCCTGTGTCCTCAGGACGAGCTTAACCAATATGCAGGTGTCATACTTATCTGCGCAATATAAATGGCGACTTTATATACAGCTATATGTGCATATGTTATGTATGAGGTGTCCAGTACTCCCTGACCACATATACCTGCACTGACCCCATCACCTGCATGATCGTGATCTGACTGTAAGCTTACCAGGACCACATCATCAATGTGTATGTATATATATGGCTGCTATGAGTAGGAATAAATGTGGAGTTTATTATTTTGCTGTTATTTTATAATTTACAATTAAATGGGTTCTCTAATAATTATACAGAAATATCAAATTCAGCAAACCTATCCTAGTGACCCCAAGAGACCAATGACAGTGACCCTTACATTTCTAATTGTGCTCATAAAAATGAAAGCTGTATTGTGATTGGTTGCTTTGGGCATGGAGACGTTTCCCCATAACAGCACTATACTATTGTCCATGTGCTCTGCAGGTCTGGCAGCTCCTTTACATTGAAGTGAATGGGGACACATGTGATGATGCAGAAGTGCCATTGTGTCCCATAACAAATAAAGCAGAACATTCAGGTTCTCCCATTCTGAACCTGCCTTGGGATATTTGGTGCCAGTCTGTGCCTCCTGCCGGGAGGTTCCAGGCCCCTGTCCACAGCGCTGCGTACAACATTGGACCTCATTTTCACATCTAAGAAATAATGGATCGCTTTTGTCAATGGGCTGAATCCGATTTCTATCAGTGTTTGGACAATGTAGCAGCTATTATCCCATAGCAGAAAGAAAAATAGAAAAACAAAAAGCTACAAGAGGCAATTGTACCCCTTTCATAAACAGCCAAGTAGTTTAAAAAAAAAAAAATACATATATATAATTATAAAAGAGAAGCATGTAAACAAAATACAGAATCACAAAAACATGGATGCAAGAATTATTTGAATATGCGAACACGAAAAAAATGTTCAGCTCTTTGTTTTAAAATACACATTTCAAAAGGTATATATACATACAGTACAGACCAAAAGTTTGGACACACCTTCCCATTCAAAGATTTTCTATATATGAAAATTGTAGATTCACACTGAAGGCATCAAAACTATGAATTTACACATGTGGAATTATATACTTAACAAAAAAGTGTGAAACAACTGAGAATATGTCTTATATTCTAGGTTCTTCAAAGTAGCCACCTTTTGCTTTGATTACTGCTTTGCACACTCTTGGCATTCTCTTGATGAGCTTCAAAACAGCAAAGCACCCCCACACCATCACACCTCCTCCTCCATGCTTCACGGTGGGAACCAGGCATGTAGAGTCCATCTGTTCACCTTTTCTACGCGCACAAAGACACGGTGGTTGGAAACAAAGATCTCAAATTTGGACTCATCAGACCAAAGCACAGATTTCCACTGGTCTAATGTCCATTCCTTGTGTTCTTTAGCCCAAACAAGTCTCTTCTGCTTGTTGCCTGTCCTTAGCATTGGTTTCCTAGCAGCTATTTTACCCTGAAGGCCTGCTGCACAAAGTCTCCTCTTAGGCTGGTTTCACACTACAAATTTTTTATTTCCGATGCTGTCCGATAAAAATCGGACAGCATCGGACCGATTTTGGCCTCCATGCAGCCCTATGGGCGTCGGACCGAATCGGATGTGCACTAAATGGCATCCGATTTAGTCCGATCCGATTTTGTCTGACATTTTTATCGGTGCAAAAATCAGAGCATGCTCCGAAAATAAAATCGGACAAAATCAGATTAGACCAAATCGGATGCCATTTAGTGCACATCCGTTTCGGTCCGATGTTTTTAACATGGGGCCCTATGGAGCAGGGTCCGAGGAAACATCTGATGTGTCCTCGGACCCGATGTTACTGTACTGAGCATGCTCAGTACAGTAAAACTGCTCCTAACCATCTAATTTTACTTCCGCAATGTATATAGATACATTGCGGAAGTAAAATTAAGTAAGGCAGGGGTTAAAAATAATAAACCATTTATGATCACCTGTCCACGAGTCCCTCAGCGTCTCCAGCATCTCCTGCCTGTAGGACCTGCCGTGATGTCACAGTCACATGACCGATTACTGCGGTAACCGGTCATGTGACTGTGACATCACGAGAGGTCGTAGGATCAGAAGAAGACAGCTGGAAGCGCCATGGGACTCGTGGACAGGTGAGAATAAAGATTTTTTTATTTTTATTCCGGAGGACAGGGGAAAGGAGGGGGAGTACTGGGGGACATGAGGGGGAGCACGAGGGGTGATGAGGGACACACGCAGGGGTCATGAGGGGGAAACAGAGGGGAGAACAGCTGACAGATGACAAGAGGAGCCGGCAAACTGATCCTGCAGAATGTCAGAATCGGATGCCTATTTGGCATCCGATTGCAGGGATCAGTTTAGATCCGATGCTGTCCGATTTATATCGGACAGCATTGGATTTGACAAAATCGTTATGTGAAAGTAGGCTTAACAGTTGTTGTAGAGATGTGTCTGCTGCTTGAACTCTGTGTGGCATTGACCTGGTCTCTAATCTGAGCTGCTGTTAACCTGCAATTTCTGAGGCTGTTGACTCTGATGAACTTATCCTCCGCAGCAGAGGTGACTCTTGGTCTTCCTTTCCTGGGGCGGTCCTCATGTGAGCCAGTTTCTTTGTAGCACTTGATGGTTTTTGAAACTGTACTTTGGGAAAACTTTGAAAATGTCCCCATCTTTCGGACTTACTGACCTTCATTTCTTAAAGTAATGATGGCCACTCGTTTTTCTTTACTTTACGGCTTTTATCTTGCCATAATACAAATTCTAACAGTCTATTCAGTAGGACTATCAGCTGTGTATCCACTAGACTTCTGCACAACACAACTGATGGTCCCAACCCCATTTATAAGGTAAGAAATCCCACTTATTAAACCTGACAGAACACACCTGTGAAGTGAAAACCATTTCCGGTGACTACCTCTTGAAGCTCATCAAGAGAATGCCAACAGTGTGCAAAGCAGTAATCAAGGCAAAAGGTGGCTACTTTGAAGAACCTAGAATATAAGACATATTTTCAGTTGTTTCACACTTTTTTTGTTAAGTATATAATTCCACATGTGTTAATTCATAGTTTTGATGCCTTCAGTGTGAATCTACAATTTTCATAGTCATGAAAATACAGAAAAATCTTTGAATGAGAAGGCGTGTCCAAACCTTTGGTCTGTACTGTATGTATGTATATATATATATGCATGTGTATGTGTGTGTATATATATAACTATAAAACTGAGTGTATTTATGTATGTGTATCATAGCCTCGCCTCCTCCCGGTAGCCCTGCCCTGGGACTAAGTGGAGGGATGAAGTTGTGTGGAGGAATGGGCTACAGGGAAGGTGGAGCTACATGGAGGGGAGGGGCCATGACCATATATGGGCATTACAACCGGGCAATGCCGGGCTCTACAGCTAGTGTATGTATATACAGTACAGACCAAAAGTTTGGACACACCTCATTCAAAGAGTTTTCTGTATTTTCATGACTATGAAAATAGTAGATTCACACTGAAGGCATCAAAACTATGAATTAAAGGGAACCTGACCCCTAAAAATCACCCCCAGCCTATTAATACCTGTCCCTGCACCATCATTATGCTATTATACCTACCCCTTTGTGTAAAAATTGTGTGCTTTGAATGTTTATAAAAGTGCTTTATATACCTCTAGATCTGCGGCTTCTGATGTCTTGAGAAGTCACACAGGGCGTTTCCTGTGGCTCTTTTCCCCTGCCTGAAATGCAATTATTCATGCCCCGAAGGGTGTGATAATCCTTGTGGAGCATCATCTTCCCCCTCCATGGGCACGGATTAGCTGGTATGACGCTAATGGCGTCATATCCGGCTATCATGATGTCAGTACACCCAATGGGTGTATCGATGACCTCGCGATGCGCATTGCACATGCGCGCGGTTACTTTACGGCAGCTTATCTGTGATGAGCTGCCGTAAAGTAACCTTGCGCATGCGCAATGCGCATCGCGAGGTTGTCGATACACCTAATAGGTGTACCGACGTCATGATAGCCGGATATGACGCGATTAGTGTCATACCGGCTAATCCGTGCCCATAGAGGGGGGAGATCATGCTCCACAGGGATTATGACACCCATCGGGGCGTGAATAATTGCTCTACAGGCGGGAGAAAGAAGCCACAGGGAACGCCCTGTGTGACAAGACATCAGAAGCCGCAGATCTAGAGGTATATAAAGCACTTTCATAAACATTCAAAGCACACAATTTTTACACAAAGGGATAGGTATAATAGCATAATGATGGTGCAGGGACAGGTATTAATAGGCTGGGGGGGATTTTTAGGGGTCAGGTTCCCTTTAACATATGTGGAATAATTAACTTAACAAAAAAGTGTGAATCAACTGAAAATATGTCTTATATTCCAGATTCTTCAAAATAGCCACCTTTTGCTTTGATTACTGCTTTACACTCTCTTGGCATTCTCTTGATGAGCTTCAAGAGGTAGTCACCGGAAATGGTCTTCCAACAGTCTTGAAGGAGTTCCCAGAGATGCTTAGCACTTGTTGGTCCTTTTCCCTTCACTCTGCGGTCCAGCTCTCCCCAAACCATCTCTTTTGGGTTCAGGTCTGGTGACTGCGGAGGCCAGGTCATCTGGCATAGCACCCAATCACTCTCCTTCTTGGTCAAATAGCCCTTATACAGCCTGGAGTTGGGGTCATTCTCCTGTATAAAAATAAATGATGGTCCAACTAAATGCAATCCGGATGGAATACCATGCCACTGCAAGATGCTGTGATAGCCATGCTGGTTCAGTATGCCTTCAATTTTGAATTAATCCCCAACAGTGTCACCAGCAAAGCACCCCCACACCATCACAGCTTCTCCTCCATGCTTCATGGTGGGAACCAGGCATGTAGTGTCCATCCATTCACCTTTTCTGTGTCGCACAAAGACACGGTGGTTGGAACCAAAGATCTCAAATTTGGACTCGTCAGACCAAAGCACAGATTTCCACTGGTCTAATGTCCATTCCTTGTGTTCTTTAGCCCAAACAGGTCTCTTCTGCTTGTTGCCTGTCCTTAGCAGTAGTTTCCTAGAAGCTATTTTACCATGAAGGCCTGCTGCACAAAGTCTCCTCTTAACAGTTGTTGTAGAGATATGTCTGCTACTAGAACTCTGTGTGGCATTGACCTGGTCTCTAATCTGAGCTGCTGTTAACCTGCAATTTCTGAGGCTGGTGTCTCGGATGAACTTATCCTACGCAGCAGAGGTGACTCTTGGTCTTCCTTTCCTGGTGCGGTACTCATGTGAGCCAGTTTCTTTGTAGCGCTTGATGGTTTTTGCCACTGCACTTGGGGACACTTTCAAAGTTTTCCCAATTTTTCAGACTCACTGACCTTCATTTATTAAAGTAATGATGGCCACTTGTTTTTCTTTACTTAGCTGCTTTTTTCTTGCCATAATACAAATTCTAACAGTCTATTCAGTAGGACTATCAGCTGTGTATCCACCAGACTTCTGCACAACACAACTGATGGTCCCAACCCCATTTATAAGGCAAGAAAATCCCACTTATTAAACCTGACAGGGGACACCTGTGAAGTGAAAACCATTTCTGGTGACTACCTCTTGAAGCTCATCAAGAGAATGCCAAGAGTGTGCAAAGCAGTAATCAAAGCAAAAGGTGGCTACTTTGAAGAACCTAGAATATAAGACATATTTTCAGTTGATTCACACTTTTTCTGTTAAGTATATAATTCTACATGTGTTAATTCCTAGTTTTGATGCCTTCAGTGTGAATCTACAATTTTCATAGTCATGAAAATACAGAAAACTGTTTGAATGAGAAGGTGCGTCCAACCTTTTGGTCTCTACTGTATATCTCTACAAAGGACCACTGAGAATATCAATACTTAGTTTGCTTATTTCACCCTAACTGAGGCAGGTATATTAGCCCAAGTTACAGTGAAAATTCAGCCGTCTGCCTGCATAGCAAAGCTGACTTGGGCTGCTAGGACCCAGCAGCTTCTGTACCCTCCCTAGATCCAGCGATAAAATGATCACTGGTCCTGAAGAGAAAGCACCAGTAGCCCTACCTATTGTTCAGTATTGTTAATAAAGCAATTGAGAAGCCAGAGATGGTAACAAATTGTATCTGCCTTCTTTATGAGAAGTCAGCTGAGTCTGACAGCCTCCTTAATGTTATGGAGCTGCTCTAATATGCAGTGACATTTTTGAATATCCCCACAGAGGTGAAAGCAGAATACTCAGACGATTATTGTTTATGGGTGGTCTGGAAATATTTAAGCAATAAAATATAGACTGTTCAGATTGCATCCATGCACTGTTTGTTTTATACTGACCAATTGATTTTAATGTGTGAATTTGATCTGAGACTGTTCCAAGGTGATCATGGATCATGTCACTTTTTTTTTTTTTTTTTGCAGACACTTGGTCTACAAAAACCATGGACGAGTGAGCAGGTCCATAGACTATAATAAGTGCATGAAAAACATATAGCACATAATTTAAAAATGGATGTCTGTCTGAATGAAGCTTTAGCTGCACATATATGAAAGGAAAAGTTCTAAGCACATATTTTAACATCAGTTGGAGCAAAAGAGGGTCCTTTTTGCCATTCCTATCTTATACACACACACACCTTTAATGCAGCTTCTTTACTTTAAATGATGGCTTCACTCCAATCTCTGACTCTGGGAACTTGTATTATTGGGTCTTGCCTTTATATTCTTGTCTTGCGAACAGTTAAAAATCATGAGTTATTACATACGATCTTGACAGTAAATAGTTTTGTGCACTTGGTCTTAAAACTACTAGAAAAAAAGCAGCGTCAAAAAACCTTACCATCCATTTTTGGCATGGATGGTAAAATGCATTTGGTCTTAACCAAAAACTAAAATTATTATTTTTATATATATTTTCAATGAAAAGTTAACTTTTTCTGTTTTTGCACTTTTTTTTATTTGGCAGCAAAAGAATATTGGAATGGAAGGTCCCCTAGTTGACAGAGAGGGATACCCAAGAGCGGACATTGATATTTACCAAGTGCGGACTGCACGGCATAACATCATCTGTAAGCTTTACTTATCTGTTAGCAGCAAGTTCATGTCATAAATCCTTTCTACCAGATGGTTCAAATTATGCCGTCATATTGTGCACAAGTGGCTGCTTCCGGTCACATCTTTTCATTCCTACTTTAAAGAGATTATCCACTTCTCACACAACCCCTTGTCAATCACCAAATTCCCCTATGTAAGGTGAGAACAACCGGTAGGATCCTCTGGTGCCAGCAATGTAGGCACCGAGTCCCTTGTGACTTTGTCACATGAGCCTTGCAGCCAAACAGGCCGCTTCAGACCCCCGGATGAGAGCAGCGGAATCTCTCATTTCCTCCGGATGTATGTATCATTCAAAGTTAAGCGGCTGCTGATTGACTGCAGAGCTCGTATTATCTTACGTCATGCCAGACTCTGGGACACCCAGCGCTGACATTGCTGGAACCATGCAGACAGCGGAGGTGAGTATAGGCTGTTACTATTTTATGTTTGGAAATTTGGTGATTGAGAAGGGATTGTCTGAGTAATGGACAGCCCCTTTAAAGGCCTCGTTACACAGTATGATATCGTGAACGATATCGCTGAAACGTCACGGGTTTGGAGTCGTTGAAACGACATCGTTAGGACGTCGTTGCTTGTAACACCGAGATACGACTATGATAAATCGTTGGCTTGTTGATCGCAGATTTGAGAATATGTTCTCATCCACAATAACCATAGCATCAGTGGCCAGCCTACTTTTAGTATACCGCATATATGATCATTTTGATAATCTGCAGTTTATTATTATAATGTCAGTGAATGGGACAAGATATACAGTATATGTAATTTGCTTATAATATTTTTAGGTTTGCAAAATGACCATCAATCCATCATGAAAGAAATTGAAGAGGCCTTGCACAATTTACATGCCAGAGAGAAAGAAAAGAGGCAGAAAGATGAGGCAGAGGCCAAAGCTGAATCCCGACAACACAACCAACCTTTACCCAATGCCTTTGCCAAAATTGATGTAGTCACCCCAGGATCTCCGGCTAGTATGTGTGTAAGTGAATAATGTCTTGTTGGTAATGCTCCTGACCAGGTATTGCTACTGCTGTGACTTCTAAGTGGCATGATAGTGCAGGCTCAAATGGCTCCTACACATTGTAATATTAAAATAGGTGATGCTTAAAAGTATGCTGTAAAAAAAAAAAATCAACTGGCTTCTTGTGGCATTTACTGCTTATATTAAAGGGGAGGGTAAGGAAACCTTATTTCTTAATATTTTTACTTAATGGGGTTGTCTAATACTAGGCAACCCCTTCTCATATCTCATAAAAATGAAAAAACCTATACTCGCCTCCGGTGGCAGCATAATTCCAGCAAAGTCGGAACTGTTCCCAGGGCCCACGTGACATTGTCATAACATGCAAGCTTTGCCACCAATCTCAGCTGGCTGATTTCTCTCACCTTCAGATAGTTAGGTAATTAGGAGAAACTGAGTCCTAAGGGTACCTTTACACATCGCAACATTGCATGCAATTTCACTTGCAACTTAGGGCCGCTTTACACACACCAACTTCTGTGACCAACTTCTGAACAGATCTCTGGTTGCAGTGAAACCATGGACACATTGTTACATGTGTACACAGCCACAAAATGGAACAATGTGTCCATGATTTCACTGCAACCAGAGATCTGTTCAGAAGTTGGACAGATAAGTTGGCGTGTGTAAAGCGGCCCTTACTGGTTGCAGTGAAATCATGGACACATTGTTCCATTTGTACACAGCAACAAAATGTAACAATGTGTCCATGATTTCACTGCAACCAGTAAGTTGCAAGTGAAATTGCATGCAATGTTGCGACGTGTAAAGGTACCCTAAGGCAGGAGAAGGAATCCAGCGCTGATTGGTCGTGGGGTTCACGAATCATAACAATGTCACGTGGGCCCTGGGAATGCGATTTCCGACCGCTATAATCGCACCTGCATCGGTGGTGAGTATAGGCTTTTTTATTTTTATGGAGGGACGCGAACATGAGGAATAAGAAAGAGTTGTCTAAGTATTGGACATCCCCTTTAAATATTTTCAATATGTTTCCCATCCTCTTGCTCTGTGCAGCAGATACGTTGAAAGTTTACACCACTGACATCTGCAAGTAATGCTCTTTCGCCTCCTGGTAAAGAAATGTTTCTGTTCTTAAGTCTACTCTATGGACAACTGAAGTCTAGGCTCATCTTATTCTACCATGTTAGCTTAGAGGGAATCTGTCCCCAGTTTTTAACTGTGTTCAGAAAAGTCTGATGTATCAAAATGAAAAAATAATTCCTACGATTGGTCTACACTGTAAACAAAAACAATTGAAGAACACCAATACTGTATTATGGTTTTGTTTCGATTGCTGTAATACATCAAAAAATAACAAGCGATCAAAATCTCATATTTACCCCAAAATGGTATTGATAAAAAGCCCACAAAAAATGAGTCATCACACCAGGTATAGAGTCGGTGAGCCAAACATCAGACTTTGACTCTTCAATTTTCCTGAATCCTACTCCACCCAAGATGGACACCGACCAATCCACAGCCCTGCATCGCAGAGCTTCATCAATTGTAAAATAAAAATGTTTTGAATCTTGGAAAATGGCGGCACAACCCCCAAAACGTTTTTGCAAACTTCTGAATATTTTTCGCAACTAAAATAATAACAAAAGTTGGACATGCTTGGTATCAGCATAATTGTACTGATCACCAGAATCCTATTGCGAGGTCATTTTGTTTACCACTAAATGTGCACTGTAAAAATTCCCTAAAAAAGGTCAAAATAGTTTTAATTTCCAGAACTTCTCCTAATTTGGAATTATTTTCCTGTTTTCCAGTACACTATGTGGTGTAATGAATGGTGTCATTGCAAAGTACATCATGTCCCACAAAAAAAACAAGCCTATTTACCCATGATCACCATTTGCCATACTTCTACATTTCTAATATGATGGGAATTAGTCTAATCTTCCCCTTGTTAAAGTATAAATGTCATTTCATTGATAAATAAACACAATACTGCACTGGTTGTTAATGATTGGTCACATAACAGCTATATGGCACAAAAAAAGCATTATTTTCTCACATTTTTCTGTGCTCTTTTAAAAACTGCATTTTATGGCTGTGTGGGTGTGGCCAGCAGCTGAGAGTGAGCAGTGCAATGTGATGGCAGAGAAGGGCCTAACAGAGATCGTGACTGAGCTCTGTGGAGCCAGATGACAGATCAGAAGCTTGTGCCAAGGAAAGAGGAGTTTACACCGATCCTGACATTCCAACATTGGTTAGCAACTGTGCTGTATGCTGAGCTAATCTGATACATTGTTTCCTTATTAGCTGCAGCCAGCAGCTTAGGCCCACCCCCTCCCTTATATGGTTACATCAGTGTGAAGATGGATCTGACTGATAATGACCATATGTCTGCTTCACACACAGTTTAGTGGGGACACCTTGAGGAAGGTTTATGAATGGTTTTCCACTAAACTTCTTATATTTGAAAATGTGCTAAAAACACTTGCTGTACATTATTATTAAATAAAAATTTAAACGGCGGTTACACTTTAACAGCTTGATATCTGAAGCTGTATCAACAGCAAACTTCTGATTATTAGACTCTATTCAGTGTTGAAAGGGATTTTCTTAACTAATTAGAATTTAATATATTTTTTTATGCTATGCCCATATTTCTTGTAACATAAATAGAATCTCTCTGTATACTTTATCATAAGAAAGGTAGTTTAACCCAGACGTGTAAAATAGATATCCCAGATATATGTACTTCTCGTTGTAAGACTTAAATAATGCATAGTTCAGTAATGGGAGGGATATTTAGGATAAAATATTGTATACAATAAGTCACAAATAATAAGGGCATTTTACAAAGGCGTGTGCATCCTGTAGTCTCTGTATGAAAAATAATAGTAATCGCTGACCCACCGGAGCAATGTTACGTGAACATAATGCACTGATTGCCTCATCTTTCTAATCTGCAGCTATGGCAGGTGAACATTCAACTGCCTAATTCTGATCTATGATACAATGGTAGGAAGGAGAGCTACATGCTGCTCTTAATAATCTGGGGAGATGGTATTGATCTTATTGAGAAACAGTGTATGGCAGTTTCTTTTTTTTCTGTAAAGAAGACATTTCGCCATCTGGTCTTCACTACTTATCCCAGTGACATCTGTTGTGGGATTTAAGCAGCATAATGCTGAGTCAGACCACCACCTACTCTATAGAACATCTTTATTAACCTTTTAGTATTGGACATTTATCAATTTATACATGTGACATGTTGCTTGGGCACAGGTTAGTCTTAACAATATCAAAAGCAGAAGCTAAATAAGTCCTATTAAGTTAAATGTACATCACACTTCTTATGTCTAATAGTATATATTTTAAGGCAAAATCTGTGTATAATGTCAAGGGATGCACACACATGCATATACTGCATATAATATACCATCACCTGATATCAACCATGTACAGGTGCATCTCAATGTATTAGAATATCATCTAAAAGTAAATTTTTTTCAGTAATTTATTACAAAAAGTGAAACACATTATATAGAGTCATTACAAACAGAGTGATCTATTTCAAGTGTTTATTTCTGTTAATGTTGATGATTATGGCTTACAGCCAATGGAAACCCAAAGGTCATTATCTCGGAAAATTAAAGTAAGGAGGATGAAGGGTTAAAATCGGTGCTGCCATATTCCACAAGACATCAAAGAGTAAAGATAATATTGATTTAGTAGTCAACGCGTTTTCAGGGCTCCCAGAAACCTGGCAATATTACATTGATGTGTCCTTAGGAAGGGGCCAAGGAGCCTTGAAACACGTTGACTAATAAATCAATATTATATTCAGCCTTTAATGTCTCGTGGAATATGGCAGTGCAGTTTTTAACCCTTCATCCTCCCTTCTCTATGTGCACCACGCTGGGGACTGCAGCAGCCGTGATATGCTTTTATAGTGGTTGTGACTCTCACAACCACACAAGGTGAAGCGTCTGATACCTATTTAGGAAATATTTTATCTCTCAGACCCTTCATCCTCCCTACTTTAATTTTTGGAGATAATGACCTCTGGATTTTCAATGGCTGTAAGCCATAATCATCAACATTAACAGAAATAAACACTTGAAATAGATCACTCTGTTTGTATTGATTCTATATACCGTATATACTCGCGTATAAGCCGAGTTTTTCAGCCCAAAAATTGGGCTGAAAAGTACCCCCCTCGGCTTATACGCGAGTCAGTGCTGTATACCGATGTATACATCGGTACATACCGATGTATACATCGGTATACAGCAGCCCCCGCATCCCCAGTAATGCAGGGCCCCCCCAGGGTCTCTCCGGTCACCTGTAAAGCAAGCTATACTTATCAGTGTCCCGCTCGCACCCGCCGCTGCCGACATCCACGATCCTCCATCTTCATGCGACTCCTCTTCCTGTTTCTGTGCGCGTCGCCGGCAATGACGTCATTCCCGGCGACGCGCACAGGAAACAGGAAGAGGAGTCGCATGAAGATGGAGGATCGTGGATGTCGGCAGCGGCGGGTGCGAGCGGGACACTGATAAGTATAGCTTGCTTTACAGGTGACCGGAGAGACGCTGGGGGGGGCCTGCATTACTGGGGCTGCCTGTATACTACCGCTGGGGCTGCTATATACCTCTGGGGCACTGTATACTACCACTGGGGCTGCTATATACCTCTGGGGCCCTGTATACTACCACTGGGGCTGCTATATACCTCTGGGGCACTGTATACTACCACTGGGGCTGCTATATACCTCTGGGGCCCTGTATACTACCACTGGGGCTGCTATATACCTCTGGGGCACTGTATACTACCACTGGGGCTGCTATATACCTCTGGGGCCCTGTATACTACCACTGGGGCTGCTATATACCTCTGGGGCACTGTATACTACCACTGGGGCTGCTATATACCTCTGGGGCCCTGTATACTACCACTGGGGCTGCTATATACCTCTGGGGCACTGTATACTACCACTGGGGCTGCTATATACCTCTGGGGCCCTGTATACTACCACTGGGGCTGCTATATACCTCTGGGGCACTGTATACTACCACTGGGGCTGCTATATACCTCTGGGGCCCTGTATACTACCACTGGGGCTGCTATATACCTCTGGGGCACTGTATACTACCACTGGGGCTGCTATATACCTCTGGGGCCCTGTATACTACCACTGGGGCTGTATATACTACCACTGGGGCTGTATATACTACTGGGGCTGCGTGTATACTACCACTGGGGCTGCTGTATCTACCTCTGGGACTGGTGTATACCACACTGCTGGGGGCTGTATACTTGTGCTAGGGTCCACCCTCGGCTTATACACGAGTCAATAGATTTTCCCAGGTTTTGGGGGCAAAAGTAGGGGGGTCGGCTTATACACGGGTCGGCTTATACACGAGTATATACGGTAAATATGCATTTCATTTTATGTATTGAATTGCTAAAATATAACTTTTTGATGATATTCTAATTCATTGAGATGCACCTGTACGGTATGTACAGCGGATGTTAGGAAGCGGTTCAAATCAGCTAAAACCTTTCGTTTGACTGATATCTACTGCCTCTGACCCCTCATACACATGCACCCTCTGTTTATCCATTTAAAACACATGCAGACATGGCTGAAGGGGAATAAACTGCTGCCAGACACCTCCGGTGGTGACTTATTTCTCATGAAGATGAAATGAACGTGTATGGTGATCTCCAACACTATTGAGCCATCTTTCGTCTAACATCGAGGAAGAGTTTGGACATCCACTACAAATACTTAAATTATTGGCAGATTCCTCGAAATGTTATTATTATTATTATTTATTTATATAGCATCATTAATTCCATGGTGCTGTACATGAGAAGGGCTTGCATACAAAATTATCAATATAGTTTACAGTAAACAAATTAACAATGACAGACTGGTACAGAGGGGAGAGGACCCTGCTCTTGCAGACTTACATTCTACAGGATAATGGGGAGGAGACAGTAGGTCAGGGATGCAGCAGCTCTGGTGGTGGAGAGGCAGCAGCTTTGGCAGTGGGGCAGCAGCTCCAGTGGCGGTGGGGCTGGGGCTCGGTAATTGCAGGCTGTAAGCCTGGCTGTTGTGCATGGTGACAGTGGCCTTTTGGCCAGGGATGAATAGGGATGGAATAGGACACGTACACACACACACACTCCTAATGTTTTTTTTATGTATATAATTAAAAAATTATATTGCATATCCATTTTGGAGATATTACCAATCAAAGTATTTGCCACCTAATTAGTTATCAGGCAGTTTTTACTGGGGGCGTGTACTTCTCCCTGTAGGATGCTGACCAATCATAAGCAGACAGCAAAACTCAAAGAACAAAAGATCATGCCTCCGCACTATAGCTTAGAGCAGGGGTCTAAGTGTGTGAGATGTAAGGATCTAGCTGTGACCTTCTGGTCCAACCTCCTGCATGAGTCAGTCTGTGGGAGGACAGTACAGCTGAGCTTAGCTGTGTCAAATTAGAAACTCATCTATCAGCTCTTCCAATTACTGAGTGTGTCAGTAATCTCACTTTTGTCTGATGTGCTCAAGCAACTTTTATTTGTTCTGCAGTAAGGCAAGCTGCCATTGTGTTTCACACAGGAGTAACCTGCCTGTTCTAGACTGCTCCCGTGGAAGATGTAATGATGACCTGTTCTGATCTCATTGCAGAGCAAGTACAAGTCGGTACAACAGACATTAATATGATTACTTGATATTGTAGTTGGGGACTACCTTACATTATATGATTACTGACATGTTGATACATCCCGGAGCAGGCAGTCTTGGTGGATGAGCAGTAGAGCAGAACTGACACAACTTCAATGATCTCACAACTGAATCAATCAATCAATGTGTAACAAGACCTATCTCTTGATATAGATGACATGAGTTCAGAAAGCCATGAAAAATAAAATGTTGTCCTTGTGAAGACTGTGGAATGGTAAGCCAAACCACTGACTCCGACCAGGGCCGGCGTTAGGGGGGGATAAGGGGCAGACTGGGCACTTGCCCAGGGCCCCCACCCTCTGAAGGGCCCCCAGCAGGGTCCTACACTAATAATGTTGCTGAAGGTTTATCGACTCTTCCCCCTCTCCTTCCCTGAGAGCAGTGTGCGCTGAATATCACCCCCATCTGCAGCCTCCTGCCGCTCACTCTGCATGCAGACCGGAACACTGTTGTTCCGATCAGCTGTTACCGCGGTATCACTGCTCTGCACTATTCCGGTCTTCAGTATTGCAGGAGGGTGGTGCTGCAGTTCAGCCTTACACTAATTGGTTAAAGTACATCCAATCAGTGTTAGTTTTCACTGCACTCTGTCCTTTGGATCAGTAGCACAGCTCAGGCAGGGAGCTGTTCTGTGATTGGTGGAGCGCCAGTGAGCTGTGCTGTGATTGGTGGAGCCCCTGCCTCCTCCTCTCTTCATTCACTGGCACTATGATGACGAACAGAGGGAATTCACTGCTCCCTCCTGCATCACTCTCTGGGCCAAAGTAAGTTACATTGGCTCCTCTATTATTATCGTTGTTCAGCATGAGGGACCCCAGTGTCTGCAGGGTCAGTGGGGGTGACACAGTATTGGAGTGGGCCCTCAGAAAGGAGAGAGTGAGAGCCTCCTGTAACACAATGAAAGGTTTGAATAAGGAAGCAGCATTTCGTCGGCTGCTCCACAGAGCCAGATACAGGAAGAGCTGCTGGAGCACTGCACTTTAGCTTTATATTAGTACTCTATACACTGCTATCCCGGGAGGGTGGGTGGGGGAGGGGTGCCAGCACTGCTACATCACCCTGAGCACAGGGACTGGGGAAGAACGTGAAGGAGGAGCATGCTGCCTGCTGAATGCAGAGCTAGGGTGTGCAGAGCTGCCTGATAATGAGAAGAAAGCTATTACACATTGCAAACACCTCTCTGCTGTGCACAAACTATGTACACCTAATTTTCCAACAGATAGGAAATAACAATATGCATAATATGAGCATAGCAGAGCTCTGTGTGTGTGTGTACTATCCAGCTATGAATCTATCATCATCTATCTATAATCATCTATCACTCTATCTATCTCTAATCTATGTATCTATCATCTGTCAGCTCTCCTGTGTGGTGTAGTATATAGAGGATCTGGCAGCTCTCCTGTATGCTGTAGTACATAAAGGATCTGTCGGCTCTACTGTGCGGTGTAGTATATAGAGGAGCTGTCGGCTCTCCTGTATGGGGTAGTATATAGAGGTTCTGTCGGCTCTCCTGTGTGGTGTAGTATATAGAGGATCTGTCTGCTCTCCTGTGTGATGTAGTATATAGAAGAGCTGTCGGCTCTCCTGTGTGGTGTAGTATATAGAGGATCTGTCGGCTCTCCTGTGCGGTGTACTATATAGAGGATCTGTCATCTCTCCTGTGTGGTGTAGTATATAGAGGATCTGTCAGCTCTCCTGTGTAGTGTACTATATGTCTTCTGATGACTATTCTCCTGATGCCAGTGAAATCACATTGACTGAGCAGCTCCTTCTTTTCCACTCTGCTCTGTTAGTGGAGCATAACTGCTGATGTCATCCAGGTTGACAGACAGCTCCCTGATACCTAACTGAGGGGATCTGGCTGTTAATCAAGACTTTTCGGCAGTGACACTCTTTAGATGCCACAGATTCATGAAGAGTTGTATATCTCTTCAAGCCGGGGAGATCTCACCTCAGCATTCCATCTCATCAAAATTGGCGTGAAAAACGCTAGGTTTCAGTAAATACAACTCAAATGTTTGTGTGTGATGGTGCAATTTGTTAGCAGATGGGGCCCCACTTTTAACTTCTGCCCAGGGCCCAATTTTGTCTAAAACCGGCCCTGACTCCGACTCCTCAATTTCCCTAACTTCATGACTCCAACTCCCACATACACGCCTCGTGTTTAAGTGATACATTTATTGTTGTACAAGGGTAACATCAGGCATTTATGGTTTTATATGAAGGCTTGTTTTTTTACAAGCTGACATGTTTATGATCAATTTTATGGGTAGATAAAATGTTTTGATTGTTTACCTTTTCAATTTCCTTTACCGTGTTGCGTTGATTGAATAAAACAAAACGCAATTCTGGCATTTTGATTTTTTTAATTTATTTTTTGCTCTCTTCGTGGTGTTTACCTATTGGGTTGATTTTATATTTTGATGGATCAGACTTTCACAGAAACAGTGATAACACGTGTGTCTTTTGATAATTTATTTTTTACATTTCTTTATTTTTAATTGGGAAAAAGAGGGATTTTTTTTTCAGAATTTTAAAAACATTTTTTTATATTTACTTTTGTTTTGTAGTCCCCTTAGAGGATTCAAGCAATTCTCTGGTCACTTATACTATATAGTGAATTATAGTAGTATTGAAGAATATAGAAAATATATCATGGTCTCCTAAGAAGCCCTGGACTTTAACAAAGAGCTGTAATGGCAGGTATTGCGTCTTAAGCAGACCTTCAGCTCCCTGAGATCTTGTTGCTGTGGTTCAAATGCCAAATGAAACAACCATCATCTGCCTGGAAAGATGTAGGCTTAGCTATTGAGGCCACAACATAGAGAGGTACTTGACATGTTATGTACCAGTATGTCAGATGTCGGGAATCTTAATAGACTTTTTTTAAAAAAATGTTCACAGTCAAAAATGCCGAAAAACAGTATTGTTTCAGATGTAAGTTTTATAAGCAGCCACTGTGTAAAAACAAAACTACTACATTTTTCAGACTACACTTTATTGTAATCCATAAATCTGTTATCTCACATTGCTATTCTTTGTAATAGTAAGTGGAGATCATGTATGACAAACAACGATGGTCCTGTGATACGCGCTAGCTTATAACTGTTCTATTATTACCACATTTTGGAGCTTACTCAATGGCAAATTTTTTTTCCAAAAAAGGAATTTGCTGTACAGATACATCTGCATCTCTTTAGGATAAAAGGAGCCTAATTTGACAACGGTGGTGTAATACGTGCAAAACAACCTCATGCATCTCAGTGGTACCAACTAATGCAATATCTTCACTAAAAATGTACTAAATAATGAGCATAATTAGTACCTCCTCCCCCTAAATTGTGTATACAGGTAATGTATCCACTGGCCTCACATTCCCGTTGTCCATTATTCACTATTTGACAGTTTAGGCCAGGGGTCTCAAACAGGCAGGCGGCATATGTCTCCTGGGGCTTCACTGTGCAGCCTACCGGGGTCCATGGAAAACTTAACAGTGCAGCAGTCCAGTCCAGGGGGCCGTCACCTTCCCCACTGTATTATGTCTTTCGAGTGCCGCTAAGACAAGCTCTCTCGCTCTGCTAGATAAATGCAAGCCATTGGCCAATCAAAAGCCTGTATCTGATTGGCCGGCGGCTTGCAGTGATATAGCAGAGCGAGGGAGCTTGTCTGAGCGGCACTCGAAAGACATAATGCAACGGGGACCGCAGCGGCCCCCTGAACTAGACCGCTGCGTCGTTACGTTTTCCACAGACCCGACAGGGAAAGATGACGCAGAGGGACAGAAGGACAGGTGAGAAAAGTGTGTGTGTGTCTGTATCTATTATATAAAGCCCAAAGCCACTTCCGGCCAAACCCGAAGCCACTTCCGTAGTGTTGTGGTCGGATATTCGGCCAGCTCCACCCACACAGGGTGGACCAAGATGGCCGCCCTATGCGGGAGGATCGCGGCGAGCCAGCCGGGAGACGACCGGCGTTAGCCGGTCGTCTCACGGGTGGCGAGTTGTTGCAGCCGCGGTAACTCCGGCACGTAGGTCCATTGCGAGTCTCCCGCCCCGGCGACGACCGACGAGAGCCGAGCGCCGTGGCCGAAAATAGAACCAAGGGCCCGGCCATGCACAGCTCTAAAGACCGCTGTGTATCTCTATGGGAAGTGAGGCGCTATTCTCATTGGTCGCTGTATGCTGGCGCCGACCAATGAGAATAGCGCCTCACTTACAGCGGTAAATTTGAAACTCAAAGTCCTCCATTATATCTCAATGGGAAGTGAGGCGCTATGCTCATTGGTCGCTGTCTGCTGGCGCCGACCAATGACCATAGCGCCTCACTTACAGCGGTAAATTTGAAACTCAAAGTCCTCCATTATATCTCAATGGGAAGTGAGGCGCTATTCTCATTGGTCGCTGTGTGCTGGCGCCGACCAATGAGAATAGCGCCTCACTTCCCATTGAGATATAATGGAGGACTTTGAGTTTCAAATTTTGCGCTGTAAGTGAGGCGCTATTCTCATTGGTCGGCGCCAGCACACAGCGACCAATGAGAATAGCGCCTCACTTCCCATTGAGATATAATGGAGGACTTTGAGTTTACAAATTTACTCAAACTCCTCCATGTATCTCAATGGCCAGTGAGGCGCTTCTCTCATTGTACTCATGTCACTAGCAACATTAACCCCTAACATTCCGTTTGATCTGTAATTTCTATAACACAGTGTGTAGTTGTACTGCCACTGCGAAGTTAACCCCTTATATACCATTTCTGCCTTAACTCCATACTTTGTAGTCTCTATTACTACTGCCAGTAGGAACATTAACCCCTTATATTCCATTATTGTTGTTATTTCTATTACACAGTGTATAGTTGTAATGACACTGTGAAATTAACCCATTATATACCAGTTCAGCATTAACTGCATATTTGGTAGTGTTTATAACTCCTGCCACTGGTACATTAACCCCGTGAACACCATTTTGGATATAATTTACAGCGCTGAGTCTGTTGTGGGAGTGCCTGTGGGACATTAACTACTTCAATAACATTTTTGATATCATTATAAGTTCCTACTCTGTTATAGTCCTGTTAGTCGGACATTAACTCTTTTTACACCTCCACTATATTGCTACCCTCACAGTTTTGCCTACATCGCCTACTTAGTCATATATCTGGTGTTTAAGTCTATTATTTAAAACTCTTAAAAAAAAATTATACAGATTCTAGACTCCCGATTCTTAAGAATCGGGCTCACAGCTAGTGTATATATATATTTCTATAATCTCTCAGAGCGAGTGTGTGTATGTAACATATATATGTCTCATGTGTGTGTGTGTGTGTGTGTGTGTGTGTGTGTGTGTGTGTGTGTGAGACAAACGGCACATTACTGCAAACAGAGGGGCCAGGATGGGAGATATCACTACAAAATGAGATCAGTATGGGGACATCACTACAAAAGGTGATCAGTGTGGGGGACATCACTACAAAACGAGATCAGTATGGGGACATCACTACAAAAGGAGATCAGTATGGGGACATCACTACAAAAGGAGATCAGTATGGGGACATCACTGCAAAAGGTGATCAGTTATTTACAAACCAGAAAAAACGAGGATTCAAATGCATATAAATATTTATTAAATCTGGACTCACAACAGGAGTTCCTTCCCACAGCAGCTCCGGACTCACCCTTAGGCTGAAGGCACATCATCCGACATGATCCCAGTGCCTCGCGCGAGTGCAATGCGAGATAAACTCGCATTGCACTAGAACAAGTGGTTCTCTATCATGTCGGGCACACTGGTGCGCATTTTAAGCATTGAACTCGCAAAGCGAGTTTCAGTCGCGGCATGCTGCGACTGCATGCGAGTTGTACGCATTGAGCCACAATAGAAATCAATGGGTGCGTTAAAAAAACGCACCGTGCAATGACTAGTGCGAGTCTCCCGCGTGAAAAAACACACTTCCAGCACACACTTTCAAAAAGCGGGCGGGAAGAAGCAGGGCACACACCGCAGACCACCGGGAGCCAGAGCCCTCAAGCTGTGCAGAGCCTCCCGTCGGACCGGCCCCGCCAGGTACTGAGGCTGTGATCCCGGCTGTGATCTCTGTGACAGCCGGGACCTGTGTGCGGCTTCACACGCCGCGCTGCTGGCGTTGGGGGCGGATACCCTCCCCCTCCTTCAGGCCTTCCCCTTCTCAAGATGACCCCCGGCCCCACCTGTCACTGCCCCCCACGCCCGTCGCCCGATACCGGAACCTGATTGCGGCCTCACCCGCCGCGATGCCCTACCCCTCCTCAGGCCTACCCCTCCTCTGGATGGCCCCCACCTGCGGCTTGCGGCCCCCGATCCCACCCCCCCGATCCCCGTGTCCGATCTCACCGCTCCTCGATCCCCGTGTCCGATCCCGCCGGTGTAGCCGCCGCTCTGCCTCCTCTCCTCGCTGGAACGCCCCTCCTCCGGTGCTGCTCCGCCCTGAGGTAAGTACTGTATGAATGAATGAATCAATCAATGATTGTGTGGGTGTGTGGATGTGTGGGTTAGTGGATGTGTGGGTGTGTGGATGCGTGGGTGTGTGGGTGCGTGGGTTAGTGGATGTGTGGGTGTGTGGGTGCGTGGGTTAGTGGATGTGTGGGTGTGTGGGTGCGTGGGTGTGTGGGTGCGTGGGTTAGTGGATGTGTGGGTGTGTGGATGCGTGGGTGTGTGGATGCGTGGGTGGGTGTGTGGGTGTGTGGGTTAGTGGATGTGTGGGTTAGTGGATGTGTGGGTGTGTGGATGTGTGGGTGTGTGGATGTGTGGGTGTGTGGATGTGTGGGTGTGTGGATGTGTGGGTTAGTGGATGTGTGGGTGTGTGGGTGTGTGGATGCGTGGGTTAGTGGATGTGTGGGTGTGTGGATGCGTGGGTGTGTGGGTGCGTGGGTTAGTGGATGCAGGTGTGTGGATGCGTGGGTGCGTGGTTAGTGGATGCGTGGGTGTGTGGATGCGTGGGTTAGTGGATGCATGGATGCGTGGGTTAGTGGATGCATGGGTGCGTGGATGCGTGGGTTAGTGGATACGTGGGTTAGTGGATGTGTGGGTGTGTGGATGCGTGAGTGTGGGTGTGTGGATGCGTGGGTGTGTGGATGCGTGAGTGTGGGTGTGTGGATGCGTGGGTGTGTGGATGCGTGAGTGTGTGGATGCGTGGGTGTGTGGATGCATGGGTGTGTGGATGCGTGGGTGTGTGGGTTAGTGGGTGCGTGGGTTAGTGGGTGTGTGGATGCGTGGGTGCGTGGGTTAGTGGATGCGTGGGTACGTGGATGCGTGGGTACGTGGATGCGTGGATGCGTGGGTACGTGGATGCGTGGGTACGTGGATGCGTGGGTACGTGGATGTGTGTGTGCGTGGGTTAGTGGGTGCGTGGATTAGTGGATGTGTGGGTGCGTGGATGTGTGGGTAAGTGGATGTGTGGGTAAGTGGATGTGTGGGTGCGTGGGTTAGTGGATGCGTGGGTTAGTGGATGCGTGGGTACGTGGATGCGTGGGTACGTGGATGTGTGAATGTGTGGGTGCGGGGATCTGTGGATGCGTGGGTACGTGGATGCGTGGGTACGTGGATGTGTGAATGTGTGGGTGCGGGGATGTGTGGTTGCGTGGATTAGTGGATGTGTGGGTGCATGGGTTAGTGGATGCGTGGATGTGTGGGTGCGTGGGTTAGTGGATGTGTGGGTTAGTGGATGTGTGGGTTAGTGGATGCGTGGGTTAGTGGATGTGTGGGTTAGTGGATGCGTGGATGCATGGGTGCATGGATGGATGTGTGCGTATGTGTGACTGCATGTGTGGATGTGTGCACGAATGGATGTGTACATGCGTGGATAATGGATGGATGGATGCAACAAGGTATCAAGTGTCCTCTTCTAGTCTCAGGGATCATAGTCATGGTGCACTGTATGACAGATCATTGCCATACAGTGCACCATAACTCTGACCCCAGAGACTGTAGGAAGAGGACACTTGATCCCTTGCTGCAATCTCTGGAGCAGAGGCGATCGAGCATCGTGGGACCTTCGTTGTGGACTACGTCGGAGGCGATCGAGCGTCGCGGGACCTTCGTTATGGACTACGTCGGATCTTTCTAATAAAGATGGAGTCTGAATTTTGTTTGTGTTTTTTTGCAAATAAAAATATTTTACTCTGTGTGTATTTATTGACTACTTACCAGAGATTCCTAATGGCGGGTCTAACATTGGCCCAATATTATGAATCTCGGGCTTAGTGCCAGCTGCCAATAAAAAGCTGGCATTAACCCCTTTATTACCCAGTTTGCCACCGGCACCAGGACAACTGGAAGAGCATGGGTACAGCACCAGAAAATGGCGCTTCAATGAATGCGCCATTTTCTGGGGCGGCTGCGGGCTGCAATTCGCAGCATGGGGGGCCCAGAACGCTTGGGCCTCTCCATGCTGCGGATTCCAGCCCCCAGCTGTCTAGTTGTACCTGGCTGGACTAAAAATATGGCGGAGCCCCACGTCATTTTTTTTTTCTAGAATTTGTTCTAGAAATAAAAAAATGGGCTTCACTGTATTTTTGGTTGCCAGCAAGGTACAACAAGGCAGCTGGGGGTTGGTGGCAGTCTGTAGCTGCCAAGTTGTACCTGGCTGGACCAAAAATATGGTGAAGCCCCACGTCATTTTTTTTAATTACTTCTACCAATAAAATGACATGGAGCTTTGCCATATTTTTGGTTGCCAGCCAGGTACAACTTGGCAGTTGGGGGGCTGCAATCCTCATCATAGAGAGATCCAAATGTTGTGGGCCCCTCACGCTGCAAATTGCAACCCACAGCCACCTCAGAAAATAGCACATTCATTGGAGGTGCCATTTTCTGGTGCTGTACCCCAACTCTTCCAGTTGCCCTTGCGCTGGTGGCAATGCTGGTTGCACACAGGGGCTCTCCATGCGCGACATGGTGTCCGTTAACAATTGTTAGCGGACACCATGTTGCATATGGAGAGCCCCTGTGTGCCTAAACATTGGAGCTCCCCCACAAGTGACCCCATTATGCATCTGGATTTGTTCCTTGGGGGTCTAGTTTCCAAAATGGGGTCACTTGTGGGGGAGCTTGAATGTTGAGGCACACAGGGGCTCTCCATACGCGACATGGTGTCCGCTAACAATTCCAATTGTTAGCGGACACCATGTCGCGTATGGAGTGCCCCTGTGTGCCTCAGCACTGAAGCTCCCACACAAGTGACCCCATTTTGGAAACTAGACCCCCAAGGAACAAATCTAGATGCATAATGAGCACTTTGAAGCTCCAGGTGCTTCACAATTTGATCCGTAAAAATAAAAAAATAAGATTTTTGTGGAAGAAAAATATTTTTTTCATTTTTACGGATCAATTTGTGAAGCACCTGGGGCTTCAAAGTGCTCATTATGCATCTAGATTTGTTCCTTGGGGGGTCTAGTTTCCAAAATGGGGTCACTTGTGGGGGAGCTCCAATGCTGAGGCACACAGGGGTTCTCCAAACGCGACATGGTGTCCGCTAACAATTTGAATGGAAATCAGCTCATATTGTTAGCTGACACAATGTCGCGTTTGGTGAGCCCCTGTGTGCCTAAACATTGGAGCTCCCCCACAAGTGACCCCATTGATTGACAAATAAGTGGCAGCAAATCAGTGCAGTCTTGACACCAGGAGAAGGTGCTAGTCTGTCGGATCGCAGTAGGAATGAAAAAATCTCACTAGCACCGCACTAGCACCACACTAGCACCACACTAGCACCGCACTAGCACCGCACTAGCACTACTACACGCATCAAACTCGCATCAGTATTGCGCTTCAAAAACGCGCCGTTTTTGAGGGATCAGTGTGCCTTCAGCCTTAGGCAAGTAATTTACTAAACTGCACTACATATATGCACTTTCTGTGGCCCACTGAAACGCTATATATCTATACCTGATACCTGTAACTGGGTTTCTCAGACTGAGAGGCGCTTTCTCTGAGACCAATGGGGACATGTGCAATATCTTATGTGGTACTAATACTGCTCAGGACCTAATTAATTTGTGAGATCCCGGTGGCTGTGCATTGTTTGTATTCCTGGTGTTTTCCTGTTGTGAGTCCAGATTTAATAAATATTTATATGCATTTGAATCCTCGTTTTTTCTGGTTTGTAAATATCTGTAGTACGAGGATGCTGGTTTTCCCCATGAATACCATGGGAGTAGACAATTACTGTTAAGTGATGGATTTTATTATATTATAAAAGGTGATCAGTGTGGGGGACATCACTATAAAAGTGGACCAGGATAGGAGACATTACTACAATATGGGGACGTTACTACAACAAGGGTACCAGGATGGGGCAATTATGGACAGTACATGGGACATTACTACAAGATAAGGGTCAGGATGGAACCATTACTGCATGATAAGGACCAGGATGGGGACTATTACTACATGATGAGGACCAGGATGGGGACCATTACTACATGATGAGGACCAGGATGGGGATCATTACTACATGATGAGGACCAGGATGGGGATCATTACTACATGATGAGGACCAGGATGGGGAGCATTACTGCATGATGAGGACCAGGATGGGGAGCATTACTGCATGATGAGGACCAGGATGGGGAGCATTACTGCATGATGAGGACCAGGATGGGGAGCATTACTGCATGATGAGGACCAGGATGGGGAGCATTACTGCATGATGAGGACCAGGATGGGGAGCATTACTGCATGATGAGGACCAGGATGGGGAGCACTACTGCATGATGAGGACCAGGATGGGGAGCACTACTGCATGATGAGGACCAGGATGGGGAGCACTACTGCATGATGAGGACCAGGATGGGGAGCACTACTGCATGATGAGGACCAGGATGGGGAGCACTACTGCATGATGAGGACCAGGATGGGGAGCATTACTGCATGATGAGGACCAGGATGGGGAGCATTACTGCATGATGAGGACCAGGATGGGGAGCATTACTGCATGATGAGGACCAGGATGGGGAGCATTACTGCATGATGAGGACCAGGATGGGGAGCATTACTGCATGATGAGGACCAGGATGGGGAGCATTACTGCATGATGAGGACCAGGATGGGGAGCATTACTGCATGATGAGGACCAGGATGGGGAGCATTACTGCATGATGAGGACCAGGATGGGGAGCACTACTGCATGATGAGGACCAGGATGGGGAGCACTACTGCATGATGAGGACCAGGATGGGGAGCATTACTGCATGATGAGGACCAGGATGGGGAGCATTACTGCATGATGAGGACCAGGATGGGGAGCATTCCTGCATGATGAGGACCAGGATGGGGAGCATTACTGCATGATGAGGACCAGGATGGGGAGCATTACTGCATGATGAGGACCAGGATGGGGAGCATTACTGCATGATGAGGACCAGGATGGGGAGCATTACTGCATGATGAGGACCAGGATGGGGAGCATTACTGCATGATGAGGACCAGGATGGGGAGCACTACTGCATGATGAGGACCAGGATGGGGAGCACTACTGCATGATGGGGACCAGGATGGGGAGCACTACTGCATGATGAGGACCAGGATGGGGAGCACTACTGCATGATGAGGACCAGGATGGGGAGCACTACTGCATGATGAGGACCAGGATGGGGAGCACTACTGCATGATGAGGACCAGGATGGGGAGCACTACTGCATGATGAGGACCAGGATGGGGAGCATTACTGCATGATGAGGACCAGGATGGGGAGCATTACTGCATGATGAGGACCAGGATGGGGAGCATTACTGCATGATGAGGACCAGGATGGGGAGCATTACTGCATGATGAGGACCAGGATGGGGAGCATTACTGCATGATGAGGACCAGGATGGGGAGCATTACTGCATGATGAGGACCAGGATGGGGAGCATTACTGCATGATGAGGACCAGGATGGGGAGCATTACTGCATGATCAGGACCAGGATGGACCCTTTCCTGCACGATGAGGACCAGGATTGGACATTACTACATGATAAGGACCATGATATAGGACATTACTGCTGGGTGGGGACATTACTACATTCAGCAAAAAATTCTGGTATTACTAAAAATGTCATTTAGTCCTACAAGGAATGCGGCCCCCCCAATATCAATTTTTTGTATGTCCAGTCCATCAGCCCAGTTGAGTTTGAGACCCCTGGTTTAGGCTATGCTGACTTGGTCAAACACTGTCATGTGATTTAAGATATACATTTGCTATTGTTAAATGCGAGTCTTTAAATATTTTTTGTATTTTTTAGGGATTACAGGTTGGAGATGAAATAATTGCATTTGGTTCAGTAAATACAAACAACTTCCAGACAATACAGAATATTGCGAATGTAGTACAGCACAGTGAGGGGGTAAGTATTGTACAGTATCCTTCTCAAAAGATAGCATTGAGTTTTTACTGAAGAATTTGTGGTGATATATTTGCCAATTGGCAGTTGCTTAAGAGTCTTTATAGGCAGTTTTGTTTGTATGGGAAATGCACTCTGCCTATCAGTAATACATTGCACATAGGCTTTCATTGTTCTCAGCAGTACGTCTTGTTTGCACAGGACAATGTGCTGCTGTGAATGATGATTTCATTAAACAAGCTGAAATATCCTATCACATGATGAACAAGTGTGTTGCGCATCTGTTCAGTGATCAGAAGGCTGGTTTCAGTAAGGCTGGTTTCACATAGCGTTTTTTTTCCTGTCCGTGGGATCCTACTTTTTGTAGGACCCCACGGAAAGGAAAGGACACCACAGGAGATGACTTATTTCTGTGTCCGAGGCCGTGATTACTACGGATCCGGACACATCAGGGCACTTTCACTTCCACAATGTATAATATACATTGCAGAAGTGAAATTTATTAAAAGAAAGGGTATAAAATGAAAAATGTGTATTCTCTCCTTTCCAGCGATCCTCTGATGCCTCCAGCAGGCTCCGGATGCTTAGAGGACCTGCAGTTACATCACATCCTGGCAGCGTCATCAGGTCACATGACCGCAGTTACCGCGGTAACCGGTCATGTGACCCGATCAGCTTATCGGGTTGTGACGTAACCGCAGGTCCTGTCACCCGGACCTTGCTGCAGGCATCGGAGGATCGCTGGAAAGGTGAGAATACATCTTTTTTTATTTTTAACCCTTTCTTTTACTAAATTTCACTTCTGCAATGTATTTATATACATTGCAGAAGTAAAATTAGATGGTTAGGAACAGTTTTAGTGTACTGAGCATGCTCACTACACTAAAATCGGGTCTGAGAAATGATTCTGTGTTTTTTCGGACCCGTGCTCCACAGGCCCCCATGTTAAAGGCCAAGTATCAGATCGGATTTAGCCTAATTGCCATCCGATTTTGTGGGATCCGATTTGTGTCCGATTTTTTGCTGTGCCCAAAATCGGAGCAGTCTCCGATTTTGGGTACAGCAAAAATCAGATACAAATCGGATCCGACAAAATTGGATGGCAATTAGGCCAAATCCGATCTGATCCCCATAGGATAACATGGGGGCCAAATCGGATTCGTGGCTGTCCGTTTTACAACGGACAGCCACGGAGCCTCACAAAACGCAATGTGAAAGCTGCCTAAATGATTATCGTGAAACGAGCATTCTTTAAATGCAGAGAAAATAGACTTTTAGTAAAATAGGATATACATAAATTAGAAACCCCCTCCCCCTTTCACATCAGTGGACTGAGCTTCCAGGTTTGTTTTCCATCTGTTGTAGTAATGCATTTGTTAGTGTAAATTTTCATGTAATTTCAGAAACCATTAAGCGTGACTATAGTTCGAGATGGAAAGCCCATTCATTTGGGACTTACACCTCAACGATGGAATGGAAAAGGGCTTTTAGGGTAAGTGGCTCTATAACATGATAGCCATACATTGCACAGCATTTCCAAACTGATATCTTTCCCTTAATTGCTGAATGCAAATTGTCTCTTCAGAGAGATAGAGGACTTGACATTTACTGGAAGTAGCAATCCTAAAAGTCTGTATCAACCGATTAACAAGCCTTGCCATATGACCTAAGGCAAAAGCCAAACCAGAATCTCAGGTTGCAGACATGGTGCTTCGGGGTGTTTCCCCTCGTAAGCACAATACATGAGATCTTATTTGGATTTATGAGAGGCTTATGGTTGGGCACCAAGGGGTAATGTTTCTCCTTGTGGACAGTGACATGCCATTATAAGGGAGCTGAGAAGCTATGTAATGTTCCTATAAGGCTGGAGGCACACGGTCATGCATCAAACACAGAGCGTGTTTGATGCATGACTGTGATAAGAGTGTTGTGCATGTTTGCTGTGAGTGTGGGTGTGTGTACATGGCTGTATGCATGTGAGTGTGCTGCGTGAGTTGAGTGTGTGGTGCGTGTCAGTGTGATGCTGTCCGCGGTCCTGAAGCAAACTTCAGAACCGCGGACAGCATTTACCGGCATATTCAAACAACCTTGCTGTCAAAGCAGTTGTGTTTGCATTTCCCCCGGGGTTCACCAGCATATTAACCCCATGTTTCTGTCATGCCACTTTGTGCTCAGTTATGTCCACTCTCCCTGAACACAAACTAACATGTCAGAATGTGTCATCAGGGGTTAATGCAGTTTTTTTTTTAATAAAAGCCAGCAATTACCACTATTCTGTAATGTACTGTATTCTCCTGCGGTGAGCAGGAGTATGGAGCTTTCCATGGTTCTGATCAGTACAGCTGGCTGCTGAAGCTGTTCAAATTGCAGTCAGCACCCAGCTATAGCGATCAGAACCATGGAAAGCTCCAGACTCCTGCTCACCGCAGGAGAATACAGTACATTACAGAATAGCGGTCATTGCTGTCTTTTATTGAAAAACTGCATTAACCCCTAATTACACATTCTGACATGTCAGTTTGTGTTCAGGGAGTGTAGACATAACTGAACACAAACTGGCAATGACAGTAACATGGGGTTAATATGCTGGTGAACCCGAGAAATTCACCCCACCAGTGTTTGGATGCCTGGGCTCTGCAAGGTGCTGAAGCTAACACTTCAGTAACTTGGAGAGCAATCATTCCCTCATTTAACCCTTCAGTTTACACTGCCGCTGTCACAGTGGTGTGAGCTGATTGTAATTGCCGGGTTGTCGGCACAGTAACCAAACACTGTTGCTTTGACCTTAGCGTTGTTTGAATAGCCGGTAAAAGCACACGCGTGTGACTATCGCATAGTGTGCTGTATGGGTGCGAGTTTTTCTCGCACCCATATACTTTGAATGGGCACTTGCGCAAGGAAATCGCAGTCAATCGCAGCATGCATGATTCTTTCTTCGGAAAGAAGAGGACTTGAACTCTAGTGCCACATATTAGAAGTAGCAATCCTAAAAGGTAATTTGTATATTTAATTTCACAGAATCAACTAACTCTATTCTAATTAATGTGTGAGAACACTTACCGTAAATTAATTTAAAGGGGTTATTTGGTGCCACTCACTTGTGCGTTCCAAGGTGTGTGGCACTGATGATGTCACATCTCTGGAGGTATGGTGCAACATTATCAGTGTTTATCACCTGCCAATGCAGAAGTGAGTTGTATTTGACATCCCATTTATAGGTAACCTGTTGGGTTCCCCAAGGCCTCCCAAACTGCCAGCATTATCATAAAGAGCTCTATTTATGTGTGTTTAAAGGGGTTGTTCCCATTTCGAAATCTTTCTTTCATAGGCTGGTAGCTTTAAAAACAAACAACAAAAAAACAAAACAAGTGTTCCTTACCGTCAATAATAATCTCCAATCTTTATTAAATCAAAGTTGTGGGACAAAAATTAATAGAGCATAAAACATTGGATTCTACTGGATTTATCAGAAAAGAGACCACACAGACTGAAACATGTCTGCTCTTTCCTAACAGGATCCCACTTGATTTATGTTTTATGCTCTATTAATTTTGTCCCACAACTCTTTAAACAATTTAATAAAGATTGGAGATCTTTTTATGGAGCCAAGACGCTGGATATTATTTTTCAAATACATGTTTGGTATTTCCGTACTTGTACTGATCGGTGAAATCCTTACACAAATCCCCCCTCCCCCAAAAGGGAAGCATTGTCTACCTGTCCGGCCCTGACATCACCTCCCTACTCTCGAAAATCCCTCAATGCCTTTCCGCCATCTCATCCTTCTTCTCTGCCCGCTTCCTTAAACTCAACATGGACAAAATTGAATTCATAGTCTTCCCCCCAAGAAATTCCACCCCACCTCCCAACCTATCCATCTGCATCAACGACTGCGCCCTCTCCCCAGTCCCCCAAGCCAAGTGCCTCGGGGTAATCCTCGACTCCTCCCTATCCTTCAAACCCCACATCGAGGCCCTCACCACATCCCTCCGGCTCCAGCTCAAAAACATCTCACGGATCCGCTCCTTCCTCACCCACGACACCGCTAAAACACTCATCCATGCTCTTATCATCTCCCGCCTTGACTACTGCAACCTCCTTCTCAATGGCCTCCCGGCTAACTCCCTCACACCTCTCCAGTCTATCCTCAACTCCGCTGCCCGACTCATCTATATGTCCTCCCGCTACTCCCCTGTCTCCCTCCTCTGCCAAGCCCTTCACTGGCTCCCCGTCTCCAAGAGATCCCAATTCAAAACACTAACCATGACGTACAAAGCCATACACAACCTGGCCCCACCATACATCTCCGACCTGGTCTCCCGATACCTACCCTCACGCAACCTCCGCTCCTCCCAAGAACTCCTCCTCTGCTCCCCCCTCATCACCTCTTCACACAACCGAGTCCAGGACTTCTCCCGGGCATCTGCCTTACTCTGGAACTCCCTACCCGAACACGTCAGACACTCTCCTACCCTGAGTAACTTCAAGTGTCACCTGAAGACTCACCTGTTCCGTCAAGCCTACAACCTGCCATGAGACCCAGGCGAACGCCCCATACCTGACATTCCCCCATCCTACTGTATCCTAACCCACCCCTCATAGACTGTGAGCCCTCGTGGACAGGGTCCCTGCCCCTCCTGTACCTGTACGTCCTGATCGCCTAGATTTAGTGTACTTGTTCTTGTCTCCCTCAACCTCATGTAAAGCGCCATGGAACCCAATGGCGCTATATAAATAAATAATAATAATAATAATAATAATAATAATTGTGGAATTGCACTTTTTTGGCAGTTTCACTGCACTTGAAATTTTTCCCCATTTTCCAGTGTGCTATTCGGTAAAATCATCCCGCAAAAAAAGAGCCCTCCTTTGGCTATATTGATGGAATAGCAAAAAGGTTATGGAAGATAGGGAGGAAAAAAAGAAAATGTATAAATGGAAAATGGCCCAGGGTTGAAGGGGGTTAAGCTCTGCTATAACCAACTAAGGCTGCTTTCACATCAGCATTATTTGAAATTCACGGCAGATCCTGCAGCTTTGCCACATCTGCCAAGTAACGGCTCACTTGCGGCAATCCCCATTCATTCCCTATAAGACTTGCGGTCAGGTGCGGAAAGTGCAGTTTTGCTGGATCTGGCAGATCCGGCACTTGCCGCACATGACTGAAAGTCCCATAGGGAATGAATGAGGTTTGCTGCAAGTGAACAGTTACATGGCCGATGCGGCAAAGCTGCCGGATCTGCCGTGAACGGGCAAAAATGCTGATGTGAAATTAACCTAAAGATGTAAAACTACATTGGTCGCTACCCTGATGTAGATGGCAGATAGACATACAGGGATCTGTACAGAAGGAGAGCGTGCACAGAAGAATAAGGTGAATTGTACATTTAGATTAGCTTGATGGGTGCAGAGTTGGGTTTGTCAGGAGTACACAGAAGAGAAGGGAGAGGTATGCAGTACTTAGAAGAAGTGACTGCTGCTTGGACATACATGCATTACTAGCAGATTAGAACAGGGCAATCTATTCTGCTATATACAGCAGGATGCACAGAAGTCCAAATAGAGATAAAAAAAGACACCATGGTACAAGAATTAGAGACATGCTTTTAGTCTGTCTTTTAAAAATAAGTATGCATTTACCATACTTGGTAATAAGTAATGCTATCTTGGAATAGCCCTTTAAAGGGTGAATCCAGAGGAATATTCATTTAAAGCAAAATAAATAAATTGTAGCTACTTAAATATATTAGTTCATTTAATTTTTAATACCTTTAAATCATGAGAAATTAACTTGCTCAACAGTATTTTTATTCCTCAACTAATACACATTATCAATTTGTCAGCCTACTCCTTTGAGCGTAAAGCCGCATCCTCTATAATGATTGTTTTTCTACATTTCAGGTGTACCATCATTCCAATAAAAAGATTAACTTTAAGTCTGTAGAGGCTTCAAGGCGTGCTTCCCCTGGGTTACGTGATGGAACAAGGACTGATCTGAAGTGAATTTGCTTTGCTTTAAGGGAACTTCTCAGGTTGAAGATTCAGTCTGATTTGCCATCATCACGTTATAAAGCAGGATTTGCTGAGGAGCTTTTTCGATAGTTTGTGGGAAAAGATTAGTAATCCGTGTTTTCACTCCGCAGATAGAGGGCAATCAGGGAAAGCTGTCAGTGGTAAGGCCGCTCACTGGACACCCAAGCCCTCAATGATGAAGAATTGACACGTTCTACTCATTCTCTTTTCACAAATATATATAAAATCTTTTCCAGCTAATCCTACTTTGACTTGATGAAACTACTTTTTCATTTTCAGGCTTGGACTCTTAGTTTTAATGATCCAACTAAGGCCTCATTCACACATCGGTGTTTTATATCAAAACCAGCAGTGTCTCCAAAACACAGAACTATAATTGAAAGAGTTTCTCTGTAAGTTCCACTCCTGGATTTGGCATACAAACACTAATGCAAAAATCCTGATGTGTGAATGAGGCCTAAAACAGTATGATTTACAGTATACAGTTTTCATTTTTTTTGTATTTTAATATATGTCGGCTGATGTAAAAGACATCTCGATGGATGAAAAATGCTAATAAAATGTCAGACTGGAAGAATTTAAGTGAACTTTTTTTTGTCTGAATTGAATCTATGCACTATCTGCTATAGCTGCCCAACATTCACTCCTCCACTGCGACCAGTCATCTACTTTTGCAAAATGGAGGCTATAAGTGCTGATACTATCCACAATATGAAGTAATAACATTTAAGTAATATAAAAGATGAACCAACACATATATCTGAACAAAATATAAACTAAAAATACTGCGCTCCTATCATCAAGGTTTAAGTGCAAAGTGATTCGCTGAGCAGGATGTTTGGGCTGTCTCCAGGCTCCTCCCTTCCTCTCGTTCCACTATATGCAAGTAGTTTTGTGGTCCTCTAACCACTTCATCAGGGCATGTATTACCTAATACATGCCCTGATGAAGTGGTCAGAGGACCACGAAACGCATTGGCGAATCCTGTATGATGTGTGTTGTGGTGTGAAATAAAGAACCTTTTTGTTACCGTCCTGGTCAGTGCGGATTATATCCCGGACAATCTACTAACTCGTGCCTTTCATCCCTTGCCGGGATCTGCAGCGACTGGGCTTATCAACTAGTTGTGGGTTACACAACTTAAGGAGGTGAGTGGATCCTTGAAAAACGTCTTGGTGTCCCCCAGTAACCACTCTATGTGCGCTCCCCTTTCCCCTCTTTTGCATCTTATAATGGTAATGACATATATTGGATATACGAGAATCACGTAGCAATTTCAGATATTCAGTGGCATTGAGGTTTCTATTGATGAAGAATGGCCCCACTGTCTTTGTACCCCATATATCACACCATACTATAAATGTTCCAACAGTCTTCGAGGGACCTATCCACTATGGGTTAGTGTCAGGCCAATAGTGGTGGTTTTATTTGTTAACTTCACCATTCACAAAAAGGTTTACCTCATCACTTATCTAAAGACAATTGTCTATGCTGTGAAGATACGAGATGTGCAGCATCTGAAACAACGGATATTGGGATCCTGTGCTAGCATTTCTTCTGCAGTGTTGCTATCAGTGTGTCAAGAGTGGGAGAAGAGGGTTGCATTGACAATCCAACACAATGGGCAGCACTTTGGACACATTTTATAAGTGGTCATAAACTTGTAAATAACTCATGAAAGAATAAAGTTAAATTAAAACCAAGCACACCATTGTTTTCTTGTGAAATTCTCAATACGTTTGATGTGTCACATGACCCTCCTCCCATTGAAAAAAAATAGAGTTGGATCCAAAATGCTTGATTTCAAAATGGCCACCATGGTCACCACCCATCTGGACGTTTTCTCCCTCCCATATAACAATGTGCCACAAACAGGAAGCTGATATCACCAACCATTCCCATTTTATTTAGATGCATCCATATAAATGGCCCACCCTGTATAAAGTGTAGAGTCAGAGCCTCAAACAGACTGACAGTTTAATTTCAGAGTCAGGCTGCTTTCACGCACCTGTGCCTCTGGTATCTGTGCAGTCTGTGCTGACACGTTCCGGAGGCACAGACATATGGCGGCACATGATAATTCTATGGCTCCCTTCAGAAATATGTACATCGCTCGGACCGTGTCTCTGTGTGGAGCAGATGCGTGTCCGTGTGTTCCACACAGAGACATGTCCGCTTTTTGCACAGACCAGAGCCAGGAGTTTTAAATGTTAAAATAAAGAATTTCCTTCTCCCCTGCCTCCAGCGCTGTCTGCTCCTTTCGCTTCCGGGGCTAATTAAACTCATCTAATATTCACTGCACTGAATGCAGTGCCCTGGAATAGAGGAACAGGCAGTGCTGGAGGGAGGTAGCTATGCAATGACGGATATCACCCGGATAGCACACAGACAGCACACGCACAGTGCATTCTCCACTCCCTTCATCTGGTCCCCGTCATCACATGCTCCCCTCCCCCGGTCCTAGTCTCTGCGCTCTCTGCACAGGAGGACAGAGAGAGTGCACAGGTAGCATAGAGAGAGCGCACAGTGAGAGCAGAGGAAGCAGATGGAGAGCGCACGGAGGCTAGAGAGCGCAAGGGGATCAGAGAGAGGGCACACGGAAAGGGAAGAGAGTGCAAAGGGCGGGGCAAAGAGAGCACACAAGGGTGGCAGAGAGAATGCACGGGGGCAGAGAGCGCACGGAGGCAGAGTGAGCACGAGGTAGAGACTGCGCAAAGGGCAGGACAGAGAGCGCACACAGGACGGGACAGAGAGAGAGCGCACAGGGCGGCAAAGAAAGAGCGCACAGGCAAAGGTGAGAGCACGTAAGAGAAGACAGTGCACGGGAAAAACAGGTCAAAGGAGGGAAGAGAGACAGCACACAGGGGGGGAGGGGTGGCAATCGCCATCCCCAGCGCCACAGAGCGTCCCCCATTATGATGTCATCTGCATGAAAATCTTTACAGGACGATCATACAGCATACACTAAAAAGAGCCGGACTGCCCATCACTAAAAGGAACAGTGTACTTTGATTAAAACGTTGATTGGACAGGGTAAGGCTTACAAAGAGGTGCAGACAATGATAGGCTGTTCAGCTAAAATGATTTCCAATACTTTAAAATGGAAAGAAAAACCAGAGAGACGTAGAAGAAAACAGAAGACTGCCATTCAGATGGTAAAAACTTTCTTTCATCACTAAAATGAACTGTGGACCACTTCTGTCTACAGAACATGCTCATCACTAAGGTGAGTCTAGCCTTTTGATTCTCTCTGCTGAGAGGTTTGGTCACTGCAGAGTGGGCTTTCAGTCCAAATGCTCTGAAATGTTGTGACACTAAATGACGATACAGATCCTTACCCTGTTCAGTGCTGAACTGGCGAGCTATTCCAGCTGCAGTGTTACAACGATTATGGACATTCTCTGCATTATCCTGTCTTCTCTTGCATTAGTCTTTTGGGGGCAACCAGCCTTCTTTGGGGACTAGAAAGAGTTTGTGATGTTGTAAAGATACAATAATCTAGAAATCACAGACTTTGAAGGACCAGGGTGAGCCCTTAGGCCTTCATCTGGACAACCTGCTGCCAGAGGGTTTCAGTCACTTTTTGCACATAGGACAACACAATGACCTTGACATTAAGGAAATCGTGTGTTCTCTCATTTTGATCACCAGTGTACATACAACAGTCTCAGTATGCACTGTGCGGCCTTGTCTGCTAGCAGTGACTCTGCAGCACAGGGTTAAAGGCGCAATGCTGGCCTGATGTCACTACTAGCAGACACGTCCTCACAATGTCTGTTAAAGATGGGCACCGCACAGCCACCTGCCCAGGAGGAGCTGGAGAGGATAGGGGCAGGGGAGGTGAGCGAGGGGTGCTGTCAGCTTCCCCATTAAAAACATCTCTAATGTGTCTGTGTGTACATACACGTATGATGTGTATATCAGTGTATATATGTGTCTGATTATGTGTATTTTTGCATCTGTCTTCAAATATGTATATGTTTATATGCCTGTATGTGTATGTACATGTGAATAAGGCCCGCGGAGGCCTGGCCCCGGTCTCACGCCACCTCCCTCCATACTTTTAAACAGGGGCCCCTATTTCGACTTTAGCTCTGGGGCCCCACAATGTCTATGTATGCTCCTGTATGTATATAGATATAACACACACACATACAAAATATCCCGATATACGGTAGCACTTTTCTTTAACGTGTCTCCCTAGTGGTCTCCTTGAGAACTACAACCCCCATGAATCATTTAGTGAATACACTTCCCCTTGCAGAGCGCACAGTATAAGGACAACCTGTGGTGGAGGTGACAGGACACATACAGCCCGACCATTTTCTATACAACTCCACACACAGATGTGACCGACAGACACAAACAAAACACCGGCGCCATCCGCCCTCCCACAATCCTGTGCGAAGCAGCGCAGGAATTACGACACAGCCGGATGGTGACTTCCGTGTCTCCATGGAAACCCAACATGGTTTACTTCTCGGTTGCTAGGTAGTGGAGTGTGGTGTGCGGGCTGCGTCCTGCTGTGGGTAGGACGTGATATGGAGGTCTGTAACTGTAAGCATGTAGTCCGTGCCCCATACATGCTCTGTGTTTTCTCTATGTTCTGTATATGCCCTGTATGTGCCCTGTATTTATCTGTATCTGCCCTGTATGAAACCTGTATGCCTGTTATATGTATCCTGTATTTGCCCTGTATGTGCCCTGCATGCCCTCTATATATGCCCTGTATGTGCACCATGTTTACCCAGTATATGCCCTGTATTTGCCATGTATGTGCCCCATGTGTGCCCTGTATTTATCTGTATCTGCCCTGTATGCAAACCTGTAATCGCCTGTTCATATGTATCCTGTATTATCTGTATTTGCCTGTATGATGCCCTGCATGCCATTCTTATATATGCCCTGTATGTGCGCCATGTTTTACCAGTATTATGACCTGTATTTGCCTGTATGTGCCCCATAGTGTGCCCTGTATTTATCTGTTTTGCTCTGTATCCATTTGCCCTGTATTTTGATCTGTATGCGTCCCTGTAAATGCCCTGTATTTTTCTGTATTTGCTCTGTATGTATCTGTATTTGCTGTTTATGTATGCCTATATTCCTGTATTTATCTGTATTTGCTCTGTATGCCCCCTATAGGTGCCCTGTATTTATCTGTATTTGCTCTGTATGCGCCCCTATAGGTGCCCTGTATTTATCTGTATTTGCTCTGTATGCGCCCATATAGGTGCCCTGTATTTATCTGTATTTGCTCTGTATGCGCCCTATAGGTGCCCTGTATTTATCTGTATTTGCTCTGTATGCGCCCCTATATGTGCCCTGTATTTATCTGTATTTGCTCTGTATGCGCCCCTATAGGTGCCCTGTATTTATCTGTATTTGCTCTGTATGCGCCCCTATAGGTGCCCTGTATTTATCTGTATTTGCTCTGTATCGCCCCTATAGGTGCCCTGTATTTATCTGTATTTGCTCTGTATGCGCCCCTATATGTGCCCTGTATTTATCTGTATTTGCTCTGTATGCGCCCCTATAGGTGCCCTGTATTTATCTGTATTTGCTCTGTATGCGCCCCTATAGGTGCCCTGTATTTATCTGTATTTGCTCTGTATGCGCCCCTATAGGTGCCCTGTATTTATCTGTATTTGCTCTGTATGCCCCCTATAGGTGCCCTGTATTTATCTGTATTTGCTCTGTATGCGCCCCTATAGGTGCCCTGTATTTATCTGTATTTGCTCTGTATGCACCCCTATAGGTGCCCTGTATTTATCTGTATTTGTTCTGTATGCACCCCTATAGGTGCCCTGTATTTATCTGTATTTGCTCTGTATGCGCCCCTATATGTGCCCTGTATTTATCTGTATTTGCTCTGTATACGCCCCTATAGGTGCCCTGTATTTATCTGTATTTGCTCTGTATGCGCCCCTATAGGTGCCCTGTATTTATCTGTATTTGCTCTGATGCCCCTATAGATGCCCTGTATTTATCTGTATTTCTCTGTATGCTCCCCTATAGGTGCCCTGTATTTATCTGTATTTGCTCTGTATGCGCCCCTATAGTGCCCTGTATTTATCTGTATTTGCTCTGTATGTCCCCTATAGTGCCCTGTATTTATCTGTATTTGCTCTGTATGCGCCCCTATATGTGCCCTGTATTTATCTGTATTTGCTCTGTATGCGCCCCTATAGTGCCCTGTATTTATCTGTATTTGCTCTGTATGCTCCCCTATAGGTGCCCTGTATTTATCTGTATTTGCTCTGTATCAGCGCCCCTATAGGTGCCCTGTATTTATCTGTATTTGCTCTGTATGCGCCCCTATAGGTGCCCTGTATTTATCTGTATTTGCTCTGTATGCCCCCTATAGGTGCCCTGTATTTATCTGTATTTGCTCTGTATGCGCCCCTATAGGTGCCCTGTATTTATCTGTATTTGCTCTGTATGCACCCCTATAGGTGCCCTGTATTTATCTGTATTTGCTCTGTATGCCCCCTATAGGTGCCCTGTATTTATCTGTATTTGCTCTGTATGCGCCCCTATAGGTGCCCTGTTTTTATCTGTATTTGCTCTGTATGCTCCCCTATAGGTGCCCTGTATTTATCTGTATTTGCTCTGTATGTCCCCTATAGGTGCCCTGTATTTATCTGTATTGCTCTGTACCCCTATAGGTGCCCTGTATTTATCTGTATTTGCTCTGTATGCGCCCCTATAGGTGCCCTGTATTTATCTGTATTTGTTCTGTATGCGACCCCTATAGGTGCCCGGGTTATATTATTCTGTATTTGCTCTGTATGCGCCCCTTATAGGTGCCCTGTATTTATCTGCTATTTTGCTCTGTATGCGCCCCTATAGGTGCCCTGTATTTATCTGTATTTGCTCTGTATGCGCCCCTATAGGTCCCTGTATTTATCTTATTGCTCTGTATTGCCCCTATAGGTGCCCTGTATTTATCTGTATTTGCTCTGTATGCGCCCCTATATGTGCCCTGTATTTTATCTGTATTTGCCTGTATTGTGCCCCTATAGGTGCCCTGTATTTATCTGTATTTGCTCTGTATGCGCCCCTATAGGTGCCCTGTATTTATCTGTATTTGCTCTGTATGCGCCCCTATAGGTGCCCTGTATTTATCTGTATTTGCTCTGTATGCTCCCCTATAGGTGCCCTGTATTTATCTGTATTGCTCTGTATGCGCCCCTATAGTGCCCTGTATTTATCTGTATTTGCTCTGTATGCGCCCCTATAGGTGCCCTGTATTTATCTGTATTTGCTCTGTATGCGCCCCTATAGGTGCCCTGTATTTATCTGTATTTGCTCTGTATGCGCCCCTATAGGTGCCCTGTATTTATCTGTATTTGCTCTGTATGCGCCCCTATAGGTGCCCTGTATTTATCTGTATTTGCTCTGTATGCCCCCTATAGGTGCCCTGTATTTATCTGTATTTGCTCTGTATGCGCCCCTATAGTGCCCTGTATTTATCTGTATTTGCTCTGTATGCGCCCTATATGTGCCTGTATTTATCTGTATTTGCTCTGTATAGCGCCCCTATATGTGCCCTGTATTTATCTGTATTTGCTTCTGTATGCGCCCCTATAGGTGCCCTGTATTTATCTGTATTTGCTCTGTATGCGCCCCTATATGTGCCCTGTATTTATCTGTATTTGCTCTGTATGCGCCCCTATATTGCCTGTATTACTCCCCTATAGGTGCCCTGTATTTATCTGTATTTTCTCTGTATGCTCCCCTATAGTGCCCTGTATTTATCTGTATTTGCTCTGTATGCCCCCTATATGTGCCCTGTATTTATCTGTATTTGCTCTGTATGCGCCCCTATAGTGTGCCCTGTATTTATCTGTATTTGCTCTGTATGCGCCCCTATCCCTATTTATCTATTGTTGTATCCTATACCCTGTATTTATTTGTATTTGCTCTGTATGCGCCCCTATATGTGCCCTGTATTTATCTGTATTTGCTCTGTATGCGCCCCTATAGGTGCCCTGTGTTTATCTGTATTTGCTCTGTATGCGCCCCTATAGGTGCCCTGTATTTATCTGTATTTGCTCTGTATGCGCCCATATAGGTGCCCTGTATTTATCTGTATTTGCTCTGTATGCGCCCCTATATGTGCCCTGTATTTATCTGTATTTGCTCTGTATGCGCCCCTATAGGTGCCCTGTATTTATCTGTATTTGTTCTGTATGCGCCCCTATAGGTGCCCTGTATTTATCTGTATATGTTCTGTATGCGCCCCTATAGGTGCCCTGTATTTATCTGTATTTGTTCAGTATGCGCCCCTATAGGTGCCCTGTATTTATCTGTATTTGTTCTGTATGCGCCCCTATAGGTGCCCTGTATTTATCTGTATTTGCTCTGTATGCGCCCCTATAGGTGCCCTGTATTTATCTGTATTTGCTCTGTATGCGCCCCTATAGGTGCCCTGTATTTATCTGTATTTGCTCTGTATGCACCCCTATATGTGCCCTGTATTTATCTGTATTTGTTCTGTATGCGCCCCTATAGGTGCCCTGTATTTATCTGTATTTGTTCTGTATGCGCCCCTATAGGTGCCCTGTATTTATCTGTATTTGTTCTGTATGCGCCCCTATAGGTGCCCTGCATTTATCTGTATTTGTTCTGTATGCACCCCTATATGTGCCCTCTATTTATCTCTATTTGCTCTGTATGTGCCCCTATATGTGCCCTGTATTTATCTGTATTTGCTCTGTATGCGCCCCTATATGTGCCCTGTATTTATCTGTATTTGCTCTGTATACGCCCCTATATGTGCCCTGTATTTATCTGTATTTGCTCTGTAGGCACCCCTATATGTCGTATTAGTAGTTGTTGTACAAATTTGTTAGGACTCATGAGCATGGGGATCCGTGACGTGGATTATGAGCTTAAGTGTCTTGGCCAATACATGAACCAATACCCCATTTATAAAGGTTTTTTGTTTATCATATAAAAAACTTTTTTGCACTTTTTTATCAATTCGGAGTGCAGTTAGGCCCCATGGGGCGCCATTCATCTAGTGGTGCAGAGGCATTGTACTGTGCGGCCCATTTGTTCAGGCAGCAGAACAAGTGGGTAGCGTTCAGACACTCTGCATCATATGTATCAGTGTGAATGATGCCCTATGCATGCCCATTATGTGCATGGCAAGTCGCCTCCCACACCTTGTTGTAGGTTTAGGTGATTTAATAGCCTGCACCTGGGCTTGCTTTACATAGTGGGGTCTGACTGCATCCTGCAAGTGCAGTGTTGGTTTTTGTTTTTGGCATTGATGGTAAGTCGCCTCTATAGGGGCCCTGTATTTATCTGTATTTGCTCTGTATGCGCCCCTATATGTGCCCTGTATTTGCCCCTATATGTGTCCTGTATTTGCCATGTATATACCCTGTATTAGCCCCATATATGCCCTGTATGTGCCCTGTATTTGCTCTGTATATTCTCTGCACATGCCCTGTATACCCCTGTATTTACTCTGTATTCTTTATTTATCTGTATGTGTGTGCCCTGTATATGCCCTGTATTCTGTATGTGCCCTGTATTTATCTGTAAGTGCCCTGTATTCTGTATGTGCCCTGTATTTATCTGTAAGCGCCCTGTATTCTGTATGTGGCCTGTATTTGCCCTGTATTCTGTATGTATCTGTAAGCACCCTGTATTTATCTGTATGTGCCCTGTATTTGCCCTGTATTCTGTATGTATCTGTAAGTGCCCTGTATTCTGTATGTGCCCTGTATTTTCCCTGTATTCTGTATGTATCTGTAAGCACCCTGTATGTATCTGTAATGGTACCTTTACACGCCGCCACAACAGGATGGATACAACCCGCTACAGGCTACAAATGTAGCTTGTCGCGCCAATATCGCCCGTAGTAGCGGCGTCTGAAGACGGGACGACACAGCCGGCTACAGATACATCTGTATCCGTGCACTGCCCATAAACAGATGGCAACAAAGCCGATTGTAGCGAGCTGTATCGGCGTGTAAAGAAGGAACAGAAGGGTTGTTTCTACACCATGCTATGTAGCTGGGGCGTGACACAGGGTCCGGGTTTCCGCGCCCCCTTCAGCGGTCATTGGAGGAAGCTCCTGCGTTACGATTGGTTGTCGCCGCACAGGGCGGCATATTTAAGGAGCTGCCCAGTCACACTACACAATTGCTCGAGCGTCATGTATTAATCAGCCTCCTGCGCTGGCTGCCCAATCATGATGTTCTTGCGTTGTCCTATCAGCGTACGGACGTCTCGTACTCCACAATTGTGGCACGCCTATGTGCTGTCCCTGCTGCACCAGGTACGCCCATAGTAGCTGGTTGTAGCGGTGTGTAAATGAGCTACAGATGGCTACTTGAGACACCCGGCGATGTATCTAGCTGTAGATGTAGCGTAGCGCACCTTGTGGCGGCGTGTAAAGAGGGTGCGTTTTCCGTTTGTAACCGTTTGGGCGTGCTCGTGCACGTGAAGTAGCGGTTGGTATCCATCCTGTTGTGGCGGCGTGTAAAGGTACCATAAGCGCCCTGCATTCTGTATGTGCCCTGTATTTATCTATAAGCGCCTGTATTTGCCCTTTATTCTGTATGTGCCCTGTATTTATCTGTAAGCGCTCTGTATTCTGTATGGGCCCTGTATTTATCTGTAAGCGCCCTGTATTCTGTATGGGCCCTGTGTGTGCCCTGTATTTATCTGCATGGACCCTGTATTTATCTGCATGTGCCCTGTATTTATATGCATGTGCCCTGTATTCTGTATGTGCCCTGTATTCTGTATGTGCCCTGTATGTGCCCTGTATTCTGTATGTTGGGGATTTACATGGCAGCTGCAGTTTTCCCATTGTCATGTCGTAATTTTACAGCAGGGGTCTCACATTCGGCTGGGTTGGTGGGCCGTACATAGAAAAAATTTTTATCGGGGGGCCGCATTGCTTGTAGGATTAAGTGACATTTTCAGTAATACCGGAATTTTTTGCTCAATGTAGTACTGTCCAAATCCTTATCCCCTTCTTGTAGTAATGTCCCCATCTTGGTCCCTTTCTTGTTGTAATGTCCCCATCCTGGTCCCCCTCTTGTACTAATATCCCCATCCTAATCCCCTTCTGTTGTAATGTCCACATCATGATCCCTTTTGCAGTGATGTCGCCATCCTGGCCCACATAGTGTAGTAATGTCCCCCCCATGCTGATCCCCTTTTGTAGTGATATCCACATCCTGGCCCCCATAGTGTAGTAATGTCCCCCATGCTGATCCCCTTTTGTAGTGATGTCCACATCCTGGCCCCCCTAGTGTAGTAATGTCCACTATGAAAGGGGATCAGCATGGGGATGTCCACATCCTGGCCCCCATAGTGTAGTAATGTCCACTACAAAAGGAGATCAGCATGGGGATGTCCACATCCTGGCCCCCATAGTGTAGTAATGTCCCCCATGCTGGACCCCTTTTGTACTGATGTCCCCAACCTGGTCTACCTTCTTTTTACACACACACACACAACACACACACACAGACACACGCTCTCAGACATACACACTCAGACACACACACGCTCTCTGAAACTCACGCTCATTGACATTCACGTTCTGACACACACACTCTGACACACACACGTCCCCTATTGCTGGCACACGTCCCTCTGTACTGGCACACGTCCCCCGTGGCTGGCACACGTCCTCCGTGGCTTGCACACGTCACCTGTGGCTTGCACATGTCCCCCATGGCTGAAACACGTCCCCTGTGGCTGGAACACATCCCCTGTGGCTGGCACATGTCCCCTGTGGCTGGCACACATTCCCCCTGCCCTGGCTATGGCCTCCATGCTTTTTACTCACCCTCCTCCAGCACTGTCCTCCGGGTCTCTCTCCTGCCACTGCACTCCTCCACTTCCTGCTTCTCGGTGCCGGTCATGTGATCGGCACAGCGGAGAGACATTATCTCTGCGTGCCCGATCACAGCGGCAGCAGGGAGAGCTTGGAGACAGCGGGAGGACATCGCTGGAGGAGACAAGTAAAGCTTTTTTATTTTACTCTGGGCAGCAGCATGGGGGGCCATATGGAACACAGGGGGGGCATGTGCCATCACTGAGGGGGCGCAGGCACATATAATATGCGCTGCTCCCCCAGCCAATCACCGCGGTGCGGTTTTCAGCACCATGGTGATGGACAGCGGCAGTGCTATTATATGAGCGGGAGCTACAGCCTCCCCCAGCCCCTAGCACACCTTCCCCTGCAGTATAATCCAGTCTTCAGATTTTCCGGTATGCCGCCGCATGATTCACGTCTACGGTGGTGTCGGGGCCGCACTGAGAAGCCCCGGGGGCCGCATGTGGCCCGCGGGCCGCGTGTTTGAGACCCTTGTTCTACAGTCATCCTTGAGCAGCTATGAGCACCCGATCTCATTGTTTACAGTTTTATATCGAAACTAAAGCTTCTGTTCTGGGTATGGGTTTTTGGGCCATAGCTGTGCGCACAGCATGAAGTGAATGGCGGCATCAGACTGATGTCTGCACAATACATCCCCACTAGAGAATTATTTCTTTGGTCCTGCATTTGATTCAGGATTCCCCTAAGATTCCTCTCTCTGAGCACAGTGTACAACTCATTTTTTGGCATGCTGGAAAGAAGATAAAATAGATCTGTGTACCCTAAAAATACCTTTTAGGCAGGATCAACCATCCTTATTCGGAATTCTGAACTAACTATTCTTTATGTGTGGGACCTTATATATCAGTGAGAATTGGTTTGCCGAGTACCATTCTCACCGTAATTGTCTTCCTGCCTTTTATAGTTTGTATTCTGCTCCCTATCCTTGAATATTTGGTGTATTCTTGGGTTTGATTCTGGATGGTCCATGCATTGTACACCTAGGAATCATTTGCATTATATAAAAAACCAAGCCATCTTCAACCACTCCACCTTCTGATGAGTTTGCAGTATAAGGCCAAACGAAACGCGTCAAGACTGGAGAAGCGTCGTATAATTTGAATCCATAAAGAAAAACAAGGGTAATCTTGCCCTCCAAAACCACAATCGACATCATCAAGTTAAGTGGAAGCTACCTTTCCCCTTAGGATCCCTTAAGGAGAATAGGGTAAGATGAGGGTAAGCCGACGAGGTATGGAGGCACCGAGATAAATTAGGGTGAAAATCCACCATTGGTAGGTAGGGATCAAAAATAAGGGAAATTTAGACCCCCCCTCCTTCTTCTACCATGTTGTTTGGATTCAAAATTGTCTTGTTTGTAATGTCTTTGTATGTAGGTCTTTGACCTTTTTAAAGGATTGTTAATAAAGCATTTTTAACAAAATCTAAAAGTTTACTTCAGTATGTATCTTCAGGAGCGCACTGCTCCCCTGCCTCCTGGCTTTCTGCTTTTTGGGGTAATAGTACACTCCAGATGATTGTTAGTTTAAACCAGCGCATGATTTACCATTGTGACCTTATCCATTGAGGATTCTATACACTAACAAGCCCCTCATTGTGGCTCCCAATAATGAACGCCATCCTCTTCGGTGACCCCATACGTTAATAATGTCCTCCATGTATAGAAAAAGTTGGCATATCCAGATTCCTCAGGGCCCTTTCACATCAGCGTTTTTTTCAAATCGCGGCAGATGCAGTGAAAAAACCGCATCTGCCGCGATTACCGCATACCGGCTGCACTTGCGGCGCAGTTGCGGTAAACGCCATACAAGGTATAGGCGGACTTGCGGCAGGTGCAGCAAGTGCGGTTTTGGCACTTTGCGGCAGTGCGGCCGCGAAAAAAACTGCGGTCAGCCGCGTTTTTTTTCGCGGCCGCACCTGCCACAAGTGCAAAACCGCACTTGCCGCACCTGCCGCAAGTCCGCCTATACCTTGTATGGCGTTTACCGCAACCGTGCCGCAAGTACAGCCGTATGCGTAATCGCGGCAATGCGGTTTTAACCGCATCTGCCGCGATTTGAAAAAAACGCTGATGTGAAAGGGCCCTTAGGCAATAAAATCCTTTCTTTTTTTCCATTTCCATCAAAACAAAAACATCAAATTTGCATTCACATGATAGAAAGTGACAGTTTCTGCCATGTTTTTGCAGTTATAGCAGTTAGAGAAATGTGTCAGTTTTCTATCATGTGAATGCAAATGTTATGTATTTCTTTTAATGGAAATGTAATAATAATATATTTTAATTTATACAGCGCTAACATATTTTGCAGCAGTTTACAATTCATCAAATAAAATAATAAATTCATGCTGAAGGAATTTGGTTGTGCCATCTTTTTTAACACATGGATTATTTGAGTTGAAAACAGGTGCATCTTATTGATTTAGAATATCATCAAAATACGTAATTATTTCAGTAATTTAATACACAAAGTGAAATGCATCTATTATATAGAGCAGGGGTCTCAAACACACGGCCCGCGGGCCAGATGCGGCCCCCGACACCACCGTGGACAGTGAATCATGCCGGCAGCGTACCGGAAAATCTGAAGACTGGATTATACTGCAGGGGAGGTGATAGGGCTCTGGAGCTTGTCTGGGGCTGGGGGAGGCAGCAGGAGGCAGCGGGAGATCTCCTGCTCCCGCTCATATAATATGCACTGCCGCTGTCCATCACCATGGTGCTGAAACCGAACCGTGGTGATGGGCTGGGGAGCAGTGCATATTATATGTGCCTGCGCCCCCCTCAGTGATGGCACATGCCCTCCCTGTGTTCCATATGGCCCCCCATGCTGCTGCCCAGAGTAAATAAAAAAGCTTTACTTACTTCCTCCCATTGTCCTCCCTCTGTCTCCCCCGCTCTCCCTGTTGCCTCTGTGATCGGGCACGTAGAGATAATGTTTCTCTGCTGTGCCGATCACATGACTGGCACAGAGAAGCAGGAAGTGGAGGAGTGCAGCGGCAGGAGAGAGACCCGGAGGACAGCGCTGGAGGAGGGTGAGGAAAGAGCATGGAGGCCATAGCCGGAGCAGGGGGAATGTGTGCAAGCCACAGGGGATGTGTGCCAGCCACAGGGACGTATGCCAGCTACGGGGGACGTGTGCCAGCTACGGGGGACGTGTGCCAGCCACGGTGGACGTGTGCCAGCACAGGAGGAAGTGTGCCAGCCATGGGTGATGTGTGCCAGCCATGGGGGACGTGTGCCAAGCACAGAGGGATGTGTGCCAGCAAAAGGGACGTGTGTGTGTCAAAGTGTGTGTCAGAGTGTGTGTGAGTGTCAGAGCGTGAATGTCAGAGAGCGTGTGTGTGTGTGTGTGTGTGTGTGTGTGTCTGTGTGTGTCTGAGAGTGTGTGTGTGTAAAAAGGTGGTAGAACAGGTTGGGGACATCAGTACAAAAGGGGTCCAGCATGGGGGACATTACTACACTATGGGGGCCAGGATGTGGACATCCCCAGCCATGGGGGACATGTGCCAGCCCAGAGGGACATGTGCCAGCAATAGGGGACATGTCTGTGTGTGTCAGAGAGTGTGAGTGTCAGAGAGTGTGTGTGTGTGTGTGGTGTGTGTGTGTGTGTGTGTGTGTGAAAAAGAAGGTAGACCAGGTTGGGGACATCAGTACAAAAGGGGTCCAGCATGGGGGACATTACTACACTATGGGGCCAGGATGTGGACATCCCCATGCTGATCCCCTTTTGTAGTGGACATTACTACACTATGGGGCCCAGGATGTGGACATCCCATGCTGATCCCCTTTGTAGTGACATTACTACACTATGGGGCCAGGATGTGGACATCCCATGCTGATCCCCTTTTGTAGTGGACATTACTACACTATGGGGGCCAGGATGTGGACATTCCCATGCTGATCCCCTTTTGTAGTGGACATTACTACACTATGGGGGCCAGGATGTGGACATCACTACAAAAGGGGATCAGCATGGGGACATTACTACACTATGGGGCCAGGATGTGGACATCCCCATGCTGATCCCCTTTTGTAGTGGACATTACTACACTATGGGGCCCAGGATGTGGACATCCCCATGCTGATCCCCTTTTGTAGTGGACATTACTACACTATGGGGGCCAGGATGTGGACATCACTACAAAAGGGGATCAGCATAGGGGACATTACTACACTATGGGGGCCAGGATGTGGACATCCCCATGCTGATCCCCTTTTGTAGTGGACATTACTACACTATGGGGGCCAGGATGTGGACATCACTACAAAAGGGGATCAGCATAGGGGACATTACTACACTATGGGGCCAGGATGTGGACATCACTACACAAGGGGACCAGCATGGGGGACATTACTACATTATGTGGGCCAGGATGTGGACATCACTACAAAAGGGGATCAGCATGGGGAAATTACTACATTATGAGGGCCTGGATGGGGACATCACTGCAAAAGGGGATCATGATGTGGACATTACTACAGAAGGGGATCAGGATGGGGATATTAGTACAAGAGGGGACCAGAATGGGGACATTACAACAAGAAAGGGACCAAGATGGGGACATTACTACAAGAAGGGGATAAGGATCTGGACAGTACTACATTGAGCAAAAAATTCTTGTATTCCTAAAAATGTCACTTAATCCTACAAGCAATGCGGCCCCCCGATAAAAAAATTTTCTATGTGCGGCCCTCCAACCCAGCCGAGTTTGAAACCCCTGATATAGAGTCATTACAAACAGAGTGATCTATTTCAAGTGTTTGTTTCTGGTAATGTTGATGATTACGACTTACAGCCAATGAAAATCCAAAGGTCATTATCTCAGAAAATTTAAAGTATGTGTAAAAAATGAAAAGGAGTTTCCACGTGCGCTGCCCCGGGTATTGATTGGACTTGAAAGCTTGGTCCAAGAATCTTTATTTGTAAAATTGATACGATGCTTGTATCTCCTGATGAAGTGAGGAGAACCTCACGAAATGCGTTGAGATTTTACAAATAAAGATTCTTGGATCAAGCTTTCAAGTCCGATCAATCCCCGGGGCAGCGCACGTGGAAACTCCTTTTCATTTTTTATACACCTTGGATCCTTTAAGAGGTGCAGCAGCCTGGCTCTTTGTGATCAATAGGTGTTGTGAACTGGCACAACCTTCAAAGGAGAGTGTATCACACACCAAGCTATATCCTTCACTACACAGATAAGACCCTATGTACGCCATTTCTCCCTCTTTCGCAGTGTATTCCTGAGAAAATTAAAATAGGGAGGATGAAGGATCTGAGAGATAAAATATTACCTAAATAGGTATCAGAGGCTTCACCTTGTGTGGTTGTGAGAGTCAGCATGGAGCATATAGAGTAGGCAGGATGAAGGGTTAAAAACTGCGCTGCCATATTCCACGAGACGTTAAAGGGTGAATATAATATTGATTTATTAGTCAATGCGTTTCAGGGCTCCCTGGCACCTTCCTCAGGACAAATCTACTTACATAATCACCAGTTTTGCGTTTCTGGCCACTGTGCCGCTATTCCAGAATCCTTTGCGGTGTTGCGAGCGATGGCCGCTGCTTGCCTCTCACTTGCGGCGTCGTAGTAACCGCAGCGCATGCGCCGTCGCCACCGCACAGCGCGAGCGATGGCGCACAAGTGCCATCGCGAGCTGTTGCAAGCCTCTCACTTGTGGCGTCGTAGCAACAACAGCGCATGCGCTGCATCGGGCCTTTTTACTAGTCAATTATATTGTCATGTTCAGGAGCCCTGAAATACGTTGACTAATAAATCAATATTATATTCACCCTTTGATGTCTTGTGGAATACGGCAGCGCAGTTTATAACCCTTCATTCTCCCTACTTTAATTTTCTGAGGTAATGACCTTTTGGTTTTCCTTGGCTGTAAGCCATAATCATCAACATTAACATAAATAAACACTTGAAATAGATCACTCTGTTTGTAATGACTGTATATAATATACGCATTTTGTATTGAATTACTGAAATTAACTTTTTAATGATATTCGAATTCATTGAGATGCACCTGTCTTTACTCATTTGCAGATATGATATCTATTAATAATGTTCCCCATTGTGGTGCCTAATATTTATATAATTAGTGTTCAACGAGCACTACCATGTTCGGGTGCTCAGTACTCGTAACAAGCAGTTGGACACTCGGATTGGCGCAACTCGAATACAGAGTATAATGGAAGTCAATGAGGAACTCTAGCATTTTTACTGAATATTTTTTGGAACAATTCTCTAGTTCTCCATTGACTTCCATTATACTCTGTACTCGAGTCACACCAATCCGAGTGCCCAAATGCTTGTTACGTGTATTGAGTACCCGCTCATCTCTATTTATAATGTTCTCCATTGTGGCTCCATACACTAATATTGTACCCTATTGTGGCCTCTATCAACTAATCATTTTCCCCATTGTGGCCCCAATACATAATATTATTTCTGTGAACCCATGTACTAATAACTTTCCCCATTGTGGTCTATTTACTAATAACGTCCCCCATTTTTGGGTACATACCACTTTTTGATCACTTTTTTATTTTATATTTTGTGGTGTTGGATAAAGATAGCCCAGCAATTCTGGTGTTTTTTTTAAATGTACTTACATAATTCACTATATTGGATAAATATTGATATTTTAAAGCATGGGTCAATACCATTACAGTGATACCAATGATAACTAATTTATATAATTGTTTACGTTTTGCTATGCCCAGGTCTGCTGGGTTTCTTCTGGATGTTGCCTGTTTAGTGTGATTATCCATCTATTTAGCTGGCTGACAACGGTCAGACTTTTGTTGGTCTTCACTAAAGGTACCGTTACACGGGGAAACATCTCCAGCAACATCGCCGGCAACTCAGGGGCGTGGTGAAGTTGCAGCAACATCGCCAGTGTGTTGCCCCGTGTAACAGGGTGATATCAACAGTGATAGTTGCTTGAGCAACATCGCCTGGTTTCAGGACAGTTGCTCAGGTGATCTGGCAGAATCGCCCAGTGTGACACCGCAAGTGAGATGTTGAAAGCAACTTCCCCCATTGAGTCCAATGTTAACGATCGCTGCCAGATTTGAATTTAACCCTGGCAGCGATAGTTGCTTTCAACATCGTGCTGCGTTGCTGACGATGTCTCCCGGCGTAACAGCAGCACAGCGATCTTGGCTAGCTGCCAAAAATGTGCGCGCTTCCGTGAGTTGCCGGCGATGTTGCCGGAGATGTTTCCCCGTGTTAATTGTCGAGAAGTCACTCAGACTAACCCAGTACCCATGTTTTCCTCTGACTGTCTGTTTTTTCTTATCTTTCTGTCTTTTATGTACTCTCCTGTTCACCGACTACTTGACTTGCCGTCTCACAGCTTGTCTATGAGAAGTGATGCAGTGTCGCATTAAGACTGACCATAAGTTTTTTTTATTTTTCGCCATTATGGATCCTGTTCACAGGCTTTGTGATCAGGTGGTGAATCTGACGTAAATTATTCTGGATCTGGCTTACGAATATCAGAACCTTGAATCATCACAATCCCATTTGCAGGGTCAGCTATCCAGTTTGATGAATGCTCCAAGTAGCCCTTCACAGCCAACAGAGGCTGCGAAGTCGGTACCTTTGGACTTGCAGTTTGCCTCTTCCGAAACCTTAAGGGTCCTTCCTAATAATCTTGTGAGTAAAAATAGTTTAGGGTGTTTAGGTAGAGATGTAAGCTTTTTTTAAGCAGCAACCTCGGTCTTCAGGTCATGAGTTCCAGCGAGTAGGAGTTATCTTGTCCCTACTGCGCGGGGGCTTTTAGACCTGGGTGTTTTCTTTGTCTTCACAAGCCCCAGAATGGCTTTCTGTCGATGCCTTCTTTGATGTCTTGCGGATAATGTATGAGGATCCCTTTAAGGACCCAAGTTGCCGCATCACTGAGGACTATAGTACCAAGTTCTGACAATGGTCCACTGAAGTTCAAATGAAATGATGCGGCTCTCAGGCGTCAATTCTGTAGATGCCTTTCTGGAGGTCTTAAGGATACTCTGGCTCTTCATGCTCCTCCTTGTTCTTTGGAGGAGGCCATGATGCAGGCCATATGGATAGATCACAGATTTTATTAGAGACAAGGTTCTGGTTATATTCCTCCTGAACATGTCCATTTACCTGAAGTGGAGCTGATGGAATTTGGAGCTGCCAGTTTTTGTGACGTGGAGAGGAGATGTTGATGCCATCTCAGATTCTGTCTGTACTGTGGTCTCACAGGACATTTTCTCAAGGACTGCCCTCAAGCACATAAGACGTCAGGAGAATGCCTATGTATGAGCAATTGTCGAGGAGGTCACTCAGACTAACCAGGTACCCTTGTTTTCCTCTGATAAAATACTGTTCAAACTGGATCTACTTTTCAAGAATCAGGTGTTACCAGTGCTGGCTTTCATTCATTGTGGGTCTGCTGCTAACTTTATTCATGCAGGTCTGGTTCTGAAATTAGTTTAGGGACAGACTGTTATTTTGACACGGTTTCTGCAGAATCTTTTCAAGTTGCTAATGATTGAAATTCAATCTGACTACCATGGACACTGACTCCACGACTCTGACTCCGACCACACAGCCCTGGTAAGAACAGTTCTTTACAGGAATGTTGTTATCCAGAAATCCTAGTTAGAAGGGAAAGCTCCCTAAAATGAGACATGTTAGTGCTTCATTGGATATGTGAACCTAAAATATCAAATGATGTGTTTTATATTACTGTACGTAAACTGTAACGCTATGTTTCCATTGACATATGATTTTTACTTGCAGGGGAAGATGTCTGAAGGTAATTCTGATCTACAAGAAGAAGTGCCCTCTAATGAAGTTGACCAAGATGTCTATGAAAAGGAAACCAAAGATTGTAATGAAGATCAAAATATATCTTCAACCCCTGAGTCTCCTCAAGAGGAATCCCCTGACACTAATAATGGAGATTTCGAAGAGCAAATAAATGAAGCAGTAACTGAAGAAGAGGATCCTCCTTATGTATCACATGAAGAAATGTTTCATGATGTTGGAAAGATGGAAGCTCCTGAGGTAGAAATACAAAAAAATATTTCTATACTCTCCTGTGCTCTCCATACTCGCAGTACTTGGGATGTACAGTAAAGACCAAACGTTTGGACACACCTTCTCATTCAAAGAGTTTTCTTTATTTTCATGACTATGAAAATAGTAGATTCACACTGAAGGCATCAAAACTATGAATTAACACATGTAGAATTATATACTATATATATATTCACAAAAAAAGTGTGAAATAACTGAAAATATGTTTTATATTCTAGGTTCTTCAAAGTAGCCACCTTTTGCTTTGATTACTGCTTTGCACACTCTTGGCATTCTCTTGATGAGCTTCAAGAGGTAGTCACCGGAAATGGTTTTCACTTCACAGTGTGCCCTGTCAGGTTTAATAAGTGGGATTTTCTTGCCTTAAAAATGGGGTTGGGACCATCAGTTGTGTCGTGCAGATGTCTGGTGGATACAGAATAGACTGTTAGAATTTGTATTATGGCAAGAAAAAAAGCAGCTAAATAAAGAAAAACGAGTGGCCATCATTACTTTAAGAAATTAAGGTCAGTCAGTCTGAAAAATTGGGGAAAACTTTGAAAGTGTACCCAAGTGCAGTTGCAAAAACCATCAAGCGTTACAAAGAAAGTGGCTCACATGTGGATCGCCCCAGGAAAGGAGGATCAAGAGTCACCTCTGCTGCGGAGGATAAGATCATCCGAGTCACCAGCCTCCGTAATCGCAGGTTAACAGCAACTCAGATTAGAGACCAGGTCAATGCCACACAGAGTTCTAGCAGCAGACACATCTCTACAACAACTGTTAAGAGGAGACTTTGTGCAGCAGGCCTTCATGGTAAAATAGCTGCTAGGAAACGACTGCTAGGGACAGGCAACAAGCAGAAGAGACTTGTTTGGGCTAAAGAACACAAGGAATGGACATTAGACCAGTGGAAATCTGTGCTTTGGTCTGATGAGTCCAAATTTGAGATCTTTGGTTTCAACCACCGTGTCTTTGTGCAACGCAGAAAAGGTGAACGGATGGACTCTACATGGCTGGTTCCCTCTGTGAAGCATGGTGGAGGAGGTGTGATGGTGTGGGGGTGCTTTGCTGGTGACACTGTTGGGGATTTATTCAAAATTGAAGGCATACTGAACCAGCATGGCTACCACAGCATCTTGCAGTGGAATGCTATTCCATTCGGTTTGCGTTTAGTTGGACCATCATTTATTTTTCAAAAGGACAATGACCCCAAACACACCTCCAGGCTGTGTAAGGGCTATTTGAACAAGAAGGAGAAAGATGGGGTGCTACGCCATATGACCTGGCCTCCACAGTCACCAGACCTGAACCCAATTGAGATGGTTTGGGGTGAGCTGGACCGGAGAGTGAAGGCAAAACGGCCAACAAGTTCTAAGCATCTCTGGGAACTCCTTCAAGACTGTTGCAAGACCATTTCTGGTGACTACCTCTTGACGATCATCAAGAGAATGCCAAGAGTGTGCAAAGCAGTAATCAAAGCAAAAGGTGGCTACTTTGAAGAAACCTAGAATATAAGACATATTTTCAGTTGTTTCACACTTTTTTGTTAAGTACATTATTCCACATGTGTTAATTCATGGTTTTGATGCCTTCAGTGTGAATCTACAATTTTCATAGTCATGAAAATAAAGAAAACTCTTTGAATGAGAAGGTGTGTCCAAACATTTTGGTTTGTACTGTAGATCAGATGCACTGGAAATGGTACTATAAAGTAAAATATTGGTTCAATAATTTAGGCCGTTTTCATTTAGTCTATTATTTATCTTTTATCAATAAATGCATTGCATAATATCTAAGGGATCCTAATAGTGATCATATTACAAGCCGCTAGCCTTTTTGCTTATTCTAATATAATAATCTACAAGATATAAGGGTCATGGTGGCCAAACACATACATAGCTAACAGACAGCAGCTATTTCTGGATTTCCTATGTGCGCTAGTCAAGCGTTAATGTGTTCTGAATGGGATGATGAAATAATTCACTGCCAGACTCCCCTGGTGGTGTTTTATCTTCTGTGGGAACTAAAAGGTTAAAGGGGTTTTCCAGTCTAAAATGACAATTCTGTAGTCACTCTATTTGACTGCAGATTTATCAATCCTCTTAGCCAGGGACGGATTCAGGTTTTTGTGGAACCGGGTGAAAGTCTGAAAGTCTCAGTGGGCCCCTTTAACACATACCACGATTCATGATACATTGATATGGCAGAGAAATATAGGTATAATACAGTGCCAAAGATTTCACTTCTTTTATCACATAAGTGATATCTATTATTAATTCTACAATACGATACATTATATGGGATTCATACAATTCAACCCCCATTTGTGCTAATTCTTGTGACCTACCCCCTCCCTCAGTTTCAGTGACCATATCTTCCCAGCCTACCCCCTCATCTTTCACATATCACCCCCCAGTGGGCCCAGCCTGCCCCCTTATCTTTCACATATATTACCCCCAGTGGGCCCAGCCTGGGGTCTCATCCATTACATATATTACCCCCACCCAAACAGGGCCCAGTCTGCCCCTTATCCTTCACGTATATTACCCCACCAACATGGCCCATCCTGCCCCCTCATCTTTCGCATACAGTAACCCCCCCAAGAGCCCAGCCTGCCACCCATCTCTAACATATATTACCCCCCCACAGGACCCAGCCGACACCCTTGTCCTTCACATATATCGCTTCCCCCAGGGCCCAGCCAGCCTATTAGACACACTACTAAATGCACATATAGACGTGCACACTATATGCACATACAGACACACACACACAGAACCTGCTACAGGCACATTTACTTACACACACAGTATACTGTACATTACCATATCTTGCCGTTCTTAATCGATAGACTGCAGGAGAGGAAACCATTGGGGTTTGCACTGAAGCTGCAGCAGTTGAACAGCTGCAAGACAGTATATTGTATAAGTCAAGCATCATGTGATCAGGCATGAAAGGTCCTCAAATTTTTAATTCAGGGAAGGGCCTTCAGTTGCATATCTCCTGCAGCCTCCGTTACAGCTCCTGGTAGCGTCTCCTGCACTGCATTGGTCATGACATAGATTCATGCAGAGTAGGAAAGAGGGCTGGTCTCTGTGAGCAGTGTTCCCCCGCTTTTTTCTGCTCACCGACGGTGAGTGGGCCCTAACATCTGTCCAGGGCCCCAGCACTTGGCGGGGTGCACCATGTGAGGATGCCAGCCATGCTGCAAGTATTTGTCAGTTTTTAAGCCAGGAATGGACCACAATTATGCGACATGCATGTACCCAGCCAGAACCCAACCAGTGCGTGGCTACGCTCAATACAAGTGTCTAGAATGGGCATGTCCAACCAGTGGGCGTGGCCTTCTAGTAGGCTGGGCCGTGCTCTATACACTTGTATTCAGCGTGGCCACGGACACTAGTTGGGTTCTGGCGGGTAACATGGATATCGTTTAATTACGGACCATTTCTGGTTTTGCAACCGGCGAATCCTCACAGCGCACAATGCAAGCGCTTGGATTATTGATGAGTCTGCAATCATAAAGTGTCTGCAGAATCATACTTTTAGACTGGAAAACCATTTTAAGCATAAATCCATGTTCTCACATAGCATAAATGCTACGTTTTTTTCTCCTGCATTTTTTTGTGCAAAATATCTGCTGCATTTACAAGTCCAAGTAACATGGATGTGATTTCATGAAGACTCATGCCCATTGAGCGTGCAAGGATGCTTTTGAACTGTGTTTTTATGCGTTTTTTTTCCTCCATAGGCTTTCATGGAGAGCCTGAAAATGAATGCATGCAAAAAGTAAAATGCAGTTGCGTTTTAAGTGCAAATTAATGTTTTTCTGTAGTAAAATATGTGTTTAAAACAATTCTTCACATCAGAACCAAAACACATCAAATAAAGGAGAAAATGCATAAAGCATCCAATAATCAAACAAGATTGTCACTGCATATTACGGTATGGATACTTACAAAAAAATATGCAGATAAAAATTTTGTACAGTATAAAGAATGATGTCAATCAAAACAAGACCTCCTCCCACAACAAAAAAAATGAGAATAAAAAAATAAATATGAAAATACAGCTATTGCTCTTGGGGATAGAAATTGATGGCTTAATAAAAATTGTCTGCATTGTCAATGGGAACGGGTTAGTAATTTTTATTTTGATGTCCTATTATTACACAATACCTTTTCAATTGAGGAAATTACATGTAAGAAAAATGACAAGTTCCGTATTTTTCGCTTTATAAGACGCACCAAATTATAAACGACCCCCAAATTTGGTAAAGGAAAAGAGTAAAAAAAAGATTTTTAATGTTAAATGGGTCTGTCTTATAATGCCAGTGCCCATCTTACAATCATATATATGTCCCCATCCTGGAATATATATATCCCATGCTGTTACACATAGCCCCCATGCTGGCACATCTCCCATGCGGGCACAGTGTCCCCCCCCATGCTGGCACCTTGTTCCCCCCAGGCTGCCACCCTGTCCCCCATGCTGGCACAGTCCTCCCATGCTGGCACACTGTCCCCCCCATGCTAGCACATTGTTCCACCCTGCAGGCACATTATCCTCAATGCTGTACAGTCCCCCTAGCTGGTACACATGAGCCACAGCTGGCACACATACTCACATGCTGGCACAGTCCTCCCATACTGGCACAGTCCGCCATCCTGCACAGTCCCCATGCTGGCACACATGAGCCCCCATGCTGGCACAGTCTCCCCATGCTGGCACACTGTCCCCCCCATGCTAGCACATTGTTCCACCCTGCAGGCACATTATCCTCAATGCTGGTACAGTCCCCCTATGCTGGTACACATGAGCCCACATGCTGGCACACATGAGCTCACATGCTGGCACAGTCCTCCCATACTGGCACAGTCCCGCCATGCTGGCACAGTCCCCCCATGCTGGCACAGTTCCCCATGCTGGCACACAGAGCCCTTACGCTTGCGCACACTTAAAAAAATAATAAACTAGCATACTCACCTCTCTCCATCGCTCCCTGCAGCCTGTGCCATCCCTGCTGTTTGTGCTGTGACGGCATCCGGTCCTGTGAGCAGCGCACGGTGATGATGTCACTATACAGCAACGCTCACAAGACCGGATGCTGGCACAGCACAGACAGTGGGGATAGCGCCGGCTACAGCGAGCGATGGAGAGAGGTGAGTATGACATCACCGGGATAGTCAGTGCTTTCCGCACAATGAAAGCATGGATAGCACTGGCTATTCACACAGGCTGCAGCAGCTGAGCTCCTGTCAAATGCGATGCTCCCCCACCGGTGATTGACAGCGGGATGCAGTGCATATTATATGAGCATAATCAGCATCCCCACGTGACCACGGCCCACAGCTGTAGCCTGCTCCTGGCTCCCTCCAGCCCCCGGACATTGCTCCACAGCCCCCCTCCCCCACGCACAAATGATTTGGATTATAAAACACACACCCCACTTTTCCCCCAAAATTTGAGGGAACATACCGTATATACTCGTGTATAAGCCGACCCCCCTACTTTTGCCCCCAAAACCTGGGAAAACCCATTGACTCGTGTATAAGCCGAGGGTGGACCCCAGCACAGGTATACAGCCCCCAGCAGTGTGGTATACAGACGCCCCCAGTGGTATACAGGCCTCCCCAGTGGTATACAGGCCTCCCCAGTGGTAGTATACAGCAGCTTCCCCAGTGGTAGTATACAGCAGCCTCCCCAGTGGTAGTATACAGCAGCCTCCCCAGTGGTAGTATGCAGCAGCCTCCCCAGTGGTAGTATACAGCAGCCTCCCCAGTGGTATATACAGGCCCCAGCAGTATATACAGCAGCCCCAGTGGTATACAGCAGCCTCCCCAGTGGTATATACAGGCTTGCCATTAGTGGTATATACAGGCCCCCCATCAGAGTTTACAGCCCCCCCCAGTGATATATACAGGCCACCATAGTGATATATTCAGGCCTCCCCCAGTGGTATATACCGGCCCCCCGCGGTATATACGGGCCCCCCCAGTGGTATACAGGCCCCCCTAGTGGTATACAGGTCCCCCTAGTGGTATACAGGCCCCCTTAGTGGTATACAGGCCCCCTTAGTGGTACACAGGCCCCCTTAGTGGTATATACTGGCCCCCTTAGTGGTATATACTGGCCCCCTGCGGTATATACAAGCACCCCCATTTCCCCCCCACCCCCAGTGATATACAGGCCCCCGGTTGCAGCCACAGACCTGTAAGAGAATAGCTTTCATACTTACCCTCCTCGCTGTCATCGCGCGTCCTCGTCTCCTTCCCGCGCACAATGACGTCATTGTGGATGCGCCGGCCGCCGGTAGAAGCGGGAAGGAGACCGGAGGAGCGCGGGTAACAGCGAGGAGGGTAAGTATGAAAGCTATTCTCTTACAGGTCTGTGGCTGCAACCGGGGGCCTGTATATAGCATGGGGGCCTGTATATACTACGGGGGGGATCGGGGGGCCTGTATATACTACGGGGGGGATCGGGGGGCCTGTATATACTACGGGGGGGATCGGGGGGCCTGTATATACTACAGGGGGATGCAGTGCATATTGCATTGCATTAATGAGCGGCCCCACGTGACCGGGCGCTCATATTACAGCCTCTCCCTGCCTCCTCCAGCCCACGGACACCGGCCCCCCCACACTCAGCCGTATAGTGACTCGTGTATAAGCCGAGGGGGGCACTTTTCAGCACAATTTTTGTGCTGAAAAACTCGGCTTATACACGAGTATATACGGTAAGTGTGTTTTATAATTCAAAAAATATGGTAATCAAAACAAATTAAAAACAATAGGCTGTCATCAGTATGTCAGCCTATTAGAATAGAGCGATGTGACGTAGATAGTAAGATGTGGTGTAATCAGCTCACCTTGGGTACAGACCATAGAGTATAAATATAGCACTTTTTTTTTTTTTTGAAAAATCATTTTTATTGTTTTTCAAAAGCATAACAGTGTATTTCAATATCATTTGACAATATTATCTTACAAAGAGACTCAAAACATATACAAAATTCAAACTTGAATACATTTCGAAAAGTTTCCATAGTGGAGTTTTGTAAAGCATATAATATTTCCTTATCTCTTTTATTGCTTTTCTCTTTCCCCTCCCACCCTTCCCTCCCTCCATTCAAGACTTCAGTAATATTGATTTGTCTATTGGGCCTTTATCTCTTATTCAAATCATTAATATATATCTCCGGTATCACCTTTAAGATGCACCGCTCAGTCTTCCCAAGGTACCTTTCAATTCTTCCATCGCATACCATGTGGAGGATCTAAATGGTTGCATGAAGATTTGTCTGTCTGTATCTGGTACCGTTCTTTCAATGTATGTTCTCCACTTTTTGAAAAATTTCCCCGCATGTTTGTCCATGTTCTGTATCGCCTCTCTTCTTTCCATATTCAGAACATGATTTATACTAGATCTAAGAGCACCTTCCCCTGGCAGTGTATTATGGATCCAATTTTTGAGTATGAGGCGTTTGGCCGCCATTGCCACTGTATGGAACAGGGTGTGTGGTGTTTCCCCTCCCATCAATCCAACTGGACTATGAAATAGCCAAAGCATAGGGTTTATGGGTATATGAGTGTGGCAGAATAACTGTGCGAAGCTACTCACTTCCGTCCAAAATCTTTGTGATTCAGGGCACGACCACAATCCATGCTCCAAATCCGTTGCTATTTTTCCGCATTTGGGGCAGCTTGTCAGTCTATCTTGACTATTAGGTCTCATCGGGATGTTGAATCCTATTATGGCCCCATGTATTATACGGAACTGGGTGTCTCTCCAACATTTATTAGTGATGTGCTAGTTATTACCCAACCTTCCAATATAGCACTTTTAAAAAATAAAAAAAAAATTCAAAAGTTTATTATCACTTGCTTTACATTATTACTAAATAAAAATTTAACTGGTGGTTACACTTAAAGGCTGGAAACACACTATCCTACTTACATACGAGTCTCTCGGAGGAGATTCAGATCTGTGACCCTAAATGGCTTCTCTCTCTCTGGACGGGGAGTGTGATGCTGCACAAAATCACAAGCAGCTGACACTCCTGTCCAGAGAGGGGGAGGCCGTTCAGGGTCACTGATCCGAGTCTCATCCAAGAGACTCGCATGTAAGTAGGATAGTGTGTTTCCACCCTAAAGGGTATATCCAGGATTTTTATTTTAAAAAAAATGTGCCCAAGCACTAACAGGTGGGCAGTTGCCACCTACCTATCTGTTGTGCCCAATGCCGTTCACCGCTGCCACAGAGCAGTCACAGACCGTTCCTGCTGGGGATAACATGGCTGTGTCAACACAGCGATGGATTCTTTTCTGCTCTGTGGAACTGGCAGGACAGCTGACCTCTGACACATTGACAGCCGGCTCCCAGCTACCTAACTAGGCTGTCAATAAATATGACATCGACTAAGATGCCCGTCAACAAGAGCAGATAAGCCGCCTCTTTATTGACATGACATCAACGGAAACTGCAAAATCGCCGACAGGAGCGGTATAAGATCGCTCTGTGTCCTTAGTGAACGGAGCCAGGCACAACAGTCAGGTAGGTGGCAGCTTCCAGCCCTGTTAGTGCTTAGGCACATTTTTTTATTTTATTTTATTTATTTTTTAATCCTGGATATCCCCTTTAAAGGGATCCTGTCACCTCCAAAACGCCACCTAAGCTACCAAAACATGTCCCTGCACCATCCCATCACTAATCTCTCTCTCTTTTTGTCTCCTAAAAGCATCCTGTGAAAGTGGATAAAAACATTTTACTACTTGCTCATTAGTGATTATAATTAGCAGGGGCCATATTCTTTAGCCCTTAGGGAGTGTTGTTTTGCAGCCTGAATGATCCACCCTGTTTGCTTTGCTTGTGCAGGCTTTGCCCTCCCCCTCTCTGTCACTCACAGAATGCAAATCATTAGTCCTGCCTTCAGCTCCACATCACAGCAGAAACTGCACAGAGAGGCTGGATCATTCAGGCTGCAAAACAACACACCCTAAGGCAGTGATGGGCAACCTTTTGAGCTTGGTGTGTCAAAATTCGCCAAAAAACCGAGCATAAATCGCGAGGTGTGTCACCTTGAGAAAAAAAACCCTAATTTTACGATATTTATAGTTTAAATAACAAATATGTATAATTCTTTAACTTACCTGCTTAGTGACTTCTTTGTTAATCTGTCAGTTGGTTTCTTTTGTTGGTCTTGCTGTTATTTAACCTGTGTGGGGTGTCATGAACTAAGATAAGTGAGAGGAGGGGGAATTCTTCAAGTGATGGCGAACCTGTGGCAGTCCAGCAACAGCTGGACTGCCACACTGCCACAGGTTCACCATCACTGATTTAGTGACTTTTTTGTTGCTGAATTTCATTGGCTAAATCTTCAATTGAAGGTTGGTATTTTGTACACTTCAAGGCCAAGCAAGCGCTACTAAGGTTATCTGTCAAAATGTCTATTTATATTCCACGTTCTGCTTACTACCGTTTCACTACATAGAACGCAAAATGATCTGCCATTTTTTTCTATAATGCCATACATCTCAGTCCATGTCTCTTGAAAGGGTCGGCTACTGCTACTACCACTTCCTTTACTTAACCTTGGTTTTTTTGGCTTCTCCATAAGAGGGGCAGTGACAGAAGATTTATAGACAGCCCTGCAGGCAATTAGGGGTTAACTGTCTTTTAGGAAAGGGCAGAGTTAATAAGCAGAAATAGGGATTAATAGGGTGAAATGCAGTCTGTACTATGCTGCAAGATGGCGTTCCTTATGTAAATCAATGGCGGGAAACGGCACCCATAGCACAGGCCTCTTCCAGCCTCCCCCTCACTTATCTCAGTAATGGCCAATCACACATTCATGACACCCCAGATTCTGCCCAGAACCTTTCACTGGAGGATGGTTGCTGTAGTAATCACTGGACCTCCAGACAGACCTCCAGACAGCGATCACAGGGCCTCAGATATGCGTCCCCCGCAGCGTTCCGCTGCTCCCTGCTGCGCCAGCCAGAAGTTCCGCTTACCGGAAGTCCCAGGACTAGACGCTCTGTGCCGGAGCTCTGCTGTTCTGGCTACAGACCTCCAGCACATTTTTTTTTCCTCAGCTGTAGTTAGTGATGGGCGAGTCCTAACTCGGAATCGCTTGACTCTAGTCTAGCGAGTCCGAGCCCGGGACTCGCTACTCGTTGCTAGTCTAGCGAGTCCAATGTTAATGAATGGGGAAGCGAGTAATAGCGAGTAGTGTGAGATTTACAAATCGCAGATGTCTCGGAAAGCGCTCGCATTGCCGTGTCGGAAACCCGACTCGCAACAGTTTTTTGCTGCTGTGTCTGTGTCTGTGGTTTTTATCCAAATAGCGAGTCAGTTTCTCCGGCGGCCGCGTGTCACTGAAAATGGCTACGCGTGTCAGTGCTGACACGCGTGTCATAGGTTCGCCATCACTGCCCTAAGGGCTAAAGAATATAGCCCCTGCTAATTATAATCACTAATGGTGTAAGTATTAAAACGTTTTTATGCACTTTCACAGGATGCTCTTAGGAGACAAAAGGAGTGTGAGATTAGTGATAGGATGGTGCAGGGACATGTTTTGGAGGTGACAGGATCCCTTTAATAGAGCTTTAGTGGATAACTCTTTTAGGTTAAATTCCTTGACGCTGTGTATTTTGGCTGTGGGAAAAATCAGCAAACTTCCAGTTTCAGCATAGTGAGTGGGATATACAGAAATCTCATGCCCACTGCTTTTTTTTTTACATATCATATACTGACCTGTGATACGTGTCTCAGATTTGCAACACGTCAATTCCTCTTGCGGATACAATGAGTTTTATGTGCTCCATAGAACTACGTTAGACCCAAAAAACCTGCAGGAAAAAAAATGTGGTATGTTTTTAGTTGCGTTTCCACTGCAGACATGCACTGTAAATACATGCAATCCACACATGGCTGTATCATTGATGTTTTGTCAAAGCCAAATGCCAGGAGCTATCAAGAACAAAGCGGTCTTATATAAACATGACAGTTCAAGAAGAGAAAAATCGCTGCATCCAAAAGCAAAATACACAAGTAACCTAACCGAGCTAATAGGTAGAAATGCCCAATGTCAATAACTCCCCAATACTCATGGTGAGAACGTGGCCTTCATTATAATACCTGATACTATTAAATTTTCTGCTATTCTCATTGTTTCTTTTCTAAATACCGATAGCCCGAGGTTACAGATGAAGAGACTCCACAAAAAGCAAAAGATGCCTTAGATGATAAAAATTCGGCACAGGAATTGGGTGAAATTTCGGACCATTACATTATAGAGAGCCAATGCTCAGACGAAGGAAATAATTGTGTCTCAGTAACTGATGATGTAAATGACAAGGAAGATGCAGAAGATAAAGCGGTCATAGAGGTCCCACCCATAGAAGACTCGCTAGTCTACACCGCCACGCCAAGGAGCGCCTTTGAAGATGAAAGCTCAGTCTCTACAGATAAGCCCCTTGTGAGTGATAAGACATTTTTACCCCTGTATGGCCATTGATAGGTCCAGACTGGTGTGAGATTTTCAATGGACAGCTTTTATCTGCACCATAAGCTGTACAGTATATTTTAGATTTTCCACTCCCTTTAGTTATATGATCCATACATCTACTAACGGCTGTTGCTTTGTTTTGTGCAGAATTTAGCATGGTGTTTCGGCATGAATAGCAAAATCCCAATTTATAATCTTCATGATGAGGAGCATCAGGTGGCCGTGTATGTGTGCGCTCACACCGCTGTCATCCATGACTTCACTTTGAATCGACATCGCCACCTTCAGGTAAGAGGAGGATATTTCCTGCATTCATTTATGAATGATTGGAGTGAATAACCTCATTTCTATATCTGTGGTCTTGTCATCTAAATGATCCATTTGTGTATGTTTATAGCTGAGATGCTGAGAATTTTGTTCCTCTTCCAACTATATTTTCAGCTTTTTTGTCTTCTACTTCCAAACTAATAGGGCATTTATCTCTAACAACCAACTCCTGTCTGCTCCTTGCTTTTACCATATGCTCTGACAATTCTGCCATATGCTCCATGCCGACTGTGCGGACTGAGGATTTGTAATAAAATATTGCAGTTTGTAAACTCTCATGGAAATGAGAATTGCTGTGAAGCCAGAACATCTGATATTTTCATATCATCCAAATATGGACACTACATCGGCTTATAAATATTTTACTGCTGGAGAGACGCTGTTTTGTAACATCAGCAGCAACCGAACACTATGACCCTTTGCAGGGTCAGAAACTCCGGATCATTTACTTAATTAATTAGGGTTAATTAGGATATGGTTTGATAGTTCTGATGTTTTCTATTTTTTTTTTTTGTCTTTTTTTATATATTTATTTTTATATTCTTAGTTTTAGGGCTCTTTTGCACTCTTTTTATATTTCAAGGGCAAGTAGTGAAAACGCAACAGATTTTCTACAGCACTGCAGATTTTACTGTGAAATGTATTGTGGGAACGTACCCTGGGCCAAAGTTCCCAACCTTTCTGACCTTGAAAGCCACATCCAGCTCTGAGAGAGCCACATCCAGCTCCCACCCTTCTCCCAGTAGTGACACCCAGAGCACCCATTAGGCTGGCTTCACACTTGTGTTCATGCAGCATCAGGCTCAAAACATGTCCAACCCCATCTGGGTTTGTTTGTGCAACCGTAAGCAACCACAGCGGTATCATGCCAGATCCGAGTGTCAGATCAGGCAAATAAATGCTGCGGTTACGTCCGTTTTTTGCCTCATCCGTCGGAAAGTAGAAAATTTACATAGGACGCCACTAATGGGTCAGTATTAAGAGGGGCTCTGGGCATGCTCAGTGTGAAAGCCAGATCCGGTGTGGCCGGATCCGTCCCTGTCTGGATCCGGCCCCTTTGAAGCCCATTCTATTATTGGCCGCAGTGTGCAGCAACTGGTGACATCAAACCTTTTAAAAGCTGCAAAATCCCAACATTGTGCCTCCGGGGTGAAGGTCAAAAGAACGCATTTGTAAGCATCTGGCGGAAACCTTATGCCACCCCTTGTGCCTGCATCCCCATTTTAAGTACAGGGACACATGCCTAATCAGGAGGCTTCGGGATTTGGACAGATTACATTGCAATGCAAAAGAATGCAAGTGTGAAACCACCTTATTATCGATATAATGACAGCCAAAGCTTTTCCACAGAAATCACACCAAGGCTGGAGGCAGACTGTCATGCATCAAAAACGGAGCACTATTGATGCACGACAGTGATGCGAGTGCATTCCCTGTGTGAGTGCGAGTGTGGTGTGAGTGTGGTGCGAGTGTAACATGGGCTTTCTTGAGCAGGTGAAACACCCAACACAGGAAAGTCCGATAAAGATCTGTAGATATAATAGCTATATCGGGTTTTCTGCTGCTTTGACAGCAGCATTTTTAAAACTTACCAGGGTTAACCAGCTTATTAACCCATCTGCAGCTTCTGTGCTATGAGCCGGCAGATGTGATTAATAAGTCGGATATGTTGGCTTAACGCCATGCTTCTGTCCTGCCAGGTTGTGCCCGGTTTTGTCCAAAATCCCCGTACACAACCTGAAGGACAGAATGATTCCACAGGTGTTTAATTTAGCAATTACCACACTTCACTGAGTTGCTGTAATCTCTGGCGGCTGCTGGACTCAGGAGCTCTCTATGGTCCTGCATTGTAAGAGTGTGAAATTATAGCCCTTTTGTGTTCAAAATAACAGCAGTGTGTTCAAACACGTGAGTTAAGCCCAAAATAGTTTTTATTTCCATACATTGGGAACATTGCACACTGTTTTCTAAATAAAAACATGAAGAGAAATGTATATAATTTTTAACTACTTTAGGGCCTTTTCACATCAGCGGTAAGCGCTGATCGCGGCAGTCACGGTGAAAAAAACGCACCTGCCTCAGTTACCGCATAATGGCCGCACTTGTGGTTCACTTTCTGCACTTGCGGCAGATGCGGCCGCGAAAAAAACGAGGCTGACCGCAGTTTTTTTGCAGCCGCATCTGCCACAATTGCTGAAACTGCAACTATACCGCACTTGCCGCACACTTACTGCAAGCCCCATAAACATTGCATGGGGCTTGCCACAGGTGAACCGCAGGTGCAGGCGTTATGCGGTAACTGCAGCAGATGCTTTTTTTTACCGCAACTGCCGCGATCAGTACTTACCGCTGATGTGAAAGGGACCTTACAGAAAATAACAAAATATGAACATTAGGCTGTTCAAAAAAATAGCAGTGTCTGCATTTGTCTATACAAACTCAAATTGTATACTTTTTTTTGTTTTTTAGAATTTAGCATTGATGTGAATTAATAACTTTTATTTAGTTGTATAACCAGTTTTTTAGAACTGCTTCCCTTCTGTGTTGCATTGAGTCAACTAACTTCTGGCACCTGTCAGCTGTCATTCCAGCCCAGGATACTTTGATTACATCTCACAATTTATTTGCATTTGTTGGCTTTGCCTCAGAACCAGCATTTTTGATGTCAAGTGTTCTATCATATTAACGTCCGGGGATTGGGCTGGCCAATTCATAACCTCAATTTTGTTGGACTGGATGCAAGGTTTTGCTCGCTTACTGGTGTGTTTAGGGTCATTATCTTGTTGAAACAACCATTTCAAAGGCATTTCCTCTTCAGAATAAGGCAACATGACCTCTTCAACTATTTTGATATATGCAGACCGGTCCATAATCCCTGGTATGCGGTAAATATGCCCGACACCTAGAGAAATATGCCCATATCATGATGCTTGCACCACCTGCTTCACTGTCTTCAGAGTGTACTGAGGCTTTAATTCACAGTTTGAGGGTCGTCTGATGAACTGTCCTGTGGCCCTTGGACCCAAAAAGAACAGTTTTACTGTCATCAGTCCACAAAATGTTTCTCCGTTTCTCTTTAGGCCAGTTGATGTGTTCTTTGGCTGCCTTCACACTACGATTTGTGGATGTCCGTGGGGATCCGTGTTTTGGTCGGATCCCACGGACAGCCATGGATCCACACAGATCCCTGCAATCGGATGGCAAATAACCATCCGTATCAAATCTGATGCAGGATCCGTGTGGATCCTGTTCTCCTGCCTGTCCCTGTCGTCCCTGCATCTTCTCCATCTGTCCCTGTCTCTCCTGCCTGTCCCTCTTCTATCTCTGCCTTCCCTCTCCTCTATCCTCTCCCCCCGTGTCAGATGGTGACTGTCGCGTGGAGCCATCGGAAGGTAATGTATCCTCTGGGAAGATTTTTTTTAGTTTTCACATACTGGACAGGGTAGGATAAAGGAGAGGGGGGGCAGAGATAGAAGAGGGACAGACAGGCAGGGTTATGTACTGAGTACTGCCTCTGGGCATGCTCAGTACATAATCATGGAGCCGACATCGGATCCGATTTATAATCGATCCGATGTCCATAGGCTCCCATTATGTAGCCCTACGGACCATCATGGATCCGTGGCTGCAATTTTGGAACCGCGACTAAATCGGAAGACTACGGATTGTGCTTAAATCAGATGGCCAAAAGGACACATCCGAGCACAATCCGAGCCCCATAGGGATACATGGGAGCCACATTCACATCCGAGTGTATCCGATTTGACACGGATACACTCGGATGCCTTACAATCGTGATGTGAAGGCAGCCTTTGGCAAATTGTAGCCTCTTCAGTACATGTTGTTTTTTTGTTGTTGTTTTTTTTAACAGTGGGACTTTGTGGGGACTTCTTGCTAATAGGTTAGCTTCATACAGGCGTCTGTCTAACTGTCACAATACTCACAGGTAACGTGAGACTGTCTTTGATCTTCCTGGAGCTGCTCATAGTTTGAGCCTTTGCGATTTTGGCTATGCTTTGATCAATTTGCATGCTTTCCATTTTAAAGCACTGGAGATCCTTTTAGCTGAACAGCCTATCATTGTCTGCACTTCTTTATAAGTTTTACCCTCTCCAAACAAATTTTTAATCAAAGTACGCTGTTCTTCAGAGCAATGTCTCAAACAACCCATATTCCTCAGGCTTTCAAGGAGAAATGCATGTACATGTGCTGGCTTCAGCCTTAAATGAGGGCAACCTGATTCATACCTGTTCCTTCACAGAATGATTGACCTCACTAATTGAACTTCACACTGCTATTATTTTGAACATAGCCCCTTTCAATTCATTATTCAAATACAAGGACTCAAAAACATACAGATCATGAATGCTGGGTCTGTTGGTGTTCCAAGAATCTACTGCACCAACTAGTAAATTGTTTGACATGTGGTAATATAATTCATACCAAAAACAGTGAATAATGTGGTTAGTCATATTGGACTGCTATTATTTAACACTACTGTACCAAGATCCAGGGATTGCGATCTTAACCCCATCCAGATCTGCTCTTCTATGTGAGGCTACTTACAAAAGTCACCATCTATGTACCTGTTGTTCAGCTGTTTGCAAGACCTGGTGCTTACACTCCAAGCTGGCAGACATCCTCAATCCACACAACATGGGCCCGCAAGCCACATGTATCTCCCGAGCTACAGTTGGGGACCCCTGCCCTAGGAGTATATACACTCTTTCAATATTTGCAGCTGAAAAATTTGCTTAAAATATTGGAGTGTTGGCAGGCAAAATGGCAGCATAAAATACCCAGAGTCGGTATCAGGCATGGTCACAAGGCCATATAACTCGGACGAGAATAACATCACAGTGCTCGCATCTATCCTGTCCCCAACATGAGAGCTTCATGTATTTCTATGCAGCTGTCACACTCGGGTCAGGGGAGCCACCAGCCAGTCCAAGCATTGTAATGCCATCCTCATCCGAGTTATATGGATGTCTAACCCCGGCCTCACCCTGGTTGATCAAACAACCGCACAAATTTTCCAGGCACGTAGGATTTTTCTCCTGGAAACGGTCAACAGATCCATACTCATCAATCACACATCTAAAATCCTGAGGCTTCATTCCCAAATGTATGTATCTTAAAGGGACTCTAACAGTACAAGATGACTGTTCAAACCAACTAGAGGCGTTTTTTGCATCATGGCAGAGTCATTTTCTTTCTATTCACCCCCAAGCAAGTGAGAAGTCGCACTTAAATGTTGGGTGTGTACTTGGTTTGAACAGTTAACTCTGTACTGATTGCATGCGGAGCAGATATTGTAGAGCATTAACTTTGCCATGATGGATGTGTTGTAATAATTATTTGTATCGGTTTTTCTGCCTAGGGTCACTGTAGCTGCATCTCCTGTTTGTGTGTTAGTGAGGACCGGCGATGGATCGCTACAGGCGATCAAGGCCCAGAAAGTCTCATCATTGTATGGGATTCATTTTCAGGGTAAGTGAAGCCATTTTGAATAGATTTATATTGTGCAGAAAACACCATAATATGAATTAATGTAGAGCATTTGCAGACATGCATTTAAATAGTATTTATTCCCCTAATTTTGGAAGTCAATGTCTTACATATACAATTAATATTAATAAAATTTGAAAATTAATTCCTTAATTCCTCTCCATTTACCAGGCAGCTGTTTGCTGTCATCTATTGAGAATCTTTTATTATTTATTTTCTGGTCACACAGGTGCAAAACTCATTACAAAAGAAGACGGGGACTGTGATGAGCTGTGCGCCTGTGTGACCAGGACACGTCTTCATTCTAACAAGAGAACACACAAATTAATAAATTAATATCGAATTACAGTGAAGAATAAACATAAAAAAACCATGATGACTTACTGCAGGAAGTACCGTATATACTCGCGTATAAGCCGAGTTTTTCAGCCCAAAAATTGGGCTGAAAAGTCCCCCCCTCGGCTTATACGCGAGTCAATACGGTCCCCCTCAAAGTTTGGCGCCCCCACCTAACTTGCTGGGCCCCCCTGCATGCAGCGCTGCGCTCATACATTACCTGTCTAGCAGCTGTCACCCTCCGGTGGCGGATCGCGGCTCCCGGCTCCGGCTTCCATCTTCCTCTCTGTCTTCCTGCTTGTCACGTGACCGGCCGGCGTCGCGATGACGTCATCGCGATGAGCCCGGCCACAAAGCAGGAAGACAGAGAGGAAGATGGAAGCTGGAGCCGGGAGCCCGATCCGCCACCGGAGGGTGACAGCTGCTAGACAGGTAATGTATATGCGCAGCGCTGCATGCGGGGGGGGGGGCCAGCAAGTTAGGTGGGGGCGCCAAACTATGAGGGGGGCCCTGCTGGGGCCCTATATACTACCACTGGGGCTGTATGTATACTACCACTGGGGCTGTATATACTACTGGGGCTGCTGGATACTACCACTGGGGCTGTATATACTACTGGGGCTGCTGGGGATGCTATATACTACCACTGGGGCTGCTATATAGTACCACTGGGGCTGTCTATACCACTGGGGCTGTATGTATACTACCACTGGGGCTTTATATACTACTGGGGCTGCTGGATACTACCACTGGGGCTGTATATACTACTGGGGCTGCTGGGGATGCTATATACTACCACTGGGGCTGTATATACCACTGGGGCTGTATGTATACTACCACTGGGGCTGTATATACTACTGGGGCTGCTGGATACTACCACTGGGGCTGTATATACTACTGGGGCTGCTGGATACTACCACTGGGGCTGTATATACTACTGGGGCTGCTGGATACTACCACTGGGGCTGTATATACTACTTGGGCTGTATATACCTCTGGGGCTACTGTATACTGATGGGGGGGCTGTATACTACCTCTGGGGCTGCTGGATACTACCACTGGGGCTGTATATACCACTGGGGCTGCTGTATACTACCTCTGGGGCTGTATATACTACTGGGGATGCGTGTATACTACCACTGGGGCTGTATATACCACTGGGGCTGCTGTATACTACCACTGGGGCTGTATATACCTCTGGGGCTGCGTGTATATTACCACTGGGGCTGTATATACCACTGGGGCTGTATATACTACTGGGGCTGCGTGTATACTACCACTGGGGCTGTATATACTACTGGGGCTGCGTGTATACTAACACTGGGGCTGTATATACCACTGGGGCTGTATATACTACTGGGGCTGCGTGTATACTACCACTGGGGCTGTATATACTACTGGGGCTGCGTGTATACTACCACTGGGGCTGCTGCTGTATACTACCACTGGGACTGCTGTATATACCTCTGGGGCTGCTGTATACTACCACTGGGTCTGCTGCTGTATATACCACTGGGGCTGCTGCTGTAACACTGCTGGGGCCTGTATATACCACTGGGGAGGCTGCTGTATACCACACTGCTGGGGGCTGTATACCTGTGCTGGGGTCCACCCTCGGCTTATACACGAGTCAATAGATTTTCCCAAGTTTTGGGGGCAAAAGTAGGGGGGTCGGCTTATACACGGGTCGGCTTATACACGAGTATATACGGTATATTAGAAGTGTTAAAATACTTTATTTTGCAATAGTTAAGTTTCATTTCTGAAACTGAAACTTTAAGAATGTGTATGCAAGTGACTCCTTCAGGAAAGGTAGCGGGTGTTGGTGTATGCCCAGGGTCCTATGAGCATACGTATCTATGAGAGATACTAATGACACTCGGCTCAGGCTCTGCTGCAATTGGATCACAGATGTGGAGGGGAAGGAACGATTGATCTGCCCATCTCCTCTATCACCGACCTTGGCGTATATTGTGCTGCACTCAGATGTCATCTGAGTGCAGTGTGATACTTCACTCGCACTCATAGACTTGTATGGGTGCACATGATGCTATGATCTGATTGGGACTGAGGGAAACATTGCAGGTCTGAGATGCCTCATTACCCAACATTAGGCTGATTGCAATGCAAGATTTTCTCACATTACACTTGTGCGAGGCATACGTTTGTGTGACCCCTGCCTATTAAGTAAACAGAAATGGACGGTGCTGTTTGATCCGCGCAAGCCGTAGATAGACCTCAATGCACTGAAGGATAATGGTGCCTTTATTCAATGCGTTTCAGAGCGTGTCCCCACTCCTTCATCAGGAATGCAACGATGTTCACCTGTGGTTTTTTGACTTGTCGCAAGTGCTGGATTTGCGAGATCACGGCAAAAACCGCTCTTGCCTCACCTGCTGCAAGTCCCACAGAGAACGAATGGGGACTAGCCGCAAGTCGGCTGTTACGCGGCAGATGCCGTAAATCTGCCGCAATTCAGCTAGAACGCTGATACGAAAGGGGCCTTAAAGATACATTTATTCTAACATTAGAAAATATAACTACTAATGACACTTTATGGTGTTAGATGGGTTACTCCTACTGATAGTAAAATTTAATTCTCAAATAGCATTATTAGCTATTTGATGCATTAGCTCTGTCCATCCCCATTTACTGTATCTCTGCAGCTATTTTATGGGGATTTTTTCTTCATTTTTTTTAAATAGATTGTTTCAATAAAGATTTGATAATTTATGTCCAATATTCTATGAAAATTCTTCTTTTGTTGTAACATTATAAGTGGAATTGTATGGCCTTCATACAAGGGGTTTATAGGGTTCCTATCCTGTAGGGCCCCTTTACACGCGGCTACATTTGTAGCTTGTCACCAGGTAACTTACTGGTTGCAGTGAAATCATGGAGACATGGTTCTATCTTGTTGCTGTGTACACATGGAATCATGTCTCCATGATTTCACTGCAGCCAGTAAGTTACCTGGTGACAAGCTACAAATGTAGCCGTGTGTAAAGGGGCCCGTATGGATCTTTTACCATCACCTGTTTGTTAATAATATAGAATTTGACACTTTTTTGATAGTATATGGACTTTTGATCGCCTTTTTTCTGCTCTCTATCAATATTAATAAAGATGGGAATAACACTAAATTTACACTGAAATGCAGAAACGTTTCAGACGTAAAGAAACAGTGTATCCATACTAATTATAGTATTAGTATAAAATATTCTTAATTTAGTGATATTAATAAGACCAGTTCATGATTGTATACTTTCCCATATACTCATAAAAAATGTTAATTTATTCATTTGCAGAATTCCTGTTCACACCATATTTCAAAGTCATCCTCACGAGGGAGTAATCGCCATAGCTATGTCGCATAATGCCAAGTACTTGGCAACTATTGGAGGGGGTACTGTTCAGGTAGGTTTTCATTATTTTGTTATAATGTAATGAAATATTGTTCTATTTGTATATTCTTCTGCTCATTCAGCTCTTTCATTGCTAGAAAGTCTGTATATGGGACTGGACAACAGGTTGTGAAACACCCATTTGCACAGCTGTACTGAACGTTCAGTTTGGCCTTCAGGTAAAATCTACACTTCATATTGTATTTTTGTGTTTAATGACAGTACATTGGCTTTTGACTGGGCCATTTAGATTATAAAGTCTACAGTGATGTCTTTTGACATTACTATAGCAGAGGATGGAGATCTTCATTGAGCAGAGCTGCACCACCACCTCCTCTTAATAAAGCCACCCCTGACTATGACCCGGATCAGAGTACACTCCAAGCCTGGCTGTTGAGACCTTTTATTTCTGTGGTCAACACTTTGTAATGGATGGAAAAAATGTATTTTTTAACAAAAAAAAGCATACATTAGAACTGTTTAAAATATGGACCTTTACCATCTTAACCATTTTCTCTCTCTTCAGAAATATATTATATTTAATCCTAAAGATGAGATGCAGCTGATCACCAACAGTGACACACAAGTCATATTTTATTCTTGGGTAAGTAAAGCTTTATGTGTCCAGTATTTCTCTATGATCACAGGCTAGGGCTCTATGGTAACATTTGGTCACCCCTGAGTCCTAGTAAATTATTAAAATACTCATCCTTAGTATGAGGAAATCTTTTGCCAACTTTTTCCTTCATTACAAATTATAGAATTCTTACATAAGTTACTGTAAAACCCAACAAAATCAGGGTACATTCACATTGTGCATTTTTGTTCTGTTTTTGCTCATCAGTTTTTGTAGCCAAAACCAGGAGTGGAGCAATCAGGAAAAGTATAATAGAAACAAGTGCTCCACTTCTGGATTTATCACCCACTCCTGATTTTGACTACAAAAACGAATGAGCAAAAACAGACCAAAAACACATTGTGAATGGAGCCTTAAGGCCACGTCACACACTTCAATATTGTGAATGATATCGCTTAAGCGATCCGGAATTTTGATCGCTTAAGCGATATTGTTTGTGCGTCGTTGTGTGTAACCGAGCGATCTGTCAACGAAAAATCGCTTGATTGTTTGGTGGAAGATTTGTGAGCAGGACCTCAAATCAAGCGATAATCCGTTGAGCGATCTGCAGCATCGTGGTGTGTGACACCGTGATGAATGATCTCCCAGCCGCACAGCCTATGCAACCCGATGTGTACCATGCTTACCAGCATTCTCGCTGGTCCAGATCGCTGGTGAGTCTGCCTGTGTGACAGCTCACCAACGATGTGAACGATGCTGTTAGCGATCGCGCATGCATGTGATTGCTAACAACATCGTTCATCAAATTGAAGCGTCTGACATGGCCTTTAGGCTGGGGTCACACACACAGATATTTGTGCAGATATTGTTCACAGATCTCTGGTTGCAGTGATATCATGGACACATGGTTCCATTTTGTGGCTGTGTACAAATGGAGCAATCTGTCCATGATTTCACTGCAACCAAAGATCTGTGAACAATATCTGCCCAGATATCTGTGTGTGTGACCCCAGCCTAAGTCGCATTTTTGGTGGTGTCTGATAGACTCTTCTCCATTACCAACACAAGGGCTTGATGTCAGCTGTGTTTTTGGATAAGTCACAGCTGACATCAGCCCCAACTACCATTACTTTGATTGCCACTGCACCAGAATAATCAGGAAGAGCCATATCGAAGTGCCAGAATCAGCACATCTTATCTGATGCGCCACTTCGGGGCGGCTGCTGGCTTTTATTTTTAGGCTGGGAAAGACCCCATATACATGGACCTTCCCAGCCTGATCATATTATCCTGCAGCTGTCTGCTTTACTTTTGCTGGTTATTAAAAATTGGGGGGAGCTCATGTTTTTTTAAAGTATTTATTTTTTTAGGTTAAATCAGACTAAACATCCTTTAGTGCCTTATCTCTCTATCTATATCTTCATATTTTTTTGTGTCGGTATATGTGTGTTTGTGTTGTAACATTGCAACTTATTTGCAAAGTGGTTGACGTAGTAACAGGAAGAGATTAAATTTAAAGTGTCATTTCATTGAAAAAAAAACCCCACAATACTGCACTGGTTTTTAACCCCTTCATGACCTTGCCATTTTTTGCAATTCTGACCAGTGTCCCTTTATGAGGTTATAACTCGGGAATGCTTCAACGGATCCTAGCGATTCTGAGATTGTTTTTTCGTGACATATTGGGCTTCATGTTAGTATTAAATTTAGGTCGATAATTTTTTCGTTTATTTGTGAAAAAATCAAAAATATGGCAAAAATTTTGAAAATTTTGCAATTTTCAAATTTTGAATTTTTCTTCTGGTAAACCAGAGAGTTATGTGACACAAAATAGTTATGAAATAATATTTCCCACATGTCTACTTTACATCAGCACAATTTTGGAAAAAAAAAAAATTTTGTTAGGAAGTTATAATGGTTCAAAGTTCATGAGCAATTTTTAATTTTTCCACCAAAATTTACAAAACCATTTTTTTAGTGACCACATCCCATTTGAAGTCCCTTTGAGGGGTTTACATGACAGAAAACACCCAAAAGTGACACCATTCCAAAAACTGCACCCCTCAAGCTACTCAAAACTACATTCAAGAAGATTATTAACCCTTCAGGTGCTTCACAGGAACTAAGCAAATTGGAAACAAAAAAATGGATATTTTAATTTTTCTAACAAAAATGTTCTTGTATCCTCAATTTTTTCATTTTCACATGGGCAACAAGATAAAATGGATCCTAAAATTTGTTGGGCAATTTCTCCTGAGTATATCGATACCACATATGTGATCATAAACCACCGTTTGGGCGCACAGCAGGGCTCTGAAGGGAAAGAGAGCAATTTGACTTTTGGAGCTAATTTTCCATTCAAAAAGTGAAATGGCACTCCTTCACTTCTGAGCCCTGCCGCGCGTCAAAACAGTGGTTTATGACCACATATGAGGTATCGGTGTACTCAGGAGAAATTGCCCAACAAATTTTAGGATGAATTTTATCCTGTTACCAATGTGAAAATGAAAGAATTGAGGCTAAAAGAACATTTTTGTGAAAAAAAAAGTACTTTTTCCATATTCACAGATCAATTTGTAAAGCATGTGGGGGTCAATATGCTCACCACCCATCTAGATAAGTTCCCTGGGGGGTCTAGTTTCCAAAATGGGGTCACTTGTGGGGGAGCTACAAAGTTTAGGCACACAGGGGCTCTCCAAACACGACATGGTGTCCGCTAACAATTTGAATGGAAAATCACCTCAAATTGTTAGCGGACACCATATCGCATTTGGAGAGCCCCTGTGTGCCTAAACATTGGGGCTTCACCACAAGTGACCCCATTTTGGAAACTAGACCCCCCAGGGAACATATCTAGATGCATTGTGAGCACTTTGAATCAGCAGGTGCTTCACAAATTGATCCGTAAAAATTAAAAAGTAATCTTTTTTCCACAAAAATGTTTTTTTCATTTTCATGAATTAATTTGTGAAGAACCTGGGGGTTCAATATGCTCACCACCCATCTAGATAAGTTCCCTGGGGGTCTAGTTTCCAAAATGGGGTCACTTGTGGGGGAGCTCCAAAGTTTAGGCACACAGGGGCTCACCAAACGCGACATGGTGTCCGCTAACAATTTGAATGGAAAATCAGCTCAAATTGTTAGCAGACACCATGTCGCATTTGGAGAGCTCCTGTGTGCCTAAACATTGGGGCTCCCCCACAAGTGACCCCATTTTGGAAACTAGACCCCCCAGGGAACATATCTAGATGCATAGTCAGCCCTTTGAACCCCCAGGTGCTTCACAAATTGATCCGTACAAATTAAAAAAGAAAATTTGTGTGAAAAAAAAGTATTTTTACCTTATTACGGATCAGTTAGTGAAGCACCTGGGGATTCAAAGTGCTCACTATGCATCTAGATAGATTCAATGGGGGGTCTAGTTTCCAAAATGGGGTCACTTGTGGGGGAGCTCCAATGTTTAGGCACACAGGGGCTCTCCATACACAACCTGGTGTTTGCCAACAATTGGAATTGTTAGCGGACACCAGGTCGCGTATGGAGAGCCCCTGTGTGCCTAAACATTTGAGCTCCCCCACAAGTGACCCCATTTTGGAAACTAGACCCCCCAGGGAACATATCTAGATGCATAGTTAGCACTTTGAACCCCCAGGTGCTTCACAAATTGATCCGTACAAATTAAAAAACAAAATTTGTTTGAAAAAAAAGTATTTTTACCTTATTATGGCTCAGTTTGTGAAGCACCTGGGGATTCAATGTGCTCACTATGCATTTAGATAGGTTCCTTGGGGGGTCTAGTTTCCAAAATGGGGTCACTTGTGGGGGAGCTCCAATGTTTAGGCACACAGGGGCTCTCCATACGCAACCTGGTGTTTGCCAACAATTGGAATTGTTAGCGGACACCAGGTCGCGTATGGAGAGCCCCTGTGTGCCTAAACATTTGAGATCCCCCACAAGTGACCCCATTTTGGAAACTAGACCCCCCCAGGGAACATATCTAGATGCACAGTGAGCACTTTGAACCCCCATGTGCTTCACAAATTGAGACGTATAAATGAATAAAGAAACTTTTTGTGAAAAATATACTAGTCTAGTAGTTACAATTCGCAGCATAGGGGACCCAATACATTTGGGTCTCTCCATGCTGAGGATTCCAGCCCCCTAGCTGCCAAGTTGTACCTGGCTGGCAACCAAAAATACGGCAAAGCTCCATGTCATTTTATTTGTAGAATTTAAAAAAAAAAAAATGACATGGGGCTCTGCCATATTTTTGGTCCAGCCAGGTACAACTTGGCAGCTACGGACTGCCACCAGCCCCCAGCTGCCTCATTGTACCTGGCTGGAACCAAAAATACAGCGTAAGCCTATTTTTTTTTTTATTTCTAGAATTATTTCTAGAAAAAAAATTACATAGGGCTCCGCCATATTTTTGGTCCAGCCAGGTACAACTTGGCAGCTACGGACTGCCACCAGCCCCCAGCTGCCTCGTCATACCTGGCTGGAACCAAAAATACAGCGAAGCCCTTTTTTTTTTTTTAATTTCTAGAACTAATTCTAGAAAAAAAACTACGTGGGGCTCCGCCATATTTTTGGTCCAGCCAGGTACAACTAGGCAGCTGGGGGATGGAATCCTCAGCATAGAGAGGCCCAAGCGTTCTGGGCCCCCCCTGGTGCGAATTGCAGCCCGCATCCACCCCAGAAAATGGCGCATTCATTGAAGCACCATTTTCTGGCGCTGTACCCACGCTCTTCCAGTTGCCCTGGTGCCAGTGGCTAACTGGGTAATAAAGGGGTTAATGCCAGCTTTTTATTGGCAGCTGGCACTAAGCCCGAGATTCATAATATAGGGCCAATGTTAGACCCGCCATTAGGAATCTCTAGTACGGTAAATAGTCAATAAATACACACAGAGAAAAATCTTTTTATTTGAAAAAAAAACACAGACACAATTCGGACTCCATCTTTATTATAAAAAGATCCAACGTAGTCCACAACGAAGGTCCCACGACGCCCGATCGCTCCGACGTAGTCCATAATGAAGGTCCCACGACGTTCGATTGTCTCCGACGTAGTCCACAACGAAGGTCCCACGCCGCTCGATCGCCTTTGCTTTCAGATCGCTACTCTGGAGCCCAATCCGCCAGCATGGTGATCGAGCTGCAGAAAATGATATGACACCCCGGACGCAGTGACCCACTATGTGCATCACTGCGCCTGGGCTGTCAGATTGCTTTCTGCAGCTCGATCCCCAGGATCCAGCTGCAGAAAGTGATCTGACAGCTCCAGCACAGTGATCACATAATGGTCACTGTGGATCACTGTGCTGGAGCTGTCAGATCATTTCCTGCAGCTAGATCCTCAGGATTTAGCTGTAGAAAGTGATCTGACAGATCCAGCACAGTGATCCACAGTGATCACATAATGGTCACTGTGGATCACTGTGCTGGAGCTGTCAGATCACTTCCTGCAGCTAGATCCTCAGGATCCAGCTGTAGAAAGTTATCTGACAGATCCAGCACAGTGATCCACAGTGATCACATAATGGTCACTGTGGATCACTGTGCTGGAGCTGTCAGATCACTTCCTGCAGCTAGATCCTCAGGATCTAGCTGTAGAAAGTGATCTGGCAGCTCCAGCACAGAGCTGTCAGATCTGGAGGCGGTGAAGAGGAGGAGGACGAGCGGGACGCAGTGGAGACAGAGCGGCCGCCGGAGGATTGAGTGGGAGAGGCGATCGCCGCTCCGGTGATCGGGGGGGCAGGAAGGGGGAAGAGGGGGGGTGACAGGAGAAGTAGGGGGGCACTTAGAAGAAAGCGGGGGCAGGCAGGAGGAAGCGGGAGCAGGCAGGAGGAGGCGGGCGGCAGGAAGAGGAAGCGGGCGGCAGGGACAGGAAGCAGGCGGCAGGAAAAGGAAGCGGGGGGGGGGTAAGAAAGATGAAGAGAGGGCAGGAAAGAAAGGTGGGGGGCAGGGGGACAGTTAGAGGATGACAGGGGAGAAGATTGGAGGGTAGGGATAGCAGCGGCAGACAGGGAAGCATTACAGGCGCGGTGATTTTCACTTTCACTTTTGAGTGCCAATCACCGCGCCTGTAGCCGGGGGGGTGGGGGTGGGGGCAAATCGACCCCCCCTGGGGTGTTGTACAACTCCCCATGTACCTGCAGGCCGAGTGACAGGTCAGTGACACCCTCACTCGACCTGCAGGAGCCCGATCATTCCATGGCCCAGGGGGTGGGCCAAGGGTCTGGAAGGGGTTAATGATGGGTCACATAGCAGCTAAGATAATGCTTTTTTTGTGCCATATGACTTATTTTCTCACATTTTTCTGTGCTCCTTTAAAAACTGCATTGTATGGCTGCCTGGGCGTGCCCAGCATCCCTCAGTGTCTGTCAGCACTGTGTGCGTATTTCCACAGCATCCCTCACCTCCCATAATACAGTACATTGCTGTCACTCTGGAGTGCATCTCAGTCACAACTCCTGAGAGTAGGTTGTTAGTGAGCAGTGTGATGTGCTAGCAGAGAAGAGGTTAACAGAGATCCTGACTGAGCAGTGGAGGAGCCAGATAACAAATCATGAGCTTGTGCGAAGGAAAGAGGAGTTTGCACTGATCCTGACATGCTGACATTGCTCAGCACTGTGCTGCAGCCTGACGTAATCTGATACATTGTCACCTCATCAGCTGCAGTCAGCAGTGTGGATGCTGTGTACACCACACCCCCTTTACCCTTATATGGTTACATGCCCCATATTCAGTGTGAGAAGCTTGAAGACGGATCTGACTGAGAATGAACATATGTCTGCTTCAGATACAGTCTACTAAGGACACCTTGCGCTATCTTTATGAATGGTTTTCAACCAGAATTCTCTTATAAAGTATATTTGAAAGTTTATTAAAATCACTTGCTCTACATTATTATTAAATATAAATGCAAACAGCGGTTATGCTTTAAATCTTCGGCTGGTTTATTTAATCCTCATAAAACGCTCCACAGGAATAAAATTAAAGAAAACCTTTTCTGACAGATACAAACGTGAAAATAACAAGTCAATATTACGCTCTTCTGATAATCAGGGCACCACTCTGGAAGTCTCTTCTCCTCCAGACACTGAACACTGAGTTATTCTGGAGGCCTTACTTTAACCTCCTGGACCACACCCTAAGGTGCTGAGCAGACGTTCCATCCATCTCTTTAACTTTTCACAAAAAAAACCCCCACAGGTTAAAGCCATTTAATCCTCACAGTACCTAGAATACTGAAGTATACATCCGGGTTCATATCACTGAGGCTAATAATCACAGCGATATATATATCTCTTCACACTACGATGGCATAATTTTTTTCACAGAAGGAAAGTTTCCTACTCAGGTATAGGGTTGGATGTTCTTTGCTATTTACTTTCTGCGACAATACAGGTCGCAGCCCGACCTCTGAAGCATCCATCTGGAGTACAAACTCTTTATTAAAGTCGGGTGCCAACAAGACTGATTGTTCACATAGGGCCAGCTTCAGCTTCATCTCCTTGAAAGCTGTCTCCACTTCGGCATTCCACTTGCAACAATTTTGTGCTTTTAAATGGCATCTGCCATTAGGATTTTGCCACCTAATTGGAAAGTAGCATAATGTAGGACCAGAGATCCTGATTCCAGCGATGTGTCACTTACTGACTTACTGGGCTGCTCAGTGTAGTTTTGATAAAATCATTGTTTAGTTTGCTTCATATTGTAATAGAGGACTACTTGGCCTGCTACCAGGTAGTCCAGCATATTTATGAACTACTAAATCTGCAGCAGAAAAAACAGTAATTTTATCAAAATGACAGCATGCATCTCAGTAATTGATACATCACTGGAATCGGGGTCACTGTCTCTCAATTATTCTGCTATCAGATGAGATGGAAAAACTCCTTTTACAAACGTCGGTCAGGGATGTGGCTATCATGGTGAAATTTGGGATAAACCGCCAATAGTATCTGACTATACCGAGAAACTGGGGCCAATTTTGTATCGCTTCCACCTTGTTCAGTTACGGCTTGATTTTGCCCTTACCGATGATTTAGCTCAAGTATTTGACCTCCTTGTTCACCATGGCACACTTTTTCAGGTTTATGGTAAACCCTGCCTCCCTCAGTGCATCCAGGGTCTCCTGGATCTTTTGTAGTTGACTTCCCCAATTGAAGGTGAATAACACAATGTCGTCTAGATAAGATGTGGCGTACCTCTTGTGGGGAGCTAGGACCCAGTCCATGGCCCCCTGGAATGTGTCTGGGACTCCCTGCAACTCAAACTACATCCTGTCAGATGTAGAGCATTCCGTCTTCTCCTTGGCATCTTGAAACATGGGATTTGCCAATACACTTATGTTAGGTTTAAGGTACAGTAGTTATATACTTTGCTGGCCCAAGCCTCTCATTCAACTCATCGACACGAGGCATCATATACTCATCAAACTTGGAGACCTCATACAGCTTCTGATATTCGTTGCACAATCTCCAATCGCCATTGGGTTTTTTAGACTCCTCATTGACTCCCAGACTCAGCATCCGCTTCACCTCCTTGGAAATCACTTCTTGGCGAACTTCAAGGATTATTATTATTATTAATAAGTATTTATATAGCGCTATTAGGATACATGGCGCTTTACAATTTAGAGGGTAGACATAGACAAGTGGTCGAAGACGACGACCACAAACGGCGACAAATGATGACAGATCGCAATTGGTCGTACGGGTACAATAGGGCAGGGGATCCTGTCCGCGAGGGCTCACAGTCTAAAGGGGGTGGGGAGGGAGACAGTAGGAGGGGGACAGGTGAAAAGGTGCAGTGGATAGGGTCTCATTGTGTGTTATAGGCTTGTAGGAAGAGGTGGGTCTTCAGGTTTTTCTTGAAGGATCAGGTAAGGCCTCAAGTTCACGCGTACACGAGGTTCCATATGAATCTTGTTTTCTGTGATTTATGTACAACCAGGCAATTCTGAGAATAGCTCCCGGTTTCATTGGAACAGTTCCCAGCATTGCTGTTTCTGGGCCCATGACAGCGTCTTTGCCACTATATCATCTTTGACATTGGCTTTAGACTTGGCCATCAGACACATAGTTTTGCCATGGCTTTATCAAGCTGATGTGGTAAACCTGGTAGGGCTTTCTTCTTCCTGGTTGGTGGACCCTATAGTTCACTTCCCCAAGTTTTTCTACCACTTCATATAGCCTCTGCCATATATAAATCTACAGTGGGAATCAGCACTAAGACTTGGTCCCCAGGACTGAACTGTCTTACCCTTTCTGACTAGTTGTAGGCCCTTGCCTGTGCCACCTGCTCCTGTAGAAGACTCTCTTTTACGATACGCATCACCTTCGCCATCCTTTCCTGCATCTGAGCCACATGCTTGACAAACTCTCCTGTGATGTATATTCTCGGCTTCCAGGTTTCCATTGCTATATCTAGGAGTTCACGTGGATGTCGGCAATACAGCACTACAAATGAAGAAAACCCGGTAGAGGCTTGTGGAACCTCCCTAATAGAAAACATTAGATATAGGAGCAGACTGTCCCAGTCTCTGTCATCCTCCTCTATGACCTTCGTGAGCATGGTCTTTAAGATCTTATTAAATCTCTCCACCTGGCTGTCTGGTCTGCAGATGATACACAGACATCCTCAGTTGTGTAATCTGGAGTGTTTTACATAACTCTTTCATCACTTTAGACATTAAGGGAGTTCCTTGGTCCATCTGGATCTATGTCAATAGTCCCATCTGGGCTAAGATGTAGACCAACTCAGGCTATACTCCTTGTGGAGGAGTTTTTAGGGGTACCGCCTCTGGATACCATGTTGCATAAGCGATGACCACCAGGATATATTCATGTCTCTGAGCAGACTTGACCAGCGGTCCCGTTAGGTCCAAGGCAATGCATACAAATGGCACCTCCTACAATGGGCAATGCAATTAGCAGACTACCAGAGTGAAAGGTTGCAATTGTTAGCTGGCAGGTGGGACAGGACATGTAATAGTTTAATATCTCCCAGTGACATCCGGCCCAGTAGAACCGCCGTAGGATCCGCTCTCTGATTTTGTCTACGCTCAAATGACCACCCAAGACATGAGGATAGGCCATGTTCAACACCCTACATCTATAGGTTCCTGGTATTAATAATTACTCTATTACTTCCTCTCTTAACTTGATAACACATTATAAGTTTCCATTTACTGTGAAATATGGGTACCTAATGTCCCCCCCTTGTTCCTGTGCTACTCCATTTAAGAAAGTCACATTGTCAAATGCCCCTTTTAGAGTTAGGTCCCTGAATTAAGCGGTCCCAAAGTACCCCCCAGTCACTTCTCAGCTCAGAGGTGTTGGACTCGGGCACTCTGCCTCCTCTTCGCCGACCAAAAAACACAAGAAAAGCCCATCAGACTCCAGTTGTGATGGGCTTCTTTAGGGATCCTACAATTGCATTAGGGTACGGACACACTGGAGTGAAAGTCGGACGACTGCAATGCGTGATTTTATCGCATTGCAGTGGGACCAATGTTATTCTATGTCTGAGAGCACATTGGTGTCGGACACTTTTTTGTCATCCGGATAACGGACGAGAAACAAATCGCAACATCCCGCGACAGTATGTGATTCACGCACAAGCCTCACCGATGCAAGTCTATGGGTCCAACAAAATCACGTACTGCACATGAACCATCCGAGACATCTGTTTTTTTATCACTGGTACATTATCATTCTGCAGCTGAGAACACTGTAAAATGTTCCTGTAAATGATTATACAGTAAATAGCTGGCGAGAAAAAGAACAAATTGCACACGGACAGCACTCGGATGTGATCTGAGAAAAATGTTGGACACTTGCATAATAGTTGGATGCAAAACGAAGCAAAACACGGATGTCACTCGTCCAACTCTCCTGGATGAGAAACGGACCGTTTTTTTTTAATGCTAGGTGTTTCTTTCTGTTGCTATTTTGTTGCCAAATTAACGCTAGCATGTTACATATATGTACCATGCGTTAACGCATGCGTTTCCCATAGGGTTCCAGGTTAAAAAAACGCATGCGTTTTTGCAAAAGCACCCAAAAATGCTGCAAGCAGCATTTTTTGTTGCTGATGCAAAAACACATAGCATCAAATACATTGCACATTTGCAATGCATTTTTTGCATTGGAGCCTATGGAACTGTTAAGGCATGCGTGTTTCACAAATTTCACAATGAAAAACGTTAGCTTTTAGCAGATCCATGGCGCTAATGTGACCCTAGCCTAATAGGTGCAGAAATTCTGCAACATCAAAAACTCACCAAATACTCATTGTGCGAATGTAGCTTGAAGGGGTTGTCTGGCCTAAAGTGATAATTCTGGAGTCACTCTGTGTCACTGCAGACTTATCAATCCTCCCAGGACCTGCACTGTGCACTGTGAGGATTCATGGTTTCTAAACTGGGAACGGACTGCAGTTATGCAGCATGCATGTTCCCGGCCAGAACCCCTTAGCCAGCAAGTGTGATCTTGCTCAATACAAGTATATGGAGCAAGGCCTCGCCCACTAGACAGATGCTCCCACTAGTCGGACACACCCACTTCATACACTTGTATTGAGCGAGGCCGCACCCACCAGTCCTGTTGTTGCCGGGAATATGCATACCGTATTATTGCAGTCCGTTCCTGGCTTACAAAATGGTGAATCCTCGCAGCACTCAATGCAGGTGTTAGGAGGATTGATAATTCTGCAGTCACATAGAGTGACTGCAGACCTATCAGTTTTAGACCTGATAACCCCTTTATTAGTTTTGGTTGAATGCAGCTATATCTCATTTCATTTGGTCCGGTTATGATTAATTACTGATCACTGTGATTAATTTGTTTTATGTAAAATGAACAAATGAATAGGATCTGTTCAGTTTTTCTTTTTTATTTTTAACAGGATAATTCTAATTTGGAGTATGTTGCTCCACCGTTGAATGATAAGGTTAGTTGATTATATTGAAATATTCTATGGTTAATGTCTGGAAATGGAGCCTAGTCCCTGTCCAAGTTATATAGAGTTCAGGATCTCTGAAATTTGCATCACCTGATGAAGGCAGCGCTTTGCTGCAGAAACACGTAGTGGCCTGTAAGAGGTTAATAAAGAAATAATTTTCTACAATAACCCTAGTGCCATTTATCTCTAGCCCTAGCGCTCCACAGACCAGGGATTTTTTTACTCTCAGCTTCTTGCACTTGTGCACACCTGGGCAAGAGCAGCTCTGGACAAGAGATACCATTAATCCTAGATCCTGAGCTCCATGACCTAGCAATACAACACGGTCACCGTTGAAGGACCTGTGGTGACATCAATCCGGTCACGTGACCGTGGCAGGAGCTGGAGCTCCCGGAGCAAATTTCGGTGTCTCCACTATACCTCCAAGCGGAGGTGGATTCACAGGCGTAAGACCGCAGTTGTGCAGGGTTGCACAACCACCTCTGGTGAGTGGCTACACAGCCCTGGGCCTAAATCCACTTCAAAAACTTTCTTCACATGCGCTCCCACCCCCTCCCCCCTTTTGACTTCCTATGTACCGTATTTTTCGCTTTATAAGACGCACCTGATTATAAGACCACCCCAAATTTGGTGAAGGAAAAGTCCGTCTTATAATGCCAGTATCCGTCTTACAATCAGTTTATATGTCCCCCATCCTGGTATATTTGACTCCATTCTGGTATATGTGCCCCCACCTGATATATGGTCCCCCTCCTGGTATCCATGCCCACATCCTGGTATATATGCCCCCTCCTGATATATGGTCTCCTTCCTGGTATCTATGCCTCCATCCTGATGTATGGTCCCAATTCTGGTATCCATGCCCCCATCATGGTATATATGCCCTCTCCTGATATATGTGGTCTACCTCCTAGTATCCATGCCCATATCCTGGTATCCATGCCCTTATCCTGGTTTCCATGCCCCCATTCTGGTATCCATGCCCCCATCCTGGTTTCCATGCCCCCATCCTGGTTTCCATGCCCTCATCCTGGTTTCCATGCCCCCATCCTGGTATCCATGCCCCATCCTGATATCCATGCCCTTTCCTGATATATATGCCCCCATCCTGGTTTATTTGCCCCCTCCTGATATATGTTCCAGAATGGGGGACATACATCCTGGTACATAGCCCCCCAAGTCTTACTGAGGGAGGGTTGTGGTGGTGCAAGATGCAGTTTCACGAGGCCACGGAGGTGGGGGCCAAGCCAGGAGCTGTGGGGGTGTTGCGCCGATCTCCTGTGGGCGCCGCCATTATTATTTCCCAGCTGAAAATGGCAGCGGATCGCGTTCTGTGCATGTGCCACGGCCATTTTCTTGAAGTCTGGAAAATAGAGTATCTATATAAAAATGGCCGCAGAGCATGCACAGACCACAATCTGCGGCCATTTCTAGACACTAGAATATGTATTGCCAGACTGGCAATGCATGCTGGGAAATTATAATGGCGGCGCCCACTGGAGACTGGCACAACATCCTCACAGTTGCTGCCTTCGCCCTCAGCCTCCGTGGCCCAGTGAAAACCACATTGGGCCCCCCCGCTCCACCCCCACAACCTACATTCCCCTTTGGTTAGATTTTTTTTTTTAAAGTTTTGCTTTATAAGATACACCCCACTTTCTCCCAAAATTTAGGGGGAACAAAAGTGCGTCTTATAAAGCAAAAATACGATATGTGTCTAGTAATTTGTGAGTCATTGTGTCCGTTTGCTAACCCACTCTGATTCCTAATACAAGTCTTGTGCGCAATATGCTCAAGGATATCCTTTAAAGGAACCAACCAGCAGGATTTAGGGCTATAAATTGAAGCCAGTGCCTTACAGGCACTGGGATACTGAATGCAATCATACCTTTACTTCAATGATTACATGTATGACTGCAGAGTAAGTAGTTATCAAACACTGGGAAAACAGTGCAGCACATTAGCATAAGTGCAGCACAACGTCACTATGTAGGGTTGGGTTTATTTGTATTACTCCCCTGTGGGCTCCCTTTAATGGCGATAATTTCTGTATAGCCAAAGTTGATGTTGTCTACAGTCATGTAGTATTCCCTCCAGCCTGGTAAGAATAGTCTATATAATAGTGCGGCTTTCCATTAGGATTTCTGATATATAAGTGGTTCTGCGATTAGCAGGGCCCATGACCCATCTGTATATTTACATGGGGCTTATAGTGAAGATGCTTGAAGCTTGAGTGGCATTACTGTGAATTACCAACGCTTCATGACTGCTTTTTTCTCTAACGTCTTCATATTGTTTGCTCCTGGTTGTTGTCACTTATCCTACATTGTTATAAACCGCTCCTGCATCTCCTCTCAATTCCCGGCATTCTCCCCATGCAGTTAACCTGCTATGTTCTCTCACAATGTCAACTTTATTTTAACACTAAAATACATTTTTTTTTTTTTGCAGACTTTTAACAAAGCCGTGGGAGCTTTCAGCCAATCGGTTTTTGATTTCCGCAATGTAAGATCCTTGACAGCTACATCTGCAGGGAAACTGGTTGTCTGGGAGACCACCAATCCCCCATTGATCAGAACAAAGTCTCCCATAAAGCCACATAATAAGAAAGCTTTAAAGTTGATGCATCTGCAGAAAGATGCCATTACTGTGCTCACTACCCATGACAGGTAATGAATTCATTTACTAACACACTCTAGTAACTGCCGACATTCACTCACCAGAACAGACACCCTGCCGTTAAGCTTTTTCCATTTTGCTTTTGCAGAGTAATTTTAATTAAAAATATTTAGCATTCTGTCTGTAAACTACAGCTAGAGAGAATTTCTAATACTCCAGACTGTCTGATAATCTGACACTATAATCCAATTCATTATTGCAATATAATATGGAATTTTAAAATGTTATCAAGATTAGAAGTAGAAGAGCAATAAGCGATGATAGCATTGTTTGTATTAATGGATATTTCTGGAAATTTCCATTAATAATTGATTTGTCAGTGTTCTATTGTGACATCCAGTCCACAGGACCTTCACTGAAGAACAGAATGAAAAGGCATTACTCTAGTGTGAGGGTCTTATTTTTGTTTATTATAATAATAATAATAATATTTATTCACTTATATAGCCCTATTAATTCCACACCGCTTTACATACATCTACTCATTGGGGCTCACAATCTAAACATCCTATCAGTATTTGGAGTGTGAGTGGAAACCGGAGTGCTAGAAGGAAACCCACACAAACACGGGAAAGAACATACAAACTCCTTGCATATGTTGTCCTTTGTGGGATTTGAAATACCAGTATACTGCAGGAGGCTGCACACAGCCCCCAGTATATAGCAGGAGCCCACACACAGCCCCCAGTATACAGCAGGAGTCTTCACACAGCCCCCTATATACCACAGGAGGCCTCACACAGCCCCCAGTATACCGCAGGAGGCCACACACAGCCCCCAGTATACAGCATGAGGCCGCATGAAGCCCCCAGTATACAGCAGTAGGCCACAGGGTACTATCCTGGGCTATGCCGAGTTCTGCAACTAGTTAAAAATAAATTGCACAGTCATAAATCTGGTTAATATGTGTTTATGGCTGTTATTGCAGTGCAGTCCCATTAAACCCATTCACAATAATGCCTGAGCTTGAGTACCAGAAACTACCACATGTGTATGGAAGTCACTGCCTGGATAAACAAAGAGGCTCCTCACTTCAGCTTTCTCCTCATCGGTGGAGTCCAGAGTTGGAAGCCCACTGATCATACATTGATGATCTATCCAATATTATCTCCTATGTTGGTTGGCCATATGCCCTGCAAATCTATTCAAAGTCGGTAGGTACATTAGTCTTATTAGTCGGTCTAACAGGGTTTAAATGAAGTGTTGGCTGAGCAGGGGCTGGCTGGTGCACCTTTCTCTGGGAGGCAGTGTGATTCTGCCAGCCCTTGGAGTAGTTGAGGAGCTAGGGGGGGTCATGGGCAGGTGAGGAGCGGGGGGGTTGCTATCGGACATGGGCAGGTGGGGGGTGCTCTCAGCAGACTCGCGGCCCACTGTGACTCACCACGCTGCCTGACGCGTTGGCCATCGCCTTCTATCATACCAGCAGCTGTGGCCGCAAAGGCGGCCGGCCTATTTCATTAAAGGGGCGGCCCTAGATGAGGGCAATACCACCAGCCTGGGGGGCACTTGCCCCCCTGCCACCTGGGCAGTCCACCCCTGTGGCTGAGATTCCATTCTAGTAGGGAACACAGATCCTCCTGTCCTGTGATTCATGGAGCTCAAAGAGATCTGACACATCTTGTAGATAGGTGCTAATGACTGATTCAAGAAAAAAACCTTAAAACACATAATATTTTCTTTTTCTTTTTATTTTCTCTTCAGTATATTTTATATACTTTTCTATGATGATTCTATTATCCAAATATTTGATAATTTTGCACCTATTGTTGTTGTAAACGTATTTATGAGGAACTAGCCGTATTGCTATAATTACTCCAACAACTGAAGAGAAATGGGTGGGATAAACTTCCCTGGTTATTAGACACTATAATTTAGCAAGTCTATACTGGGTAGCAGTGGACTGGCTGGGGGGACTCCTTGCTACGCCCAGTATGATCTAGAGCAGTGATGGCGAAACCTATGGCACACGTGCCAGAGAGGGCACGCAGAGCCGTTTCCGCTGGCACGCGGCCTCATGTCTGCACTGCTGCGTTGAACTGCCGGCACTCTGGCACCAGCATTTCAAAGCTGTTGTGTCGGATTGGAGGAGATATTTCTCCCTTTGACACTCTCTTCTAGCCCCGGCCGCCCGCCCACCCGCCCAGCGTCACGTGACTGCAGTGATGCGATCGCGGGAGATGACAAGACGTGAAGAAAAGAGAGCAGCGGTGGAAGCAGAAGTTCTACAGTAGGTGAGTATGATCTTTTATTTTTTATTTTTTTAAAGGTATAAATCACAACCAATATGGGGCATGATGGGGCAATACTACAGGAGGGGGCAATACTACAGGAGGGGGGCATGATGGAGGAAATACTACAGGAGGGGGCAACACTATAGAAGGGGGCAATACTACAGGATGATGGGGCAATACCACAGGAGGGGGCAATACTACAGGAGGGTGCATGATAGGGGCAATACTACAGGAGGGGGCATGATGGGTGCAATACTACCTGGAGGGGGCATGATGGGGCAATAATACTAGGAGGGGGCATGAAGGGGCAATACTACCAGGAGGGGGCATGATGGAACAATAATAGCAGGAGGGAGCATGATGCGGCAGTACTACCAGGATGGGGCATTACTACATGGAGAGGGCATGATGGGGCATTACTACAGGAGGTGGCAATACTACAGAAGGGGGCATGATGGGGGTAGTACTACAGGAGGGGGCATGATGGGGGCAATACTACAGGACGGGGCACATAAGGAGAGGGTCAGGACGGAGCACATAATCTCAAGAAGAGGGTCAGGATGGAGCCCATAACCTCAAGGAGAGGGAGAGGATGGAGCACATAACTTCAAGGAAAGGAACAGGATAGAGTGCATAACTACAAGGAGAGGGTCAGGATGGAGCGCATAACTGCAAGGAGAGGGTCAGAATGGAGCACATAACCTCAAGGAAAGGGACAGGATGGAGCACATAACTACATGATAGGGACCAGGATTTCAGTGTGGAATCTGCTTTCATTCCATGATAAAATCGATCTCCTATCTATCTAATGTTCAGCATTTTTTTTCCATTCAGATCAATCCACCTGCTGTGTCTTGAAAGGGCAGTGGGAGTGGCTGACCGCACACATGAGCTGAATGACCACTGCTGAAGAGAAGACTGCAAAGGTAAGTTTAAAAGCAATCAATTGTGAAAATAATAGAATTGATCATCAGGGTGTCAGGACAGCAAGCACTGTACTGGGGAGCAGGGGCGTATCTAGGGGGGTGCAGCCGGACCTTTTGCCCCGGGCGCAACTCTTGCGGGGGGCGCCGGCGCACCCCTCCCCTCACCGCTGCGGCTGGACGCGCTGTGCCCTGAATATCTGAACATACTCCCGGAAGTGGCGTTGTGCAGACAGCGGCCGCCGGAACTCATTGCTATGGTTACGGACGGGTGAAGGAGCGCCGGGACGCTTAGTATGAGAGCCGGTGAGTTTGTGACTCAGCCTCAGGGGCTCCCCAGGTGGCATCCATCGCTCCCTGCTTACACCAGCATGGCGAGGGGAGCCGAGTGCAGCGGCTCGGAGTCTATGATAGGCTTCTTTCCAGCAGCCAGAGGGACTCTGATGTCGGCTTGTGTCAGGGGCTGGCCAGAAGGCGGGCTCTGCTCTTTGATGTCGGGTCCTGTGATGGTCAGAGGATGGAGGAGCAGAGCTGCTGGCACGGTGCCGCGGCTTCACACATGTACTCAGTGCAAGTGCCAGCTGAAGACACTACAAGGCAGGGACAAGAACAGAGCGAGGCTGGCGGCGGCACTGGAGACACTTGTGTGAGGGGCACAGGAGGCAGCCACAGCCCGCACAGCACTTGTGAGGGGAACCGAGGGGTGCGGGCTGGGGGAGAGCGAGCGACCGAGAGAAGTGAGGGGAGAAGAGGACCTTCCCCTGCTCGGTCTGCACACTACATGCTGGGGGCACACTGGCTGGCCGGGCTCATCTGTCACCTCTGCTTCCTGCACATACGATCCTGGGAAAGCCAGCTTCACCCCAAGCAAAGTAATGTCACTGACAGCAGGGGCTGACAGCACCGGCCTGTACTCAAATGAATGAGAGTCACCACCTTGTGGGTATATAGATATATGTGTGGGGAAGGGTATGATACATTGCACTAGATAAGGGACTGGCTCCACTCATGACTGGCCACGGGACTGGCTCCTCATGACTAGACATGGGACTGAGTCCACTCATGGAGCGGTGGGGCTGAAAGCTGACAGCACTACATCCCCCCCCCGCCCCCCGCTTCTCACATACTCTGGGGGAGGGGGGGCGCCGAAATAGATCTTTGCCCCGGGCGCCATGACACCTAGTTACACCGCTGCTGGGGAGAGAGTTGTGTCTGCTGCTTCTGCCCTGTGCGGCGCTTGTGACATCCACTCCTGTAATTTAGGTTAAATTGCCCTATTGGCTCTTCGCAATAAAGAATTAGGTTTTGGGTTGCAGTTTGGGCACTCGGCCCCTGAAAGGTTCACCATCACTGGTCTAGAGTGTTGTTTCATACCAAGACTGGCTCTCCCCACTCTCTTACACCTCCCTTATACTGAATTGCTGGCTGAGATGAGAGCCAATTCACTCCTGGTGTCTACAAGGAAAGCATGGCAGAAAATACGCTGACAGTTTCAGCTCTCTCCTCAGATGTCTCTCCTTATTCCACTCGTTGGTAACCCCCATTTCCAGCATAGGCACACCCATCTTGTCTTTTGTCGGTGGCACTCTCAGGGTATAATATCTATTAAACACCTGATCCACTTGGGGGAGCGCAGTATGTATTCAGTAAGGGAAATGCAATCCAAATACCCTATTACTGTATTCCCTTCTTTCCAATACTAACAGGCTAAGAGTTTTGTGACAAAGATAATAACTCATCTTCCTGAACGGGAGTGGGATCAATACCTGCTTAGATAGTTCACCAAACCCAATTCCTCATCTGGCCAAATAGCCACCAATTACAAACTCATCCATGTTGTTCTGGATTATAAACAATCTCAATTCTCGCTAACAAAATGGCAGATCAATGATCCCGCCTTATACTACAGCACAATTCTGAAAGCCCTGGACCAAGGCCACAAATTCCATTCTTCAGCTCATTTTCATGAAATGAGATTGAAAATCTGTCATAAATCTCATTTAATCCTCCAGAAGGGTCATAGAATGAGGCAGTACACAACCTCTGAATGCTTTAAGTGCCACTGTCACGTTTAGGAGGTGAGGGAATCAGGCAACTGGATGGTGTGATGGGTAAGGGATTCAGGGTTAGCTAAACTGATCCTTACACTGGGGGTCCCTGGCTCACCCTGCTCTTGGAGGTACTTCTGAAGGTAAGGAGATCCGAGTCTCCACCCTATTTCCTGAGCTTCTAATTAGCCCTAGGCTGAGGGCCCCTACCTCCACCCACAGATCCAGAATAACAGCTACTCCCAAGGTAAAGACATCAGCCCAGCATTAAGTATCTACACAGCACAATGACCAAGAGTGAAATAACTCTATCAGCGGCATCTGACAAAGGAAAGGGAAGGCTATTTAAAGGCAAAGGGGGAGAGGATTGCAGGTGAGTCACACCCAAGCCTCACATCAACAGCAGCTGAGCACAAGACCTTCACACCAGTACCAACATCACCTCATGCAGCTCCTGAAGAGAAGGAAACACAAACACACACAGCAGCATGCAGCAAAGTCAGCGCAATCTAAGCGTGTGACAGCCACTTCCCTGATACCAATCTATTCCATTGCCTGTGGACATGCCCGACCATTCAGCCCTTTTGGGCCAGAATACAACAATTTACCTGCACACATCTGACAAACTTTGATCCTGATGAGCCTCTATGGGCCATCTTTGGATATCTATAAATACACATGCTCCCTGGGGACCCTTAAACTGCTGCATATGGTGGCGGCAGCCGATGTTAAAGCTGTCCTGCAGGTGTGGATCCACAACCAAGCTCCTCCTTTTAAGATCTTTCTCGACAAACTTTCATACCTGCTTAAGGCTGTTTTCACACTGTGGTCTTTTAAAAAATGCGGCAGTTTCGGTAAAAAAAACGCATTTGCTGCATAACGGCCACGGTCGCGGCACACTTGCGGCAAGCCTCATGCATTGTCTATGGGGCTTGCAGTAAGTGTGCGTCAGCCACTTGCACTTGCCGCGGCTGCCGCACACTTACTGCAAGCCCCATAGACAATGCATGGGGCTTGCCGCAAGTGTGCCGCAACCGGCTGTTAGGCTGCTTTCACATCAGCGGTTTTTTTGAAATCGCGGCAGATGCGGTGAAAAAAACGCATCTGCCGCAATTACCGCATAACCGCTGCACTTGCGGCACAGTTGCGTCAAGCCCCATGCAATGTCTATGGGGCTTGCGGTAAGTGTGCGGCAGGTGCGGCAAGTGCGGTTTCAGCACTTGCGGCAGGTGCGGCCGCGAAAAAAAAACACATTTTTTTGCGGCCGCAAGTGCCGATACCGCACTTGCCGCACCTACTGCAAGCCCGCATAGACATTCTATGGGGCTTACCGCAATTGTGCCGCAAGTGCAGTGGTTATGCGGTAATCGCAGCAGATGCGGTTTTTTCACCGCATCTGCTGCGATTTAAAAAAAACGCTGATGTGAAAGTACCCTTATGCGGCAGATGAGGTTTTTTTACCGTAACTGCCGCATTTTTTAAAAAACCCAGATGTGGAAAGGCCCTAAGATGTATTGGGTTGAGGCCGCCTTATATAAAGAGGAAAAGGTGCAGCCCTTCTTTGAAACTTGGGAGAGTTTCATCTCTTTGCTTCCACAACGCATCTGGCAGGGGCGGACCTACTGTGGTGCAGCTGGTTCAGCTGCACCAGGGCCCCAACCGGCTAGGGGGCCCCTCAGGCACCTGTAGGGGGCCCGGAGGCCGCGATGGTGTGTTAGAGGGACTGGACGTGCTGCCACGGGAAGTCCCCCCCCCCCCTTTTCCCCGCTCCTCACCTCCGATTGCATAGTGGCTCACCACCCCCGCTCCTCACTAGCACCCCCCCGTCCTCACCTGTGACTGAACCAGCTGTACCAGGGCCCACACGGCTCCAGGTCCGCCACTGGCATCTGGGATGATATTAGCACTTGTTTCCAACCAACAATGTGGTATCAAGAGCAGCTACTACTGGTGGAAAGCTCTTTCGTAGGGCTACTGTATAGAGATACAGTGGGTACGGAAAGTATTCAGACCCCTTTACATTTTTCACTTTTTGTTGCATTGCAGTCATTTCGTAAATTCAAAAAAGTTCATTGTTTTTCTCATTAATGTACACTCTGCTCCCCATCTTGACTGAGAAAACAAATGAATTGTAGAAATTTTTGCAAATTTATTAAAAAAGAAAAACTGAAATATTACAGTCATAAGTATTCAGACCCTTTGCTCAGCATTGAGTAGAAGCACTCTTTTGAGCTAGTACAGTCATGAGTTTTCTTGGGAATGACACAACAAGTTTTTCACATCTGGATTTGGGGATCCTCTGCCATTCTTCCTTGCAGATCCTCTCCAGTTCCGTCAGGTTGGATGGTGAACGTTGGTTGACAGCCATTTTCAGGTCTCTCCAGAGATGCTCAATTGGGTTTAGGTCAGGCTCTGAGTGGGCCAGTCAAGAATGGTCACAGAGTTGTTCTGCAGCCACTCTTTTGTTATTTTAGCTGTGTGCTTAGGGTCACTGTCTTGTTGGAAGGTGAACCTTCGGCCAGATCTGAGGTCCAGAGCACTCTGGAAGGGGTTTTCACCCAGGATATCTCTGTACTTGGCTGCATTCATGTTTTTTTCAATTGCAACCAGTCGTCCTGTTTCTGCAGCTGAAAAGCATCCCCATAGCATGATGCTGCCACCACCATGTTTCACTGTTGGGATTGTATTGGGCAGGTGATGAGCAGTGCCTGGTTTTCTCCACACATACCGCTTAGAATTATCACCAAAAAGTTCTATCTTCATCTCATCAGACCAGAGAATCATATTTCTCATAGTCTGGGAGTCTTTCATGTGTTTTTTTGCAAACTCTATGCTGGCTTTCATATGTCTTGCACTGAGGAGAGGCTTCCGTCAAGCCACTCTGCCATAAAGACCCGACTGTTGGAGGGCTGCAGTGATAGTTGATTTTGTGGAACTTTCTCCCATCTCTCTGCTGCATCTCTGGAGCTCACCCACAGTGATCTTGGGGTACTTCTGTACCAAGGCTCTTCTCCCACGATTGCTCAGTATTGCTGGACGCCCACGTCTAGGAAGAATTCTGGTGGTCCCAAACGTCTTCCATTTAAGGATTATGGAGGCCACTGTGCTCTTAGGAACCTTGAGTACTGCAGAAATTCTTTTGTTACCTTGGGCAGATCTGTGCCTTGCCACAATTCTGTCTCTGAGCTCCTTGGGCATTTCCTTTGACCTCATGATTCTCATTTGGTCTGACATGCACAGTGAGCTGTGAGGTCTTATATAGAGAGGTATGTGCCTTTCCAAATCAAGTCCTATCAGTTTAACTAAACACAGCTGGACTCCAATGAAGGAGTAGAACCATCTCAAGGAGGATAACAAGGAAATGAACAGCATGTGACTTAAATATGAGGGTCTGTATACTTATGACAATGTGATATTTCGGTTTTTCTTTTTAAATAAATTTGCAAAAAATTCTACCTTTCTGTTTTTTTTTTAATTCAAGATGGGTGTAGAGTGTACATTAATGATAGAAAAATTAACTTTTTTGAATTCACCAAATGTGTGCAATGAAACAAAGAGTGAAAAATATAAAGGGGTCTGAATACTTTCCGTACCCATTGTATATCTAGGTGTCAGAGGTCTATCCTGGTGTCGGTTGGTCCTGCACAACTGTGAGAGTCGAACGTTATACACCCATATTGGATGATTTACATGTTATGGTGGGTTTACACACACCAATTTATCTGTTCAATATCTGAACCAATCTCTGGTTGCAGTGAAATCATGGATACATTGCTCCATGTTTGTACACAGCCACAAATGGAGCAATGTATCCATGATTTCACTGCAACCAGAGATTGGTTCAGATATTGAACAGATAAATTGGTGTGTGTAAACCCACCATAAGAGGAGTATCTGTTTTGGACATTTTCTTTTCTCCCCTCCCAGGTTTTGGTTTATTTTCTTTATGAATCATTGTAGCCCTGCTATTCACCGTCTTATGAAAATGTAGCCTACATGTGTGATTGTAGGCTTTGAATAATGTATGCCATTAGCATATATGTTTCATGTAATATTTATATTGATGTATGGAAATTATTTTTCAATAAAAACAAGGTTTAAGAAACAACAAAAAAATAATTTTAATGGTTATTAGTTATGTATCCAATTATATAAATAGTAATTTCAGCGTTCTTTATAGTATCATAACTTGTACTGTGACATTTCTCCCCACTTTCTTCAGATATTTTGTCACTGGGGACACTCGAGGACATGTGAAATTCTATGACCAACAACTGCAGCTTGTAAATTGGTATAGCCACCTTAATCTGACACCTATCCATGCCATGTCGTTCTCAAAATGTCCCCCGATGGCAGCAAGTGAGAATACCAGATACCCAGAGGACTGCTCTATCAATGGGGACCAGTTTGCTATCAGGTGAATGATGCCATTTTTTATCACGTGTCAATTTTTTATACATATATTTTCTTCTGCCAGATGATGAGAATCTGTTCTGACTCAGGTGCATGACATAACTATAATAAGTACCATATCAGGACAGGCTTCTTCTTCGTGTAGAGATGTGTGCACAGAGCCTTACAGTGGTACACATTCCTTGACAGCTCCTTAGTAAAGAGACATAGGCTGTCTGTGTGTCGTTATATCTTCATATAACAGCTTTGTAATATGACTTCCAATATAACGTGCCACTATTTTTTGTTCCTATTTGGTTTTGAATATATTCAACAGAAAAAATCCTTCATTTAGAGGTGCATTATAGCCCCATAGACTTATACGTAGCCATAGTATAGTCTTGTGCATGAGCCACAAGTATTGCATTGGTCATATAATACCTTAAGAAACTGTAAAGTTGAGTATTGGCTAATTTCCTAACATTGGGTAAACTAGGGTTACACTGTGACATCTATTAAAGGAAATCTGACAGCAGGTTTTTGCTCTTTAACCTGCTGTAGGGGCTACCAAACAGATGTCAGCAATGTGACTGTTATTGTAAAGTGTGCTGTTGTTTACCTGCAATGATTGTTTTAGCACTAGTAGCTTATTATTACTGGAACACAGCAGTGCATGAGCCCAAGTCCAGTAAACCCTCTGCTGTAATTAGTAGCTCACTGTCTATTCTTTGTATACAGAGCCCGGTGTGTGTGTGTATGTGGGGGGTGCTTTCTCAGATTTGCTGCATGTCTACATCTAAAACCTTTAATCGTGTAAGGACAGCTGCATCCAGTAAACTAAAGGCCAGGTTACATGCAGCGATAGCACTAACGATATCACTGCAACGTCACAGGTTTTGTGACGTTGCAGCGACCTTGCAGCGATGTTGCTGCATGTGACATGCCGCAGCGACCAGCGATCAGCTTGCTGATCACTGCGGAAGGCCAGAACCATTTTTTGGTTGTTGGTCTGCTGCTGGGCAGCAGACTTCGGCGTGCGTGACACCTTTCTAACCCGATGTGTTCCCTGGTAACCAGGGTACACATCGGGTTTCTAAGCTTAGTAACCCAATGTGTTCCCTGGTTACCAGCGTTCTCCTGCTGAATACAGTAGCGGGACCTTGACATCGTGGAAAAGAATAGTTACACGGGTCGGTGATCGCTGGTGAGATCTGCCTGTCTGGCATCTCCCCAGCGATCACATAGAGATGTCCCAGCGATCTCGATCGTTGGTCGGGTCGCTGGAACATCGCAACGTATAACCTGGCCTTAAGTGAAACATATTTAGATTCAGTATCGTTTTGTCTACAACATGTTGCTCTCAGATGAGGTAGCAAAAACCTGCTGACAGATTTCCTTTAAAGATTAACTAAACACTTCTCACATTCTAAAACTTTAATGCCATTTTAATTGCAAGCAGATTGGTGGTAAACTCTGGTCCTGAGAACCCACTAATTGCTTAAACCTTCCTCGAGAGGTGTGTAGCTCATTTGACAGGATAAAATAGCTCCTGTCTGTATGCGCATATAGAGGGGTACAAATCCAATATAAAATGTAGGCTTTGTAAACTATTGATCATATTGTAGCCATTCTCCATTATTTGTTAGCCCTCAGAATGGAGCTTTTCTCTCCTGTCCCCATAGCTGTGCACCTCTTGGGTGGGAAGGGGGGGAATCAGTAGTTGGTGGGGCCTTAGGACCCAGATTGCCACCATTCTGCTTAAAATGAAAATGGTAGTAAAATTTTATAAATATTTCACTATAATAGTTGTCTTGCGTTGAGCTGTTTTGTCACATTGTCTAAACTTATTGTGAGTGTGATGATAAATATTGTAGACTTGCAAAACAAATGTGAAATTGCTGTTTTTTAGGGTGGTTTCACATTTACGCTTTTGAACACGGCGTACCAAATGCCGCCAAACGCTTGCGCACTGCGTTCCTACGTTTAACATGGGAACGCATGGTGCCTGCGTTTGGCTGTGTTGGGTTGCGGTTTCATTCGGATGCGCATAATTTGTGCGCCCTCCGAACGCAGCCTGTTGCATTTTTTGTGCACTTGTTTTATCAGCAAGTGTCCGCAAGTGACTCACGGGAGATCAGCGGTGGCCCCCGGGAGAGCAGCTGGAGCTGCCGCTGATCTCCCAGGGACAGGCGCTGCTAATCTCCCGGCGGTGTCGGTGTAGGAGATTTGAAGAAACAGCTGATCTGACAGCTGTTTAAATCTCCCGCGCCGACATCACCTATTCGGTGTTGGCGCGGGAGATTTAAATAGCTGTCAGATCAGCTGTTTCTTTAAAACTCCCGCACCGACACTGCCAGGAGATTAGCGGAGGCCACGGGAGGAGGAGATCTCCACCGCTGATCTCCGCCTCCCGGCCACCGCCGAGACCGCTGATTGGATGGCCTGGCACCATACCGATGTGAACGCATACAGAGATTCTCCACTGCATTCACATCAGTATGGCTGCGTTTGCGTCCGCTAGTGTGAAAGTAGCCTTAAAGTGAAACATTGAATATGTAGCAATGCAGTATTGTTCTTTCCATCTTGCAATCAATGCTATGATCCAATGATTGTATTATTGATTAGAACAGTAAATAAGAATGTTGAAATAAGTCATATTACCTTTCATAAGTGAATTTTACAATAAATTAATCTCTTTTTTTGTCTCAGTAATTTCATTGTATCCACATCAGATGGTATGGTCCTACATGTGTTTACTGATGGTACAACATTGAAGAAAGTGTTACAAGAGCCGACGGAAGCTGTTCACGCACTCGCCTGTCACCCACACAAGACCCAGATCGCTGTTGGGAGTTATAATGGAATAATAAAGGTTTGGGATACAAAGATAGAAAAGCTTCATTAGCAGGATCTTGGAAAGGATAAATCCTACATTGCCTTGCGTATGACTCTTCAGTGACTTTTTTTTACATACCGTATAACTCGGTATAAGCCGACCCTGTATAAGCCGACCCCCCTACTTTTCCCCCAAAACCTGGAAAACCTATTGACTCGTGTATAAGCGAGGGTGACCCCAGCACAGGTATAGCCCCCAGCAGTGTGGTATACAGGCCCCCCCAGGGGTATATACAGCAGCCTCCCCATGGCATATACAGCCCCAGCAGTGATATACAGCAACCCCAGTGGTATACAGCAGCCTCCCCAGTGGTATATACAGACCCCACCAGTATATACAGCAGACCCCAGTGGTATATACAGACCCCACCAGTATATAAAGCAGCCCCAGTGGTATATACAGACCCCACCAGTATATACAGCAGCCCCAGTGGTATACAGGCCCCAGCAGTATATATAGCAGCCCTGGGGGTATACAGCAGCCCCCAGGGGTTATACAGCACCCCCCAGGGGTATACAGCACCCCCCAGGGGTAATACAGCAGCCCCCAGGGGGTATACAGCAGCCCCCAGGGGGTATACAGCGGCCCCCAGGGGGTATACAGCGGCCCCCAGGGGGTATACAGCAGCCCCCAGGGGGTATACAGCGGCCCCCAAGGGGTATACAGCGGCCCCCAGGGGGTATACAGCGGCCCCCAGGGGGTACACAGCAGCCCTGGGGTATACAGCAGCCCCCAGGGGTTATACAGCACCCCCCGGGGGGTATACAGCAGCCCCCGGGGGGTATACAGCAGCCCCCGGGGGGTATACAGCAGCCCCCGGGTATACAGCAGCCCCCAAATGCTGGCACTCGCCCCCCATGTAAGGGCCCCCCCCCCCCCGCTACTTATCTTACCATCCCGGTCTTCTGCACAGCGCCGGTCCTCGGTGCTCCGTTCTCCGTCCTCGCTGCATCCGGGATCCCCGGCCGTCGCACGATGACGTCATATGCCTGCGACGGCCGGGGATCCCGGATGTAGCCGGACGGCAGCATGAAGAACGGAGCACCGGCCGGCGCTGTGCAGAAGACCGGGATGGTAAGATAAGCAGCGGTGGGGGGCCCTTACACAGAGGGGGGGCGAGTGCCAGCATTTGGGGGCATATATGCACTGCTTCCCCCTGCCGCTGATTGACAGGGGGAAGCAGTGCATATATATGTGATGGGGCCGCTCATACAGCAGCCTCCCCCCGCCTCCTCCAGCCTCCACAGCCCCCACCACCGTATTGACCCGTGTATAAGCCGAGGGGGAGACTTTTCAGCCCAAATTTTGGGCTGAAAAACTCGGCTTATACACGAGTATATACGGTACCTTAAAATGCTGTATATGTAAATAATACATATATATTGTGCATATACATATATGCAGCATATAGATGTTTTTACATGTGAGCAGCCTGTGTGGCTTAAATCTGCTACCATGGCCTCCAGCGTCTCCGCACTTGTCTCCAATTGAGTATGGTATATTTGAGTCATCATTGGTGGACTATTGCTAAAGAGCTGCCAGCAGTGAATGTTGATGATTTGTGTGCCCAAGAGCATTCAGTGTGGCAGACAGCCGTTAATAACATCATTTGTTAACACATCAACCGTATATGTGTGTGTATTTCTGCATGGTAGTCATATTTGATACTAGATAAATTGAGAAGTTTTGAATATTGTCTTTCATTTTTTTTTTTTTTCATTATTTGCATACTAAGATGTCTATTGATCCTATCATTTCCATAGTTACACACCTTTTTCTTTTTGGTGCTGCAATTTTAATGTTGAGGAGTAAAATATAATATTTATATATATACAGCGGGTGAAATAAGTATTGAACACATCAATTTTCTAAGTGAATATATTTCTAAATGTACCATTGAAATTAATTTCTCACCAGATTTTGTTAACAACCTATCCAATCAACACAAGCAAAGAAATAAAAATATGGATATCCATAACTTTATTGATAAATAATAATCAGAAATGACACTGGGAGAAAGCACTGAACACACTTTCTGAAATTTATTAAATACTTTGTACCAAAGCCTTTGTTGGTGATGACAGCTTCAAGATGTCTCATATATGGAGACACTAGTCACATGCATTGCTCAGGTTTGATTATTGGTCCATTCTTCCACACAAACACTTCAAATCCTGAAGGTCCTGTGGCAATTCTATTAATTCTGAGCTTTAGTTCTTCCATAAATCTTCTATTGGGTTCAGGTCAGATGATTGGCTAGGTCATTCTAGCAGCTTTATTTTCTATCTCTAAAACCAACTGAGAATTTCTCTTGTTGTGTGTTTGGGATCATTGTCTTGCTGAAATATCCACCCTCATTTCATCATTATTATCCTGGTAGATGCCAGCAGATTTTTATCACGACTATCTTGATATATTTGTTTATTGATTCTTTCCTCAATCACTTGACGTTTTCGAGTGCTATATGCTGAAAAAAACAACATAATCAGTTTGCCAGTGGTCTATGCTAAAACACAGCTTAATATTTCCACTTCCAAACTTCACTGTTGGTATGGTGTTTTGGGGGTGATATGCAGTACCTTTTTTGGCCTCCAAACATGGTGTATATTATGATATTGAAAGAGTTAAATTATGGTCTTATCTGACCACTGTCACGTTTAGGAGGTGAGGGGATCAGGTAACTGGATGGTGTGATGGGCTAAGGGATTCAGGGGGAGCTAAACTGACCCTTACACTGAGAGTCCCTGGCTCAACCTGCTCTCAAAGGTACCTCTGAAGGTGAAGAGGTCCGAGTCTCCACCCTGTTTTCCTGAGCTCCTGATTAGCCCTAGGCTGAGGGCCCCTACCTCCACCCACGGATCCAGAATCACAGCTACTCGCAAGGCAAAGACTTCAGCCCAGCAGCAAGCATCTGCACAGCACAATGACCAAGAGTAAACTAACTCTATCAGCAGCATCTGACAGAGGAGGGGGAAAGCTATTTAAAGCCAGCGGGAGGGGATTCCAGGTGAGTCAGACCCAAGCCTCACATCACCCCCTCAACCAACAGCTGAGCACAATACCTTCACATCCGTACCTCATGCAGCTCTTGAAGAAATGCAAACACAACACACACAGCAGCATCCAGCAAGGTCAGCGCAATCAAAGCATGTGACACCAGATTATTATCCCAGTATTTCATAGGTGTCACGCTAGTGGGTGTGGACCCACTGTGCAATGGACCAGGCTTACCCTGTAGGGGCGTGACTAAGTGCCTACTGGGTTTTCACCAGAACCTCTAATAATGAAGATGGACTTGGCCTGTGCTGCAGGAGCTGACCTCAGGATCATGGACACAGGTACGGAAGTTAGGCTGTAGGATGGAGTGGTGAGTGGAGATACTGGACGGAGTACTGGTACTGGTTTGGACAGGACAGGTTCATATATAGGCGGACAGCCTGACACAGGATGCAGGCAGGAAACAGACTGGCATTCTGACAGGATCAGGAAATCCAGGAACCTAATTGCTCAGTCACCTTCCTACAGGGAAAGGTGCTTTTACTACCCAGTGCCTCCCAGCCATAGGCTAAGAAACAGTTTCTGCGTTCACACGCTGCCCGTTTAAGAGACGTGGAACATGCATGCTCACACATTAAGGACATTGACAGGAGACGTACGCAGGCCTTGAGCGCGGGGACTGCTGAAGGACCATGGGAATGAGCAGGCCAGCTGCGGAGGTGAGATGTCAGTGTCACTTCTGAGTGGAGACAGCGGGACAGTGCAGGGCACTGGCATTGCAGCAGGTTGTCTAAATGTTGCTGAGCAAACTTTAAATGTGCTTGAACTTGATTTTTGTTCAGCAGTGGAGTCTTCGTAAAGAGCCATCCATCCTGGATATGGCTCTACATCCTGAGATATAGCCCTCCATCCTGGATATGGCTCCCCATCTTGGGGTATAGCCCCCCCCCCATCCTGGATATGACCCCCCCATCCTGGGATATAGCCCCACCATCTGGGTACATTACCCCCCATTCTGGATATGGCCCATACCATCAGGGTACATGGCCTTCTCATCCTGAATATGCCCCCCCATCACTGTATATGGCCACCCATGCTGCCGCACACCAGAAAATAATAAGATAAGATAAGATAAACTTTATTGATCCCGGAGGAAATTACAGTATTACAGCAGCAGAACAAAGATCAAGAACATTTCACACTTTACAAAATAAGTCTATATGGACAGCAGATGTGGGTAGACTGGTACATGTACCTCACCTATTCCCCCCATACACATAGAACTTCACATAGTCTTGGGATGCTTTACACTTATACATTTGTTAAACATCCCCACAGCTGTCGGAACAAACGATTTTCTGTATCTTTCCTTTTTACACATTAGTTGGATTAGATGCTAGCTGAATGTGCTCTTCTGCTTCGCAAACAGTTCAGAGAGCGGGTGTGTATTGTTGCTCATTATAGCCTTGCATTTCTTATTAATTCTATCCTCTAATACCTCCTCGAAAGTCCTAAGTTGTAGACCCACCGCCGCACTAGCCTTCTTGATAAGTTTATTCAGCTTATTAGCGTCAGCTGTGCGCACACTACTACCCCAGCATATTATTGCAGCAAAGATTGCCCTCGCCACAATAGATTGGTAGAACATTTCAAGCATTTTGCTACACACATTAAACGACCTTAATTTCCTTAGGAAGTAAAGTCTACTCATCCCTTTCTTGCAAACCTTCTCCATATGGCACCTCCAATCAAGCTTGCTGTCCAGGTGAACCCCCAAATATTTGAAATTCTCCACCATCTCCACATCCTGACCATCAATAGTGATAGGTAAGCAATCCTTCATGCACCTTCCATAACTCAACACCAACTCCCTGGTTTTCTTTACGTTGAGTTCTAAATGGTTAGCCTGGCACCAGTCAACAAAGTCCGAGACCACCCTTCTGTATTCCTCCTCCCCCCGGCCTCTCTCAATACCTCCGACTATCACTGAGTCATCAGAGTACTTCTGAAGGTGACAAAGGTCTGATTTATACTGAAAATCAGCTGTGTATAACGTAAAAAGGAATGGCGACAGCACCGTTCCCTGAGGGGCTCCAACACTGCTCCGAACACTATCCGATACGGCCGCCCCCAACCTTACGAACTGTGGCCTGTCCGACAGGTAAACAATGATCCAATTCACTAGTCCCTCATCAACCGCCATTTCAACCAGCTTTTTACGTAATAATAGTGGCTGTAAGGTGTTGAATGCACTGGAGAAATCGAAGAACATGGCACGTACAGTGGTTCCATCATTGTCCAAAAAGGAATGTACTGTTTGTAGCAGATATGCTACAGCATCGTCCACCCCTAGACTCTGCCGATACGCAAACTGAAGGGGGTCCATAAAAGCAGACACCCTCGGACACAAGTAGGCAAGTACAATTCTCTCCAAGGACTTCATCGCATGCGATGTTAAGGCCACCGGTCTATAGTCGTTATGGGAGCTCGGGAAGGTAGTCTTGGGAACCGGCACCAGGCAAGAAGTCTTCCATAGAACTGGTACTCTCTGTGATTGTAAGCTCCAGTTAAACAGGTGCTGGAAGACAGTGCACAACTGATTTGCACACACTCTGAGGACACGTGGACAGATACCATCAGGCCCTGCTGCTTTACCAATGACCAGCTTACTAAACTGTTCCCTCACATCATTTTCTGAGATCAAGAAAGTCTCCAACTTCCTCCTCCCAGTTGATATTGCTTGTCGCTCCCCGGCCTTCTCCCCTGTTGACATTGCACATTTATCGCTGAATCTGTTGAAAACTCATTAATCTCATTAGCCAAGATCAGCCCCCCACCCCCCCTGATCTGACCTTGCCTTAAACCCAGTCAATAGCTGCATTCCAGCCCACACTTCTCTGGAGTTGTTGTGTGACAATTTATTTTCCAATTTAATTCTGAATGCTTCACGGGCAATCTTAATTTTCCCCTTTAAGTCTCTCTGTACAATTTTCATCTCCTTCTTGTCTTTCCTTTTAAAAGCTCTTTTTTTTCCTGTTTAGTAGATGTTTCAATTCTTTTGTAATCCAAGGCTTGTTGTTTGCATAACACCGAATCTCATGAATAGGTACAATATTGTCAGTACAAAAGTTGATGTAATCAGTAACTCTCCCTGTAACCTCATTAACATCATCATTATGTTCCCTGGCACATAACACCTCCCAGTCTGTGCAGTCAAAGCAGTCTTGTAACCTCTTCTCTGCTGCCGGAGACCACTTCCTTATCTGTTTAATTGTCACTGGTTGTTTGCAGACAACTGGTTGATAGGCTTGAGACAATAGTATGAGGTTGTGGTCAGATTTCCCCAGGGGGGGCAATGCAGATGATGAGTAAGCATCCTTAACACTGGCATAGAGGAGATCCAATATATAATTGTCCCGTGTAGAACATTTGACATATTGATAGAACTTTGGTAATGAGATCTTGGCTCGATTAAAATCCCCAGAAATGACAGTTAGAGAGTTAGGGTGTTTCGTCTGAAGCCGGGCAATCACCCCAGACAGTACTTCCCCAGCTGCCTCTGGATTTGCAGATGGTGGTATATACGACACCACTGCAATAACAAGAGAGCATTCTCTAGGCAGATAGTAAGGCCTGAGGCCCACTGCTAATAGTTCAATGTTTGGGCAACAATGTCTCTCCTTTACTGTTACATGCCCCTGATTACACCATCTGTTGTTAATGTACAGTATCACCCCTCCACCCTTCTTCTTACCGCACTTCACTCTGTCCCTGTCAGCCCAAACCATATGAAACCCTGGTACCGATACACATGAATCTGGGACGTCCTCATGCAACCAGGTTTCTGTAAAGCACATGAGACTGCATTCCCTGAACTCCTTCTGGGTCTTACTCAGAGCCAGCAGTTCATCCGACTTGTTACCAAGCGATCGTACATTACCCATGATGATGGATGGGACCGCAGGTTTAAACCTTCTCCTCCAGGACTTGATCTTCTTGCCTGCTCTGCAACCTCTGAAAGGTCTCCTCATTTCCCGTGGAACATGTGGTATTGCAACTGCTGGAGAAGACTTTGTCCTGCGCAGTTCCAGAAGACAACTCCTTGAATACACTACTCGTTTAGCGACAGACCTAGGGACAACCCTCCGATCAGTGATTCCATCCATCCCACGAGGCCTCTCCGTGGCATATTGTATACGGTGCTCTCCGCCGAGCACATATGGCTGTATCACTGACACAGGCTGTGGGCAACAGCATACATCCATCGGTAGTATTAGCTGAGATGGACCATATAGCGTACCCCAAAGTGGCCATGCCAGCAGGGGACTTGTGAGTGGTAGTGGAGGATCCAGGTGAAAACCATATGCTGTGTGCCCAGTGGCAGTAGAAAGTGTGGGGTGTGCTGCATTTTCCATCCCACAGCAGACCAGCGTGCAGGAACGTCGCAATCCACGAGATGAAAAACATTGCATAGATCCAAGGTTGAAATTAGAGGTCCAAAAAGACATCAGGAAAGGTACAAATACTGTAGCAAAACTGTAACAAACAAAATAATAGCTGCTGCAATGGGCTGCCACTAGCAAGGCGCCCTATTGTCTCCACAGTCTGGCAATAAACAATGTATAACTTACCCTTTGGCGCTTCTCTCCGTCTCTCCCTGCTTGCAGCACTCGCATCCTGAGTCCTCCTGCATCCCCAGGCAGCCGATCATGTGATCGGCACAGCAGAGTGAGTTACCTATATATATTGTTTATTATTTTCTGGTGTGCGGCAGCATGGGGGGCCATATGCAGTGATTGGGAGGTGTACACTTTGTTTATATTAATATGCACTTCATTCCTTCACCCATCTCTCAGGACAGGTCAGCACTGAGGTAATGGACAGCGGGATTCAGTGCATATTAAATAAGCATAATGAGTGGGAGCACGTAACCTCCCTCTGCCTCAGCAGGCCGCCGCAGCTTCCCTTTCCCCCCCCCCCGCACAACCCCACATTCATACAGTCTCTATATTCGGACTATAAGACACACACCCCTACTTTCCCCCCCAATTTTGGGGGAAAAAAGTGGGGAAATACGGTCATTTTATTATTATTAAGGGAATAGCCAACTGTACATAACATAAAAAGAATACATCACTTTGTTTACTAATTCCATCATAATACATACTTTTTCTTTCTTTTTCTCTCTCTTTCCTTCCCTTCTTTTTCCTTTCCCCTCCCCTCCCTTTCCCTTCCCCTTCCCTCCCCCCCTCGTTACCCACCACCCCCACCCCATCCAATCTAGACTATCAATAACACCATTGGTTCACATGAGAAACCGTCCCCCTAGATTCACTTTTAACTTGACATACTTAGTTTATCATACTTTTAGATTATATCATCTATATAAACCAAGAAAGGGGTTTAAACATATATAATATATATAAACATTATTCAGTCCCCATCTCCATCCATTTCTTTCTCAACCCTCATCCATCTGGCTCCCATAACTTTCCAAACATTGCGATATTACCTCGTTTTCGATATATGCTTTCCTCAGTGCGTATAGCAACTCTCACATAATACAGGAATTCCACCCTGGTAGGGAGCACAGATCTAATCCATCCCTTGGCTATAACCTTCCGGGCACTAAACAGCAATCTAGCCACCGCAATTTTCTGTATATTAGGTACATTGACTTCCTCTATATATCCCAACACACATACCAGCGGTGTTCTCGGCACTATACACCCATATCTTCCTTCTATTAAATCAATCACAATACTCCAAAATCTTGCAATCTCGGGCATTCCCATACCATGTGTATCAGCCCCGCTCCCTCCTGTCCACACGGAGTACATTCCGACGTAGCCCTCAAACCAATTTTATGTAAGAACTCCGGTGTCCTATAAACCCTGTGTAAAAGATAAAGTTGGGACATACGGTAATTGGTTGCGATATTATCAGCACCATATTGCAATCTTAATGTAGTGTGTCTAATGTTGCTGTGTATCCATAATCAAATTATCCTAAATATCATGCACTCATGAATGTATCATTTACGCCATCATCATGCTTTATATTTATAGTGAAAATTCTGATTAGTTAATAAATTCCAAGCCGCTATCATATTGGATATATGATTGTATCAATTAATAATAATAATAATAATTTTAATTAATATCCCCTGCATGCCATCTGTTTCTTTCAACTGTGCCCTTTGGAACCCTCGGTCAGCATGCAACAAACTCTCCTACATCCACGACTTTTTCCTTTCAAATAACATTAACCACCTTGCTCTAAAGGTACCGTTACATGGCACGACGTTGGAACAATGTCAGCAACAATCTCGTGGGCGCTCGGTCGTTTCCGACATAGTGTTGACACCGTTGGTGGGATGTCGCACGTTTAGTTATCGTAGACGACTCACCAACGATGTTATGAGCAGGTATCGTTCTCACAACCCAGCGAACGATACCTGCTCATTGCTGTTAATTGGTGAAGTCGTAAACGACATCGTTATCACGGTGTCACACACAATGATATACCAGGTTGGCTGATTGTTGATCGTGTGATTTGAGAACATGTTCTCAAACCTGTGATCAGCGATCCAACGACTTATCATAGTTAAATCTCGGTGTTACACGCAATGACGTCCTAACGATGTCGATTGAACGACTCCAAACCCGTGACATTCAAGCGATATTATTAACAATGTCATGCCGTGTAACGGTGCCTTTACAGAGACCTAGATGCAGCAGTCGGACACTACCGCTGCTGCTGCTCTTTTATATGGTGACCTCCATTTTTCTCCTACTCCTGAGAACAGACCAGGTGGAAGTGTTGGTCTGCTGCTGTCAACAAATTGTGCTTATCCCATCTGTCCCCTCACTTATCTTTCATTCTTTTGAGGTACACACTGTAAGACTCTACAGGCCCTTCTCCCTGCGAGTGGCAGTGGTTTATCGACCACCAGGCCCCCCACGTCAATATCGTGATCACTTTGCCACCTGGCTTCCACACTTTCTATCTGCGATCTTCCCACTCTCATCATGGGGGACTTTAACATTTCTATTGACAACCCCATCTCCACATCTGCCTCTTATCTTTTAACCCTAACCTCATCTCTTAGTAAAAAATGGGAAAGGAAACGGTGTTCACCAGTCCGCGTTGCCAGGATCCACTTATTCCAGGGAAGAAACTCACGATCAGATGTGATGTGATCAAAACTTTTTATTGCATCCAACGCGTTTCAACGCCTTTCCTGGCGTCTTCCTCATCTCTTGGTCTTTCACAACTTTGTAACTCTGCCACACATGAAGATGGGAATACATTGGACCTGATCTTCTCCCGCCTCTGCTCAGTGCATGATTTTACAAATTCCTCTCTTCTGCTCTCTAACAACAACCTTTTTTCATTCCCAGTCAAGTTCTGTCAACCCTTCAAGAACACCCCCAACTTGTTCACCTATAGGATTATACGTGCCATTAACACTCAGAAACATATAAAGAATTTACAGTCTTCATTTGCCCCAATCTCCTCCCTCTTATGTCCTGACTCTGCTCTAAACTCTATAATGAAACACTGCAAAGTGCCCTGCATGAAGCTGCACCTCCTACACTTAGAACAACTCGGCACCAACAGCGGCAACCCTGGCACACACTGCAAACACGGTTTCTCCAGTAGTACTCCAGGTGTGCCGAACGTCTCTGGAGAAAATCCTGGCCGAAGATTTCATCCATTATAAGTTTATGCTAAAAACATACAACACCGCCCTTCACCTTTCCAAACAAGCTTACTTCAACACCCTTATCACATCTCTAGCCAAAAACTACTAGAAAAAAAGCAGCATCAGAAAAACTCACCATCCATGCCAAAGACAGAAAACCAAAAGCACTTACAGGACGCAGTCAGAGCCCAATTGTGGAGCAAGCCCAGCTGCTGGCTGATGAGTCGCCTCTACCAGCAAATTGTGGGAGGCGACCTGCCATGCATACACTAGGCCTGCATAGAGCACCATTCACACTGATACATATGATGCAGAGTGTCTGAAAGCTACCCAACCGCTCCGCTGCCTGAGCATTGGGCCGCACAGTACGATGCTTCTGCACCACTGGATGAACGGCGCCCCTATGGGCCCACCTGCGCCCTGGATGGATAAAAAAGTGCAAAAGTTTTTTATATGATAAATAAAAAACCTTTATAGATGGGATTTTGGTTCATGTGTTGGCCCAAGACATTTAAGCTGATGACCCACGATCAAGGGATCCCATGCTCACCAGTCCTAACAAAATTGTACAAAAACTACTAGAAAAAAAGCAGCATCAGAAAAACTCACCATCCATGCCAAAGACAGAAAACCAAAAGCACTTACAGGACGCAGTCAGAGCCCAATTGTGGAGCAAGCCCAGCTGCTGGCTGATGAGTCGCCTCTACCAGCAAATTGTGGGAGGCGACCTGCCATGCATACACTAGGCCTGCATAGAGCACCATTCACACTGATACATATGATGCAGAGTGTCTGAAAGCTACCCAAACCGCTCCGCTGCCTGAGCATTGGGCCGCACAGTACGATGCTTCTGCACCACTGGATGAACGGCGCCCCTATGGGCCCACCTGCGCCCTGGATGGATAAAAAAGTGCAAAAGTTTTTTATATGATAAATAAAAAACCTTTATAGATGGGATTTTGGTTCATGTGTTGGCCCAAGACATTTAAGCTGATGACCCCCCCCCCCCCCCCCCCCCCCGATCAAGGGATCCCATGCCTACCTCCTAAAAAATTAGTACAAAAACTACTACCACATCTCTAGCCAACAATCCGAAATGACTCTTTGACACTTTCCATTCCCTCCTCAGTCCAAGAGTACAGGCCCCAACCACCAGCCTCAGCGCTGAAGATCTGGCCAACTATTTTAGGGACAAATTGACAACATACGACAGGAAATTTCCTTACAGCCTCAGACTATTATGCATTTTCTTCCCTCCTTCACTTCATCCAACTCACTTTCGGTCTTTGATCCGGTCACAGAGGAAGAAGTCACCCGGCTTCTTGCATCTTCTCCCCCTACTACCTGCACCAGTGACCCTATTCCCTCACATCTCCTTTAATCCCTTTCTCCAGCTGTCACATCTCACCTAACTAAAATATTTAATATTTCCCTCTCATCTGGTGTTTTCCCCTCCTCCTTCAAACATGCCAGCATACATCCATTATTAAAAAAAAACATCCCTCAAGCAAAAGTCTGCTGCTAACTACAGACCTGTCTCTAATCCACTTCATCTCTAAACTCCTTGAACGCTTGGTCCACTCCCATATGAGCCGCTATTTCTCTGACAAGTCTCTTCTTGACCCTCTACAATCCGGCTTCCACATCCTTACATTCTACCGAAACTGTCCTCACTAAAGTCTCAAATGATCTACTTTAACGCTAAATCTAATGGTCACTTACTCCATGTTGATCCTCCTGGATCTCTCCAGCTGCATTTGATACAGTGGATGTCACGGTGTGACAGGAGGCACAGGTGAGACTGTAGAGGCCGCTCGCAGAAAGTCCCAGCATTTGGCCAAACAGTCCAAATCCTAAGAAAATGTCTGTTGCTTTAAGAGACATTCCCCTTTTAGTTACAGCTGGAGGTCACTAGGACCCAGCTGATTCCTTACCTTGAGCTGCCTATATATTTCCCTTGACTCCCAGATGCACTGCTGGTGATTGCTGTTCAGGTGTTCCTGATTGCATCTTAGCCCAAAGCAGTGTTTCCTGGAGTCTTCTGGTTTGCTGCTTGGATCTGCTCAAGCTAAGTGTATCTCTTCCCTCTTTGTTTGTTGCCCTTGTGTGTTTCTCTAGTTGCTAGTCGCGCTGACTAGTGATCACCCACTCTGATCCCTGTGTAGTGGTAGTCCAGGGACAGTCAGGGGATAGGTATCCTGGCAGCGACAGTTGCGGAAACTGTATAGGGACGTTAGGAGAGTCAAGTGTCAGCGCTAGTTGTTCTTGGGGTCACCATCCTCCATTTTTGCCCTTGGCATCAGGGACTCCTTTCCCCTCCCCTGTCGTCATCTAGCGCTGGGTGTCTCCCTACACACAGCGTGACATTATCACCAGCCGCACCTTCATTAAATGAAAAGGGTGAAACTGATTTTTTTTTCTTTCTTCCTTTTTGTATTTATGGATCCTGTGTCTGCTTATACCTAGCAGCTCCAGACTCTGACTTTGGAAGTTGCAGACATCCGGTCGTCTTTGCAGGGTGAGCAGAATGTTGTGGTGGGAACCCAGCGGGTGGTCAGGTCAGACCTGAACCTAAGATTGCCCTCCCAGACAGGTTTACAGGAGGCAGAGGCAAATTTGCTGCATTTAAAGAAGCCTGTAAACTATACTTTAGGCTTCGGCCCTATTCCTCTGGAGATGAGCAGCAGCGTGTGGGAATTATCATGTCGCTGTTGCAGGGGGATGTCCAATCCTGGGCTTTCTCTTTTCCACATGATTCTGCTTGTCTCCAGTCTGTAGGGTGTTTTGATGCTCTTGGGATCATCTATGATGATTCTGACCGTGTCTCTTTGGCCGAATCCAAATTGTGTCACCTCCAACAGGGGAATCGGTCAGCAGAGGCTAAAGTTATGTTCACACTTTGCACTTTTCTTGCACTTTTTTGCGCGGGCACTTTTTGCCACGTTATGCACCCATGCAAAAAGCACAAAAAGCCCCAGTAAAAAACCGTGGTGCATTCACACACCTAATTTTTTTACGGGCTCTCTTCTCCCCCCCCCAAGCGCAGGGCAGAAGTGGTGTCACACAGGGGAGGAAGAATCCTCCCCGGTGTAACATCTGTGACATCCCCTTTTGGGTTTTCGTAGTGTATGAATATACACTGTGAAACCCAAATTAAAGTAATCCAAATGTGTTAAAAAATAATAAAAATTGAATACTTACCTCTCCGCCAGGTGTTCGGGAGCCGAGAGAACCGCAGGTACCGACCTTCCAGGACCTGTCAAGATCGCTGATTGGGCCACTCGCGGTCATGTGATATGTGCGTCATAGCACATGACATATCACATGACCGCGAGCGGCCAACACCGATCACAGGCCCTGGAAGGACAGTAGATGTGGAGGATCTCTCAGCTCCCGGTAACCGGAACACCCGGTGGTGAGGTAAGTATTCCATTTTTATTGTTTTTTACACATTTAGATGAGTGTATTTTGGGTTTCGCAGTGTATATTAATACACTACGAAACCCAAAAGGGCTGGCACAGATGTCACACAGGGGAGGATTCTTTCTCCCCTGTGTGACATCAGCGCCAGCATATTCCCGCTGGAATTGTGCATTGTCTGAACGGCGATGCGCAATTCCAGCAAGGATAATGGCTCCATATGGGAGATGCGTAATGAATTAACATGGTCATTATTTTTACGCCCACGCTTTCTCCCATAAAAGCGCTGCTATATTTACGCAGCGTCTGAATGGCAAAGTGAATTTCACATTCACTTTGCCAGCATACGCACTTGCGCTTTTTTGAAAAACTTGCGAAAAAAATCACGCAAAAAAGCGCAGTGTGTGAATGTAGCCTCACTGTTCTGAGTTTCGTAGATGGGCTACAGACACTAAATGGAACAATCCGGCCCTCAGAAGTCATTTTTGCCAAGGACTCCCAGAAGGTTGAAGGATGTTCTGGCGGTTTATGAGACCCCGGAATCTCTGGAGGCTGCTATGTCTTTGGCTATACGTATGGATAGACGCCTTCAGGATAGAAAGGGTAAACCTCTTTCTCCTGAGAACCTTTCTCGAGATAGTACCCTACTGCCAGGTGGGCAATCAGAGGGAGAGTCGTTTCTCCCGAGCGTGATGAACCATGCAACTGGAGGAGCGACTGCCTCCAAGTTTCTTCTGGCATTTACCAAGAAAAAAAATGGGTCTGTTTTTTCTGTGGTAAAAGGGACCATTTTATTGGAGCCTGTCCCTCTGTTCCTAAATTGAGTGGAATACCTGGGACTCGGGTTACCATGGGTGGTGTGGGGGTAAATGAGCAGGAGGTGTGTGTATCTTCCACATCTAATTCCCCTTTTCTCCTGAGAGCCGAGGTGTTGCTAGAGAGCAAAACCGCAAAAAAATCTGTTTTTGTGGATAGTGGAGTGGGGGTCAGAATGGTGGATGCTCATTTTGTAAAGACTCATGGGTTTACCTGCATTTTGTTGTCTAAATCCATTCATATCTATTCCACTTGCTCAGGGAAGTCTTACACAAATTGTGCATAATATTAAGTTGAAGGTTGAACCCCAACATCAAGAGACAATTTCTTGCTATGATCTGGAGGGTCCCCCGCTCCCATTGTTGTGGGCCTGCCATGGTTGGTTAAACATAATCCCGTGGTGGATTGGCAGTCCAGAGACATTGTGGAATGGAGTGATTTCTGTGTGGAGAATTGCTTGAATACATATTTTGCAGCTGTCTCTGCTGTGTCATTACCTGCATATCTATCAGAGAATGTGGATGTGTTGTCAGAAAAGGGTTGTCAGGATTTGCCTCCTCACCGTGCATATGACTGTTCTATTTACCTCATTCCTGGAGCTAAACTGATAAACTCAGCAGGCTTTCTCCTCCCTGAAGAGATGCTTTGCTACCGCACCTGTCCTCTGTTAACCCGAGCTTTCTCAGCCCTTTATTGTTGAGGTGGATGCATCCGAGGTGGGGGCAATGTTGTCACAAGGGCCGTCTCCCCATAAATGGTTGCCTTGCACCTTTTTCGCCAAAAAATTATCGTCGGCCGAAATAAATTTTGATGTCAGTAATAGAGAACTTTTGGCTATTAAGTTGGCTTTTGAGGAATGGCATCACTGGTTGGAGGGGGCTGTCCGTTCCATCACTGTTATCACTGACCATAAGAACTTATCTTACCTTGTATCCGCCAACTCCAAGCAAGCTGGATGGTCCTTGTTTTTTATAAGATTTAATTTCACTGTCACCTACCGTCTGGGGGTTAGGAATGTGAAGGCAGATGCGTTATCACATAGTTTCCCGGCTAGTCATCAAGAGAGTCCCGTTCTCATTTTACAGGAGGGTATGGTTGTTTTGGCTCTTTACCCGGATTTGGAGGGGAAGGTATTGAAGTCTCAGAGGGGTGCTCCTGTGCCTGGTCCTTTAGGGAAACTCTTTGTACCACCTGATTTGCACCTCAAGTTAATTGAAGAACATTATGATTCTGTACTGGCAGTTCATCTGGGTAGTAGGGCCACCTTGGATCTTTTGTCTCGTTGTTTTTGGTGGCCAGGATTGCAGAAGGACGTTACTAACTTCGTGCAGGCAATAGAATAAAGCGATGTTTGGGTGAGCGCTGGGATATGAAGACAGCAACACTTCAACAAGTATTTTACCTGTAAGTTTATTGTTCAATTCACACTAGGTCCTCTCCCACAACATGTTTCGACGCTCAGGGCGTCTTCCTCAAGTGGATCGCTTTATTCTATTGCCTGCATATTTGAAAGGTAATATTCGATAAGAGCCCAGTGCCTGTTTCTGTCCCTAGCGCTCATTTTATCATACCTTTTTACTTCATATCATTGCCTGCATATCTATCTCCCTCGGGGAGAGCGGTGGAGCAGCTCCGGAGGAGAAGACAAACCTAACAGAGGAGAGGAAAACACGTGAGGGATCACGTGCAATAACACAGACGGACACCGAGGAGAAAGGGAAAGAAATCCACACCGCTTAGAGAGAGACCCCGTGCACTCACTACGTGAGGCCCCCTGTTGTGCGGACAGCACAACAGGTAAAGGTGAGTGTAACGGTGATTTAACAGAGGGTGGACATAAAACATAAAGCAGCGTGGCGCAACCAATTTCTATATCTCGTTACTAACTTCGTGTCTGCTTGTAATGGTTCCGCATACCCATCCGTCTGGATCTCTCATGCCATTGGCCATTCCCGATAGACCATGGACACATCTGTCTATAGATCTTATCACCGGATCTCCCTGTGTCTGCAGGCAAGTCAGTGGTTTTGGTAGTGGTTGATAGATTCAGCAAGATGATACACTTTGTGGCACTACCAGCACTTCCTAATGCTAAGATACTGGCACAGGTGTTTGCCAGTGAGATCGTGAGACTTCATGGGGTTCCCTCTGATGTGGTCTCAGATCGTGGTACACAGTTTGTTTCCAAGCCTTTTGTACTCGCTTAGGGATAAAGTTATCCTATTCTTCTGCCTTCCATCCTCAGTCTAATGGGCAGACTGACCGCTCAAATCAAAATTTGGAGACTTATCTTAGCTGTTTTGTCTCCGAAAACCAGGAGGATTGGGCATCTTATTTACCTTTAGCCAAATTTGCCATAAATAATCGTTGCCAGGAGTCCACCGGTAAGTCACCATTTTTTGGTGCATATGGGTTTCATCCTCAGTGTGGTAGCTTTAGTGGTAAAGGGTCTTCAGAGTTCCTGAGGAGGACCGATTTGCCTCTTCACTCTCCTTTGTATGGAAGGGTGTGCAGAGTAACCTGAGACTTTTGGGTGACAGATACATATGTATGACTGACAAGAGGTACTTGAATTGCCTGGACCTATGTGTGAATGATTTTGTGCTGTTGTCTACCCAGAATATTAATCTGAAGGTACCTTCATGGAAGCTTTAATTGGAAGGTAAATGGAAGGTTTATGGAAGGTTTATTGGTCCTTATATGGAAGATTTATTGGTCCTTATAAGATAACCGCCATCATTAACCCTGTAGAGTTTTGTCTGGAGTTGCCTCAAGCACTCAAGATTCATAATGTGTTTCATAGATCTCTTCTCAAACCATATGTGCCGCCAGAGCCGATCTGTGTGGATGGGAATTTAGAATTTCAAATTTCTAAGGTTGTGGATTCTCTCATGTTGCGCCGTTCCCGTCAGTATTTTGTGCACTGGAGGGGTTATAGTCCCGAAGAGAGGATGTGGGTGCCAGCGTCAGAGGTGAACACCGCAAGTCTGGTTCGTGCCTTTCATCTCTCCCATCCTGACAAGCCTGGTCCTGAGTGTCTGGAGACCACTTGTCTCGTGTGTGTCAGGAGGCATGGATGAAACTGTAGAGGCCACTCGCAGAAGTTCCCTTTGTTTGGCCAAACAGTCAAAATCCTAAGAGAATGTCTGTCGCTTTAAGAGGCATTCCCCTTTTAGATAAAGCTAGAGGTCTCTAGGACCCAGCTGATTCGTTACCTTGAATTGCCTATATATTTCCCGTTACTCCCAGGATGCACTGCTGGTGATAGCTGTTCAGGTGTTCCTGATTGCACCTTTGCTCAAAGCAGTGTTTCCTGGAGTCTGCTGGTTTGCTGCTTGGATCTGCTCAAGCTAAATGTATCATTTCCCTTGTGTGTTTCTCTAGTTGCTAGTCGGGCTGATCCTTGTGTAGTGGTAGTCCAGGGACAGTCAGAGAATAGGCATCCTGGTGGTGACAGTTGCAGAAACTGTATAGGGATGTTAGGGGAGCCAAGTGTCAGCGCTAGTGGTACTAGGGGTCACCATCCTCCCTTTTTGCCCTTAGGATCAGGGACTCCTTTCCCTCCCCTGTCGTCGTCTAGCGCTGGGTGTCTCCCTACACCCAATGTGAGAGTGGATCACCAGCTCCTCCTCTCTATGCTCCACTCTATTGGGCTCAAAGACACCGCTCTCTCCTGGTTCTCCTCCTACCTCTCCAAGCGTTCCTTCACTGTATCTTTCCCCGGCTCCTCTTCCTCTCCTCTTCCCCTCATGGTTGGGGTTCATCAGGGTTCAGTCCTAGGTCCCCTTCTCTTCTCTCTATACACTGCCCCCATTGGACAAACAATCAGTAGATTTGGTTTTCAGTACCATCTCTATGCTGACGACACCCAGTTATATACATCTTCTCCTGACATCACCTCATCATTACTACAAAATACCAGTGATTGTCTGTCTGCTGTCTCAAACATCATGTCTTCTCTCTACCTTAAATTGAATATGTCAAAAACTGAACTTCTCGTGTTTCCTCCCTCTCCTAATCTTCTGAAACCTAATATGCCATTTCTGTATGTGGTTCTAGCATTATTCCTCAGCAGCACGCCCGCTGTCTTGGGGTTACATTTGACTCGGATCTCTCCTTCTCTCCCTCTCTCCTCACATCCGGTCTCTCACTCGCTCATGTTACCTACACCTCAAAAACATCTCTAGAATTCGATCGTTTCTTACTGTTCATTCTGCATAAACTCTTTAACTGTTGCCCTTATTCATTCACACCAGGATTAATGCAATTCTCTATTAATCAGTCTCCCGCTTACTAAACTCTCTCCTCTCTAATCCATCCTCAATGCAGCAGCAAGGATCATATTCCTCTCCAACTTCACCGATGCCTCTCTCTTGTGCCAGTCATTGCACTGGTTGCCAATTAGCTATAGAGTACAATATAAGATTGTCACTCTCACCCACAAAGCCCTCCACAATTCTGCTCTGCCCTACATCTCCTCCCTCATCTCTGTCTATCGCCCTACACGTGCCCTCGTTCTGCAAGTGACCTAAGACTGACATCAGCTACAATCTGAACCTCTCACTACCGTCTCCAAGACTTCTCACAAGCTGCACCAATTCTCTGGAACAGGTTACCAAAAGCAATTCAATTATTTCCCAATACCAATAGTTTTAAGCAAGACTTAAAAAACGCATCTCTTTAGACTGGCCTATTGCCTCACCTCACTTGTCTAACTATCTTCCCTTTTTCTTGGGTCATCTGTCTGCACATGCAGACTGTCTGTCTCCCATGCATAATATAGCACTTTATCTGTACTTGTACAGATCCCGACTGGTGACTGGTTCATGCAGCGTTATGTGAATCCCCTATTAATTATACTGATGGCTGGAGCATATATGACGCACTTTTTACTATTTACCTTTTGTGCCTCCCCTATTTGCTCTAGATTGTAAGCTTGCGAGCAGGGACCTCACTCCTCAAGGGTTTTTGAATTTTTTTTACTCTGTATTGTCTCGTATTGTTTTTATATGTCCCCTCTAAATTGTAAAGTGCTGTTTAATATGTTGGCGCTATATAAATAAAATTATTATTATTATTATTATTATTATTATTATTGTGATTATAAAGCGAAACATCATTCACACTCTCACCCTACTGTTTTGCAATGTGCACAATTATATTTCTTTTCAGTTCTCATCACCAGGGTGCTTTCTCTTGAACTTATCAGGAGCCTTTAATAGAGTTTGATAGTGGATTTTAACAATCATTCACAATCATTGTCTACAGTAACCTTGTCCAGCATTAGAAAAAACAAGTGATAATTTTCACATTTCCATTAATTGCATAATTTACCGTATGCTGACAAAAAATTATTTTGTTGCCAAAACATCTTGTTTAAGAGACATATTGCCTGTAATTGGAACTGCATAGGGATTTGGTGGGGGGAAGGGGTGAATTATCGTATTTAACAGGAAAAAAGTATTATTGCAACATGTTATGCAAGAAAACAAGCATCAATCGACTTACTGCATCAACCAGTGCAGGTTGAAAGCAGATAATTTGCCTTCTTAAAGGGATCCTTATTTTATGTGAACATACAAGGTGTCTTGTCCATAATGGTACCTTTACACACCGCAACAGGATGGTGGCAACAACCGGGTGCTTCACGTGCACGAGCACGCACAAACGGTTGCAAACGGTAATCGCACCACCTTTACACGCCGCAACAAGGTGCGCTACGATAGGTTACATCTATCTCTGGATACACCGCCGGGTGCCACAAGTTACCTTCTGTAGCTTACCTTACCACATTTACACGCCGCAATAACAAGGTAATATGGGCGGTCCTAGTGCAGCATGGACAACACATAGGCGTGCCACAATTGTGGATTACGAGACGTTCGTACGCTGATAGGACAAAGCAATAACATCATGATTGGCCAGCCAGCACAGGAGGCAGACTAATACATGACGCTCGATACAATTGTGTAGTGTGACTGGTCAGCTCCTTAAATATGCCGCCCTATGCAGCGACTACCAGTCGTAACGCAGGAGCTTCCTCCAATGATCGCTAAAGGGGGGTGGTTTCACGGAGCCTGTGTCACGCCCCGGGGAGTTATCTAGATGACGAATAAACCTTACCCTACCGTATTTACACGCCGATACAGGCCGCAACCATCGGCAACCATCGCCTTGAAATCCACCTGTTTTAGGGCACTGCTCTGAAACAGGTGCCTCAAGTGGCAGGTGGCAACAACCGTCTTCACACGCCGCTACCTCGGGTTGATTTGGTGGCGGTGCAAGATACATTTCTCTCATGTACCCGGTTGTTGCCACCATCCTGTTGCGGCGTGTAAAGGTACCATAAGACACTGATACTTCATATAAGTGACAAGGTATATCTATAACAGATTTCTAACCAAAAATCTGGAGGTGAATATCCCTGATCTCCCTCCATACTGGTATTGGTGCATAAGCAGATGGTTAGCGCTACCAAATGACTTTTCGTGATTGATGACTATAGGATGTATAGTAAACGTTGTGCCTTATCTGGTGATGTGAACTTAGTCCACCAGTGTGGCTTTGTGACTGTGAGCCACTGGATCAAGTCTGTGGTAGTTGAGTTTATGACACTGTGTTTTTGTGCATTATACTCTCACAATGTGTTGCTTTCTACCATGATCTGTTTATACTTATTCTCATTGTCTCTGGTGGACATTTACAGATCTTGTTCTTGAATTTCAGGTTTCTTTCTGGCAGCAGGCTTTACAGATGGAAGTGTACATATTTTGGATGCCATGACACTAGAAGAGGAAACCAAAGAACCTTTTAAGTATGCAAAAGGATCAATAACCCATGTCACTTTTTCACATAATTCAAGATACCTGGCTACAGCAGTAAGTATCTGAGGATCTATAAGAATAGGTTCCAGCTCACCCAATTGTTCTTTGCTCATCCACCTGGGGCTCAGACACCGACATCGCCTTGGCCTTGCATCAAGATTAATAGAAAAAAATGGAATCCGGCTCATCAGGAATGGAATTTCTTTTTCTTTTATTTTTCAATAACTATGGTGCAAAAGAAAAAATTACATGAGCGACATGACCCAGTCGACGTGTTTTAACTGCATTAAGCTGTCTTACTCATGACATGAGACATGAGAATGTTGACCATGTCATTTTTTCTTTTGACTGCAGTATTCAATAAAAGTGTAATTGTGTGTTAAAATCAGAGAAACCACTTGTTATTTTAGATGTGTTGAGTTATTCATATTGTTCATGTTTAATTGTATTATTGCGATCAGCAGAAGGTCTATAAATGTTGATAATAATCAAAAAATAGCTCCTAAATTACTATAAGTGTAGAATATGTTTAATAACAATTGTTTGTTAGTCCTCACTTTTTATCGAGGCATACATTTGCAGACTTCCATGCTGGTTCTTCCTGCATTGTAGAGATTAACCCAGTCTCATGCCACTAGTCGCCTATAGGACATGTGTCAATCATGTATGGATACTAGGGACAGGCAAATATAAAATATGGAAGCATAACTAAGTTCAATAAATCATTTTCCAGGATCAGAAAAATATATATTAGAATCTGAGAGCCCTCAGGGGTTGATACCTTTTAATGGCGAACTGAAAAGATGGTAAAAAATAGTAAGCTTTCGAGACTCTATGCTCTCTTCATCAGGCTTAATAATGACACAACTTCTGAACACATATATATATACGCATATACAGGGTTGGATAATGCACGGCTAAGGCCTCTTTCACATCCGCGGTTTTCGCTGATCGCGGCAGTTGCGGTGAAAAAACTGCAACTGCCGCGATTACCGCATAATGGCTGCACTTGCGGTTCACTTGCGACAAGCCCCATACAATGTCTATGGGGCTTGCGGCAGGTGCAGCAAGTGCGGTATCGGCACTTGCGGCAGGTGCGGCCGCGAAAAAAACCGCGGCATACCGCGTTTTTTTCGCGGCCGCACCTGCCGCAAGTGCCAAAACCGCACTTACCGCATTTGCCACACACTTACCGCAAGCCCCATAGACATTTTATGGGGCTTGCCGCAAGTGAACCGCAAGTGCAGCCGTTATGCGGTAATCGCGGCAGTTGCGGTTTTTTCACTGCAACTGCTGCGATCAGCGAAAAACGCTGATGTGAAAGCAGCCTAAGGGCCCTTTCACATCAGCGTTTTTTGAAATTCGCAGCAGATGCGGTAAAAAAAACGCATCTGCCGCGATTACCGCATAACGGCTGCACTTGCGGCGCGGTTGCGGTAAACGCCATGCAAAGTATAGGCGTACTTGCGGCAGGTGCGGCAAGTGCGGTTTTGCACTTACGGCAGGTGCGGCCGCGAAAAAAAACGCGGCTGACCGCGGTTTTTTTCGCGGCAGCACCTGCCGCAAGTACGCCCATACTTTGCATGGCGTTTACCGCAACCGCGCTGCAAGTGCAGCCGGTATGCGGTAATCGCGGCAGATGCGGTTTTTTCACCGCATCTGCCGCGAATTTAAAAAAACACTGATGTGAAAGGGCCCTTACATGGTACAAACACATTTTTTACCTTTCCAGGATCAAGAATTCACAGTAACACTGTTTCAACAAATGAAACAAACGGGTGGAGGAGGGGTATCCTGGGAATACTTTGCCAGATACCGAAGCCACTATAAGCCTATTCAGGATTTGATTTTCGGCATACATCTGGATAGCAATGAGCCAAGGCTCCTATCACTTGGCATGGATCGGATGTTGGTTAGTATAATTGGTGTGTTGATATTTAGACATTATCCATTTACCTAATGATATATCTATAGCTTCTGTTATGTTTTTCCTATAGGTGGAGTATGATCTTACAAACAGCAGTAAAGACCATATTATAATTCAGAGCAATGACCGTATAGAGCAAAGTGCCATTCCGCAGTGTTTAGTTTGGTATCCTTCTTTTACGAAGGAAAGCTTTATCTTTGTAGCCAATGATGAGTACAAATTTAAACTTTACAATGCAACTACTAAAATGTGCAGGTAAGTAAGGAAAATTCTCCCCATGTTTATTGGCACCTCATCTTACATAGAGTAATTATATTTGTCATGAGAGAAAGAAGAAATTTCCTACTCTACTTTGGAATGATTCACTTGTAATTTTGGCAAGCAATAAATCCCAATAAATCCCAGAAACCCCATAAATAAGGACAATGTGTAAACATGGTGTAACCAAGTACCTATGAGTGAGCCATTATTGACTATCCATGTATTTCCATGCAGTGTGTTTCATAGCTGCTCTTTATTCTTTTACTTGTTGTGATACATTTTACGGGTCATATTCACTGCAGATTTTCTGCAGCGGCTCTTGATGCAGATTTGCTGTGGACTTGCCTCAGAACTTACTCTTTGCATTGTATTCTGCAGAAGTGAAATCTAAGTCGCTGGTCAATTTGCATTGTAGATTTTTTCTGCAGCATATAGTTAGTGACCACAATGCTGGTAATAGAGTTTGAGCAAATGATTTACAGAACCATGGTTCAGCCACCATTTTAGTAGTCCGAACCAGAGTCCTATGAACCTCCTCCTACCGTCTTCACTGGTACATCCTGTTATGTCCCCACTCTGTCCCACCTCCTCCTCCTGGCAAGCAAACTCACCTCTCTAGCTGTCCTGCAACATCTTCCTGGGCTCCCTCTCCTGCCTCACCTGGAAGTGCTTCTCAGCCTGAGGCTGAGATGTGCAGAGTATTTAACGCACCTTCCCCCTAAGGGAGGTGCCTGAGTAATGTGGTGTATTGTCGGAGACATGCTGCTAGATGTCAGGTCCCATTCCTATTTCCTGTATCCTGTTTCTGTACCTGTGCTTCTTTATCCCGTACCTATGCCTGCTAAGCACTCCTGTTTTCTGGTGCCAGTTGTGTCCGCCTTACTCGCAGTCAGGGCTGCCACTAGGAATTTCGCTGTTTTTCCTTTTTTTTTTTTACTCTCTCTCTCTATTATATATTACAGACATACATTTGAGGCTGCTGTGGGCTGAATACACAATAGCTGTATATACAATAGAGAATACACAATAGAGATGGCTGTAATTCATATAGACAATGGAGATGGTGGCGGGCTATACACACAAGAGAGAATACGCAATAGAGACTGTTGCTGCCCGTATACATCATGGAGACGGCTGCAGGACCTGTGCACATTGGAGACTGCTGGGAGACATATGCACATTAGAAACTGCTGCCGGTTGTATGCACATTAGTGACTGCTGCAGGACGTATACACAGAGACTGCTGGATGTATGCAGAAACTGCCGGCTGTACATCTTATATACACAGACAGCACTCTACTGTATATACAGGTCCACACTATATACATACAGTATATAGATACACAAATACAGCATCCAGTGTGGACCTGTATATATAGTGCTGTTTAGAGACACAGACAGAGACACAGAGAGAGACACAGACAGAGACACAGAGAGAGAGACAGACAGAGACACAGAGAGAGAGACAGACACAGAGAGAGAGACAGACAGAGAGACAGACACAGACAGAGAGATAGAGACACAGACACGACACAGAGACAGACACACAGAGACACAGACACAGACACACTGAGACACAGACACACAGAGACACAGACACTCAGAGACACAGACACTCAGAGACACAGACACTCAGAGACACAGACACTCAAGGTACCTTTACACGCCGCCACTGCAGGATGGATACCAACCGCTACTTCACGTGCACGACCACGCCCAAACGGTTACAAACGGGAAACGCACCCTCTTTACACGCCGCCACAAGGTGCGCTACGCTACGCTACATCTACAGCTAGATACATCGCCGGGTGTCTCAAGTAGCCATCTGTAGCTCATTTACACACCGCTACAACCAGCTACTATGGGCGTACCTGGTGCAGCAGGGACAGCACATAGGCGTGCTCCAATTGTGGATTACGAGACGTCCGTACGCTGATAGGAGAAAGCAAAAATACCATGATTGGACAGGCATCGCAGGAGGCAGATTAATACTTGACGCTCGAGCAATTGTGTAGTGTGACTCGTCAGCTCCTTAAATATGCCGCCCTGTGCGGCGACAACCAATCGCAACCCAGGAGCTTCCTCCAATGATCGCTGAAGGGGGCGCGGAAACCCGGACCCTGTGTCACGCCCCAGCTACATAGCATGGTGTAGAAACAACCCTTCTGTTCCTTCTTTACACGCCGATACAGCTCGCTACAATCGGCTTTGTTGCCATCTGTTTATGGGCAGTGCACGGATACAGATGTATCTGTAGCCGGCTGTGTCGTCCCGTCTTCAGACGCCGCTACTACGGGCGATATTGGCGCGACAAGCTACATTTGTAGCCTGTAGCGGGTTGTATCCATCCTGTTGTGGCGGCGTGTAAAGGTACCATCAGAGACACAGACACACAGAGACACAGACACAGAGACACAAACACAGAAACAAACACAGACAGACAGAGACAGACAAAAATAAAAATAGAGAGGCGCAACTTGAAAAGGATCTGGTGGTCTAGTGGGGGAAACTTTTATAAGGTGTGGGGGTTTGCCTCTCGCCTATTCCGGTTGTGCACCCTCGCTCAACATCGGTATTCGCATGGCGGTAGAGGACCGTGGGCTGCTGCGAGACCGCTCCTAGGCGTCTTCCTTCTTGGTGTGGTCATGTGCGAGATCCCGATCACCTGACGTCCGCGTCAACGGAACTTCATCATGCAAATTCCTTAAAGGCTGTTGAGAGCTCTCTGATAGCTCCAATCCGCTCCGGCTACAATTCCAGGGATGAGAACAATGAAATTAAAGATACATAAACTGAGTGGTCATATTAGGAGCACTAGGTAGCAAGGAGCTCTCACAGGGAATTATCTTACAGACCTGTCTATTATTACTATTATTATTATTATTATGATTTTCCACTACGTGTTTATTCCCCACCTGATGAAGACAACAGGCTGTTGTTGAAACGCGTAGTGGAAAATCATAATAATAATAAACAGGTCTGTAAGAAAATTCCATTTGAGAGTTCCTTGCAACCTAGGGCTCCTAGTTCATGTATCTTTAAAGACAGAGACAGAGAGAGACACAGTCAAAGAGAGAGAGAGAGAGAGAGAGAGACAAGACAGTCAGAGAGAGACAGACACCGTCAGTCAGAGAGAGAGACAGACACCGTCAGTCAGAGAGAGAGAGACAGATACCGTCAGTCAGAGAGAGACACACAGAGAGACAGTCAGAGAGACACAGGGAGAGAGAGAGACAGTCAGAGAGACACAGTCAGAGAGAGAGAGACACACTCAGAGAGAGACACAGTCAGTCAGAGAGAGACACACCATCAGTCAGAGAGAGAGAGACACACCATCAGTCAGAGAGAGAAACAGACACCATCAGTCAGAGAGAGACAGACACCATCAGTCAGAGAGACAGCCAGTCAGAGAGAGACACATCGTCAGTCAGAGAGAGACAGACAGAGACACAGTCAGTCAGAGAGACACAGTCAGTCATAGAGACAGTCAGTCATAGAGAGAGACAGTCAGTCAGAGAGAGAGAGACAGACACCGTCAGTCAGAGAGAGAGAGACAGACACCGTCAGTCAGAGAGAGAGAGACAGACACCGTCAGTCAGAGAGAGAGACAGACACCATCAGTCAGAGAGAGAGAGACACACCGTCAGTCAGAGAGAGAGACACACCGTCAGTCAGAGAGAGAGACAGTCAGAGAGAGACAGTCAGAGAGAAAGACACAGTCAGAGAGACAGTCAGAGAGAGAGAGACACACACCATCAGTCAGAGAGAAACAGACACCATCAGTCAGAGAGAGACAGAGAGAGAGACACACTCAGTTAGAGAGAGACACAGTCAGTCAGAGAGAGACACACCATCAGTCAGAGAGACAGTCAGTCAGAGAGTGAGACACACCGTCCGTCAGAGAGAGAGACACAGTCAGAGAGACAGACACAGTCAGAGAGAGAGAGACAGAGAGAGAGAGACATAGACACCATTAGTCAGAGAGACCGACACCAACCATCAGTCAGAGAGAGACAGCCAGTCAGAGAGAGAGACAGCCAGACAAAGAGACAGCCAGACAGAGAGACAGAGACAGCCAGTCAGATAGAGAGACATCCAGTCAGAGAGAGAGAGACATCCAGAGAGAAAGACAGACACCATCAGTCAGAGAGACATTCAGAGAGAGACAGTCAGTCAGAGAAAGAGACATTCAGAGACAGTCAGTCATAGAGAGAGACACAGACACCATCAGTCAGAGACAGTCAGTCAGAGAGTGAGACAGTCAGAGAGACAGTCAGAGAGAGAGAGAAAGTCAGCCAGTCAGAGAGAGAGAAAGAGACAGTCAGAGAGAAAGACAGTCAGAGAGAGAGACACACAGTCAGAAAGACAGATAAGACAGTCAAAGAGCAAGAGACAGACAGAGAGTCAGAGAGATAGAGAGACAGAGGAGTATACTCACCACCAGCAGCAGCTCCGTGACTTCAGTGGAGTTTTGCATCCTGCCCAGTGGCTGTGCCGCAGCTGCTGAAGAGGTCAGATCATCAGGGCCAGCCTCCTCACCTCTCCTGCAGGCCATGTGATTTCCGGTAATGCTGCGATCCAAGCCTCTCTTTCACTCTTTGTCCTGGGTGGGCAGGGGTGGGGGGCCGGGCCCTGGCTGTAGTGGGTGGGTCTGCGTGGCCCTCTGTGAAGTGCCAGTGAGGCCTAAGGACTTGGGTGGACGGGGATGGGCAGTCCGGGGCCGGGCCCCCACACAATAATACAATACTATACCACTGTGTGACTGTGCCTCTCACTCATAAGAGGGAGAGTGGGCGGGCCCCTGCACTTTGTGTTTGAGCGGGCGGCTGGCGCTGCTGTTGAGTGTGTGTACAGGCTCAGGCTGTGCAGCTGCACAGCTGCAGCTGCAGCCAGCCAGCCTGTATGTCTGTATGAGACTGATGACTGTGCAGTAGCCTGTGCTCAATGCATTGCTGCGCCTGCACTCGCCGCGCCGCTTTGGCAAAGAGCAGAGGCAGAGCAGAGAGCACAGACAGTCACACTGATCTGTTCTCATCTCAGCCTGGCCCCGCCGCCCCTGATGACGAGTGACGACGATGACACTCAGTGTACAAACTACTGTGCTGCCCAAAGGGGGCGGGCCTCCTTGCTCCAAATGGCCCCGCCCACAGCCAGGGCGCCCGGGCCTCCCCCTGCTGTTTGTATGGCCACGCCCCCTTCACTCATCGCCGGGCCCCTTACAGCTGTATGGCCTGTAAGGCCCTATTGGCGGCCCTGCTCGCAGTACTAGTTATATCCACTTTACCAACTATGCCTGCCGTTCCCGCTGCACCAGCCGTACCTGCTGCATCCTCTGCCCCTGCCAGCATCTGTCTGCACCGGTTGCCCAGTACCCATTTGACTAAGCCTTAGACTGTCCCTGCTTACACGCGTGCCCATGCCTGCAGCCCTGGGGCCAGCTGTTGCGGTACCGTGACTCTTTGGAGTAGCACCTAGCGGCTACTTTCCAGCACACGTCTAACCTCACCATGAGGTTCTAATGAAGACGAAGTAGTCTCTTAGTTACACCCCACCGGGTCGAAAATGGTACTGCGGCCCAGTAGGTCCACTCCCCAATGCTCGCACCTGCGAGCGTTACACCTATCCTGCATGATATAATCGTAGTCGTGCGATACGTTCATGATGTCACACTGGGCATGCTAATCAGAGTAGGTTATGGGGATGCCTTTAGGTAGGAGAACATTAACAGGTCTCTTGTCTGGAAGCCACGGACAACCAACTTGTCCTATATGCCTTGGTTCTTCAAATGTTTGGGCTGAATATAGCTTTAAAGTAATATTCAGGGGACTTTCCGCTTTACAAAATGTGTGGTTTAGCCATCATGTGTGGATGTGCACTTACACTAACTATCTTGCCAGTTGCAGGTTGTTCCAGACACTGTCTAGGCAGGGGTGCATCAAGCCCTCACGCCGCCTGAGCCGCGGCGCCCATCACACAGGAAGCCTCTGTGTGGTATAGGCGCCGCCCCCTTCTGCAAAGCCGCTCCCCCTGCCTGCTTGCCGCCTGAGACTCATGGCTCAGACTGTCCAATGGACGGTGCGGCCCTGTGTCTAGGTAAAACTTAAGGTCCCATTACACGGCACGACGTTGATACGATGTCACTAACAATATTGTGGGTGCGCGGTCGTTAGGACATCGTTTTGACATTGTTGGTGACATGTCACACGTCTAGATATTGTAGACGACTCACCAACGATGTAGTTAGCAGGTATCATTCGCACAACCCAGCGAACAATACCTGTTCACTGATGTGAATGGGCGAAGTCGTAAACGACATCGTTATCGTGGTGTCCCACTAACGAATGCAGCAGGTTGGCTGATTGTGGGTCGTCTGATTTGAGAACATGTTTAATGATCTAACAATTTCTCTTAACCACATCGCAGAGTCACATGCAATGAGGTAGTAATGATGTCGCTTGAACGACTCCAAACCCGTGACGTGTATTCGATATCGTTAAGGATGTCGTGCCGTGTAACGGGGCCTTTAGAGTAAAAACCTCTTGTCTAGCACACAAACAGTTAAATTATTATGGCTGGGCATTGATTTTTCTTTGCCACTCAAGGGAGCAATGATTCATTACACTTCATTAGTCCATCACATTAAATAACTGCAGACATATCTAGTGCTTGGTTTTTTGGCTGCTCTTTAATGTTACACTTGTTAGTGAGTAGGAGGATGAGTAATCCAGTGCATGCAAAGCATTCTGCCCATATCTTTTCATATTTATATTGAGTTTGTGGAATGTTTATTATAGATGGGCTCCTTATTATAGAAAACAGCTTCCCTCGTTACAGATAAATGTTTAGAAGGAAGTATTGTCACGGATGCTAATGGAGCAGAATACTAATGAATTCACCCAGACACCGCGTGCATGCACAAATGCGGGAAGGACGTTTAGGAAACTTTGACAATTTCTATAGCCACTTGAAATAATTCATTAGCGGAATATGATGTTTCCTTAGCAGATTATTTCCTACAAGTATTGTATTGTCATATTGCTTTCTCTGCAGAAAACATCCTAAATGATATGATGCCTGAAACTGTTATTGCCTATACTCCTGTTATTATTAGTGATCGGGAAAGAGCATAGCGAGAACTTTTATTTACCATATTTCTCAATGGATTATAATAACTAACAAAAAGATAAAAATTGACTTAATATTTAAACCCCTGTCACTGTAACTCCTGGTAGATTTAGCAATACTTTAATATAAATCTTGGGTGGAAAATTATGGCAAGTTTTCTTTTTACAAACAGCTTTGATGAATGTTTGTATGAATGAATGTAGCTAAGAAATAGATTCATGTAAAGATTAACAGTTTGACGTTCATAATCACATCTCATGACTATATAGTATATTTAAATTTTTTTTTAACCAAGTCTTCGGCTACGTTTACAGTGAAAATCATAGCTGATACATGTTGCATGATCTACAGGCAGCTAATTTCAGGTAGCGGGAAGGGAAAAGCCAACAGGGACCTGCCTGTCTGACTAGTCTCAATGTGGATCGGTCTATGGCAGCTTTTAAAGGGAATTTATAAAATAATGTAAATAATACACATTTAACTATTACAGGTTTTTTTAAATAATCTTATTTAGCAAAAAGGTATGTTTTATCTAATGCACTTAAAACTGTAAAGATGGCAACTGGCATAAATCAGTGCACCGCCATCCTAGATTTCAGAGGACATGCTGTAGTGCTGTAGGACGAGCTGTGTAAAGAACATCTGCTGGACACATAGGTTAGGTCAGAGCAGTGTCCTGTCAGGCAATGTGAACGCACATTCCTCTGATCAGTCTACCTGACAGGACACTGAGCAGAGTAAACTAAAGGAGGAGATGAACACCTTTCCTTTGTTGTCTGAGAATGAACATCCATCACAGTCAGCCTGACAGTCTTAGTGCAGTGCAGGCAGTATGTCTGCCTCACTCTTCTCGCAGTCTATCCTAGGATGTCTGCACACTTCTAGATGGAAGTTGCCATCTTTAAATTTATAACAAAATGCACTAGATAAAGCATATTTTTTTGCTAAATAAATAAAGGAATTTAGAAAATGTTTAATATTTAAAGTAATTTATTTATTACAATTTACAGTATGTTTTTCTCTGATATTACGCAGCTATTTAGAATTAAACATATGTGGCTGAGATCATACAGCTAGTGCCTGAAACATGCTGCCCATAGATCAGGTAGTATGTATCAGCTGTCAGGTTCACTTTAGGAGCATTACGGGACTCTGTAGGCAAGTCATAGCCACTGATTGAAGATGTGACAGGATCCATGGTTTTTAAAGTAGATAGGAAAATGACATTGATTAATGGGTTTTATATCAAGTTTGATAAACCCCTTAATCAGGATATAGATCAAAACGTTGCTTGGTTATTTCTGTGGATTCAGAAATAAAATAATTTTTCTATTTTAGTATGGAACCTGATGAATATTGTCATTTTTTTTCTCTACTATTGGCTACTACACTAAATGGATTCTTTGATTGTGAATATTGCGCCCCTTTTTATTGCTGTGTTTTTCAGACAATTTTTTCTTTCCACTGCTTGTCTGCATAGCAGATGACTACTAAGTACCGTACATGCACTTAACATATCTGGTCTGTAAATTGGACCAGACTAGCGCATGGGGTAATACATAAGCTAACATTGGTCCATGTGCAGTCTATGGCACAGGTGGACTTCATGTGGGCTGAACACACACTCATGTAAGCTTAGTGTGATGGTATATAGTAAGAAAAAATAGAAAAATGTGGAAAATGCCACACCGTGCTAGTATGGAGATCAAGACGGTTAGGGTCTATTCTCACGGAAGAAAGGTGATGCAGATTTTGAACTTCCAAAATCTGCACCTACTGTCAGAAAAACACAGCAGAACCATCCCTTTCCGCACTGTGCGTTTTTGGTGCGAATTTGATGCGTATTTCTAGGTGCTTTATGTCCATTTCAATAAAGTTGGGATACTTTGGTCAAAAAAAAAAGAGAGAAAAAAAAAATCAAATCCTGCTCACTCCTCCCCCTCAATACTATCACTACTTGCTGATTTCAATACAAATATACAGTAGCTCAAAATTTGCTCCAAATACGCATTATGTGAACACTGCTGCGTATCTGCTGCGTATTTTGAGTTAGAGGACCTGTCACCCCCCCCCCCATGGATGTGAATCTAAGGGCAGCTCTGAATGCAGCATGTCTGCTGTATTCAGGTAAGGGGTCCCCCATGTTTGATGGCGGCTGGTACCCTGAGATAATAGTTTAGTAAAACTTACAATCTGGAGCCAGATGGGCGGTACCTGGTGCGGCAGCCAGTGTCTCTGTGCCGCCTCCCTGCTGCCAATCATGTCCTGCTCGCTCTGTCTCTGCTCCCTGTGCTGGTGACGCAGGCAGAGCAAGGAAATGCTTATCCCCGCCCCCGGCCGCCTGTCCCGCCTCCTGCTGTGACGTGAGACCATTTCCCCGCCCAGCTCCATAGCATAACATGCAGCTGGGAGGGGAAATGATTTGATGTCACAGCAGGAGGCGGGACAGGGAGTCGGAGGCTGAGATAACATTACCTACTGCGTCACCAGCACAGACAGAGCGAGGAGGACGTGATTGGCTACAGGGAGGCGGCACAGGCTGTCACACCAGAGACCGCCCATCTGGCTCCAGATTGTAAGTTTTACTAAACTATTATCTTGGGGTACCGGGCACCATCAGACATGGGGGACCCCTTGCCTGAATTCAGCAGACATGCTGCATTCAGTGCTGCCCTTAGATTGTAATATTTGGGGGGTGACAGGTCCTCTTTAACATGAGGGTCTATGGGTGAAACAGTAAAATCCACAGAAGGAATTGCCATGCTGCAGATTTTACTGAAATTAAATACGTGACGTATCTGTGCCATGCTCACAGGACATTCCAAATCCCATAGACTTGGCTGGGAAAACATGCTGCTGCAAACCTAGTGTGGATCTGCAGCGGATCCACACCAAATACACAATGCAATACGCATCATGCGCACGGGTCCTTACATAGCAGTTGCGAAGATCCAAACTGCAATGACCACAGCATAAGCAGTACAGGAAAAATAAAGAAAAATAAAGAAGGACCAGTACATCTATAATGGTACCTTTACACGCCGCGACGGCAGGCTGGATACATCGCGCTACAAGCTACAATTGTAGCTTGTAGCGTCCATATCGCCTGTAGTAGCGGCGTCTGAAGAGGCGACGCTACAGCCGGCGACAGATACATCTGTTTATGGGCTCTGCTCATAAACTTAAGGCAACATCGCCGATTGTAGCGAGCTGTATCGGCGTGTAAAGAAGCAACGGAAGGCAACTCTGGACACCCGGCGATGTGGCTGCCATGTATCTAAGGCGTGACACAGTCGCCATGTTACCGCGCCCCATCTGCGATCATTGGAGGTCGCTCCTGCTTTATGATTGGTAGTCGCAGCATAGGGCGGGATATTTAAGGAGCTGACCAGTCACACTACACAATTACTCGAGCGTGCTGTATTAACCAGCCTCCTGCGATGCCTGGCCAATCCTGATGATATTGCGCTGTCCTATCATCGTACGGACGGCTCGTAATCCAAGATTGTTGCACGCCTATGTGCTATCCCTGCTGCACCGGGTCCGCCCATAGTAGCTTGTTGGAGCGGTGTGTAAACATGGTACGCTACGCTACAGCTGGCTACTTGAGACACCCGGCGATGTAGCTAGCTATAGATGTAGCGTGGCGTAGCGCACCTTGTCGCGGCGTGTAAAGAGGGTGCGTTGACCGTTTGTAGCCGTTTGAGCGTGCTCGTGCACGCGAAGTAGCGCGATGTATCCAGCCTGCCGTCGCGGCGTGTAAAGGTACCATAAGATATTGAAAAAAAAATCTGTCTTTATTCCGGTGAAAAATCCATATGCAAACATTTAAAGACATGTCATTTTCTAGGGGAATGACATGTTTTTAACTGTTTACATAGCTATTATTATGGATTTTTCACCAGAATAAAGAGATTTTTTTTCAACATCTTATGGATGTACTGATCCTTCTTCATTTTTCCTGTTAGTATGATGCTAATCACTGAATGAACAAGCCGTGAGGCATGGTAGTCAATTATTCTGGGGTCAGACACCATGAGAACACGTTGTGGACTAGGCAAATTGATGGTCATAATAGGTCTAATGTCTGGCAGCAATAGATTAAAACACAGAGCACAGGTAAGCAAGGTATGCATCAATGAGCAAAGTACTACAACTGGCAGTGATCTGGAACTAACTGTTCATATGGGCAATCACAGAGAACAGGGAATACCGGAAGAAGCACAGTACCTTCCAGTCTCAGATTGGATGGCTGATCTGTCACTCACCAAATTGGCAGCTAAGCACAGCCCGGATTCCATAGGTCAGCAAAACTGTCACTCACTGCGTCCAAGGCACATTGAGCTATGAAATCGTAACACTTGGCATCATTCAATTGCTAATTCACAGTATTCTATATACTATACTGTAATGTATTTTTCTGTTTCTTATCTACAGAAAGACCCTCTTGGGGCCAACATTTGGCTCTCCTATAAGGAAAATGGAAGTGTTTCCTTCTTATAGTCATGATTCAGGAAAAGGCTACTTGGCATATATTATAGATGACAAGGTATGTAAGGTGACATTTTCATGTGGACGTTAATACATCCGATTTTGGATGAGCAAGCTGTGGAAAACCTGAAAATTGAGCCCGAGCTGTTGCAGCATATAGTGCAGCTGAAATCCATAAGATCAGGAACTGCTGCTTGTGTACAACATTTCTTTTTGGCTTATAGGGGCTATCACATTTATAACCTGTATATACCTAAATTGGACACAGGAACTTAATGACTTCTCTACAAATTCACAATGTTAAATATTAGGGTGGAAACACACTATCCTACTTACATGCGAGTGACCCTGAATGGCCGCTCTGTTGACACAGCCATGTTATCCCCTGTAGGAACGGTCTGTGACTGCTCTGTGGCAGCGGTGAACGGCATTGGGCACAACAGATAGGTAGGTGGCAACTGCCCGCCTGTTAGTGCTTGGGCACATTTTTTTTTAAATAAAAATCCTGGATATATCCTTTAGGGTGGAAACACACTATCCTACTTACATGCGAGTCTCTTGGACGAGACTCGGATCAGTGACCCTGAACGGCCTCCCCCTCACTGGACGGGAGTGTCAGCTGCTTGTGTTTTTGTGCAGCATCACACTCCCGTCCAGAGAGGGAGAGGCCGTTCAGGGTCACTGATCCGAGTCTCGTCGGAGAGACTCGCACGTGGGCGTACCCAGAATGGCAGCTGCCCCCCCTCCCCCCAAGAGGAAGGAGTGAGCAGCACTGAGTACGCGTAATGATCGCGGTCGCAGCAGACGCGGCTGAGACCGGGCCCGGACCTGTAGGGGGCCCGCGCCTCCAGCCGCCCCCCGCGACTGCAATCGCAGCTCCTGCTTCACATGGATGTGCATCCCCGAGGACACACATCCATGTGACAGCGCGGCTCCGATGCTTCGGGTGTCAGGGAGAGGAGGGGAGGGGAGGGGAGGGAAGCCTCCTGCTTCCTGCTGCTGCTCCCGCCCCCTCCTTTCCTCTGATCTGCCAGCTTTCTGCCCTGCGCTCCACTGGGGAGCGCATACAGCAGGCAGCACCTCCTCCTCCTCCATGGGCATGGGAGAAAGGTGAGAGGGGGCCTGGGACACAGAAGGTGAGAGGGGGGGCCTGGGACAGAGCAGGTGAGAGGGGGGGCCTGGGACACAGCAGGTGAGAGGGGGGCCTGGGACACAGCAAGTGAGAGGGGGGCCTGGGACACAGCAGGTGAAAGGAGGGCCTGGGAGACAGCAGGTGAGAGGAGGGCCTGGGAGACAGCAGGTGAGAGGGGGGCATGGGAGAAAGCAGGTGGGGGGGCATGGGAGAAAGCAGGTGAGAGGGGGGCATGGGAGAAAGCAGGTGAGAGGGGGGCCTGGGACACAGCAGGTGAGAGGGGGGGCCTGGGACACAGCAGGTGAGAGGGGGGCCTGGGACACAGCAGGTGAGAGGAGGGGCATGGGACACAGCAGGTGAGAGGGGGGGGCTGGGAAACAGCAAGTGAGAGGGGGGCATGGGAGAAAGTGGGTGAGTGGGGGGGCATGGGAGAAAGCAGGTGAGATTGGGGGGCATGGGAGAAAGCAGGTGAGAGGGGGGGCATGGGACACAGCAGGTGAGAGGAGGGGCCTGGGACACAGCAGGTGAGAGGGGGGGCCTGGGAGACAGCAGTTCAGAGGGGGGCCTGGGACACAGCAGGTGGGAGGGGGGCCTGGGACACAGCAGGTGAGAGGGGGGACTCCCATATCATATACAACCCCCCATAGGGCTCCCATATCATATACAGCCTATGATATAAGAGCCCTATGGGGGGGCTGTTGTATATGATATGAGGACTGTATGGGGTATTGGGTGGCTGTATATGAGATGGGACTCCAATATCATATACAGCCCCCCCCATAAGACTTCCATATCATATACAGCTCACCCATAGGGCTTCTGTATCATATACAACCCCCCATAGGGCTCTCATGATGGGAGCCCTATGGAGGGGCTGTATATGATACAGGAGCCCTATGAGGGGGCTGAATATGATTTGGGTGCCCTATAGCGGGTTATATATGATATGGGAGCCCTATAAGAGGGCTGTATATGATATGGGAGCTCTATGGGGGCTGTATATGAGATGGGATCCCTATGGAGGGCTGTATATGAGATGTGAGCTCTATGGGACATTGGGGGTGCTATATATAAGATGGAACTTCCCCATAAGGCTCCCCAGTGGCATAACAAGTCTGATGGGCCCCTGCGCAATTTAGGCCCCCCCACCTTCTGCTGCACGTTGGTCAGATGTATGGGCCCCGTGTAACGTTCTAAATCCTATAAAGACTCACAAATTGACATCTCTCTCCCCCTTCATTATGTGTTAATGTCCCTTATCCTGCTGTATATGGTCCTCCTCCTGGAATATGGACTTTATCGTCGTATATATGTCCCCCATCATGATTTATATGGTCCTCCTCCTCTGCCACCATAGTCCTCTAATTGTTATAATGCATCCCCACATTCCTCCATACATTACAATGTATTCCCATAGTCCTCTATGTATTATAATGCATCCCATAGTCCCCCATTCATAAGGTACCCCCATAGTCATCCAATTATCATAATGCAACCCCACTATCCTCAATACATTATAATGCACCGTTCTAAAATGTTACAACCTGAACGACCATGGCTTGCCCCCACCCAGTTTTGATCAAGGGTACGCCCATGGACTCGCATGTAAGTAGGATAGTGTGTTTCCACCCTTAGACCTCAACCACACTAGCCCTGCTTATTAAAACTGTTCATTCATTCTTTTCACGGATGAAGTGAAATAAACAATGGGTGCTCAATAATGTATTTCAACTAACATGTATATAGCAATACTAAAATATAAGCAGTCACTACAGAGGGCAGTGGCTAGTCTGACTAGGACTGTGGGTATATGACACAGTGGAAGCAGCAACAATAACAGCTCTTAAAGGAAGTCCCACACCTTGAAACACATTAGTCAATGAGCGGAGACCCTATTTATTTAGTCAATGAGTGGAGACCTCATTAATGTGGAAAATAACTGGACCCCAGGCCCAATTTGCTTTATATACAGTTTTTGTAATTTCTGTATATTTCAAGGGCAAACTTGGATGCTCATGTTTAGCTATTTTTCCTGCAAACTAACATCTACTCCTTAATATCATGAGACATCCAATCAATTACATACTAAATCAATATAACTCTTATTAGGTGTCTGATTTACAGAGTATTTTAGAAATGTCATTGCAAAGTCAGTTTTATTCAATATCTCTGCTTAGGTTGGACTTCAGATTTTACCAGTTGATGGGAGCCCACACAAGACGATGGCTCTCATTTGTCATCCGGATGGAGTAGACAATCTTGCCTGCTCAAATGACAGTCAATATGTGTTTACTGCTGGAGGAAAGGACTGCACAGTAATGATGTGGAAAGCAAACTTACAGTAAGTGCCAACTTATATTGTCACCTGCTTGAGTCATATTCCAAATATATTAAAATGTATGCTGTGATTTTTTTTTTTTCCAGACAAATTGTTAGTGAAAAAAAAGAAAATCGTTCCGCCGCACTGCCCCATAGAATAACATGGGTCCAAGTGCTATCCGATAAAACATTGGATAGTTCTCAATCAATTTATACACTCGTGTGCATGAGCCCATAGTGCCAAATATATAGTTCAGCAAAAAGGATCAAGGTCCGACTCAATGATGTAAAAGCAGGGTCAGACTGTGGACAAAGATAAGCCTATGGCCATTTTGTGTTATATCATGTTTAGTCCAAGTCTAATGTGTTTGGGGGAACCCTCTCGGAACAGATGTCGGGGTGGGTGGAATTAGGGTACCTTTACACGCCGCTACTGGAGGATGGATACAACCCGCTACTTCACGTGCACGAGCACGCACAAACGGTTACAAACGGGAAACGCACCACCTTTACACGCCGCCACAAGGTGCGCTACGCTACGTTACATCTATAGCTAGATACATCGCCGGGTGTCTCAAGTCACCTTCTGTAGCTCATCTTACCTCATTTACACACCGCTACAACCAGCTAATATGGGAGGACCTGGTGCAGCAGGGACAGCACATAGGCGTGCCACAATTGTGGACTACGAGACGTCCGTACGGTGATAGGACAAAGCCAGAACATCATGATTGGGAAGGCATCGCAGGAGGCTGGTTAAGACAGCACACTCGAGCAATTGTGTAGTGTGACTGGTCAGCTCCTTAAATATGCCTCCCTATGCAGCGACTACCAATCGTAACGCAGGAGCTTCCACCAATGATCGCTGAAGGGGGGCGGTATCCCGGAGCCTGTGTCACGCCCCAGCTACATACCAGGTACATCGCCTGGTGTATAGACATCCCTTCGGTTCCTTCTTTACACGCCGATACAGGTCGCTACAATCGCCTGTGTAGCCATCTGTTTCCGGGCAGTGCTCGGAAACAGATGTATCTGCTGCCGGCTGTCTCCTACCGTCTTCACACGCCGCTACTACGGGGTACATTGCCGCTACAAGCTACATTTGTAGCGTGTAGCTGGTTGTATCCAGCCTGTTGTAGCGGCGTGTAAAGGTACCCTTAAGGTCACAAGGTTTTAATTTAATTCCCCAAATCTTTCTCAGGAGTGCACCCTCAACTGCAATACTTCCTTTACAGGACTTTGACAGGTCTATTAAAGTCACAGGGAAAATCTGTGGAGTGTAAACAGCAATGACATATTGATCACATCCTGACTGATTTGAGTACTGGTAGTTATACACATACAGTAGATGGTGACTTGGAAAAACATTATTCCTATGTTATCAGTGTTGTTTAGTTACTCCTACAGTATATTTACATGAGAGATCCAATAAAAATGATAAATTAAATGTAGAGAATTAAAATACAAATTGGATGTTTATTTTTTTATTGTAGATCTTTGGAAGCCGTTGCTACTCTTGGGGGAGAAGATCTGATTCCATTCTATGGACTGTTGCCAGGAGGAAGAGATGGGGCATTATTCAGGGTTAGTGGCTAGCTTATGGAAAGTTCTTGGAAATAGATTAGACTGTTAATAATTGAGGGCATTTCATTATGGGGTCCAACCATTGTTTAAAAAAAAATGTTTTATTGAATTTTTTAAAAATATAAAATGATCAAATTTTTAGTGACTGAAACACCCAAGTCAGGTCTTCCTACTTGAAACACATACCAAAATTAAAGATATTTATAAAATTCAGGGTGGGGTATTTCAAACTCAATTGTAATTGCGAGAATTTGTCAAGCTCTTTGCCAAGATTTTGGCGGATAGGCTCGCCCCATTTCCTCCCTCTGTTGTTCACTTCGACCAAGTGGGCTTTGTCAATGGTCAAGAGGCCAGGGACAACACCATTAAAATCCTGCTTTTAATAGCTACGGCCAGATCCCTTTCGACTCCCCTCTGTCTTTTATTCATAGATGCGGAGAAGGCCTTTGACAGAGTCCACTGGAGCTTCATGAAGGAGGCTCTGACTCAACTAGGGATGTGACCCAGATTTTTGCACAGGATCTTGTCACTTTACTCTGGCCCAATGGCAAGAGTCCACATTAATGGCACCCTCTCCTCTCCCTTTTCTGTTAGGAATGGGACTAGACAGGGCTGTCCTCTGTCCCTCCCCTTTATGTCATTATCATGGAACACCTTGCCTGTGCGATCAGGGGGAAGACAGCATTCACGGGATTCGGGTGGGCCAGACCCATTACAAAACCACACTTTATGCTGATGATCTCCTTTTGTATGTGTCTCAGCCGACGGTTTCGTTACCATTAATAATGAAAGAGTTTGACAGATTCGGTCTTCTCAGCAACTTCAAGATAAATTGCTCAAAGTCAGAGGCTTTGGACATTTCTCTTTCTCGTCAGGAGAGTTCGCTCATGAAAGCGAGTTTTTCGTTTCGATGGAAAAGTCAGTCAATTAAGTACTTGGGGGTATTAATCCCCTCAGACCTAACAAAACTAGTTCTGCTTAACCACCTCCCCTGGTGACTGGTACTGCCAAAAACCTAGCTATATATGGTGGACTACGATTATCCTGGTTTGGCAGGATGAATGTGGTCAAGATGGATATCTTGCCACTTTTCCTATATCTTTTTCAGGCGGTCTCGTTGTCCCCTCCACCTGGCTTTTTTGATAAATTGTAAATGCTGTTAACCCGTTTTATTTGGGGTAAGCTTAAAACCAGAACAAAGATAAACACCCTTATATTGCCCATGTCCTTGAGGGGAGCAGGATTGCCGAGCCTTAAAACGTATTTCTATGCTTCAGTGACAGCTCGTGTGCTGGATTGGCAATACTGAGCCCTAGATAAACAGTGTGTCTCAGTTGAGCAGGAGGGTTTACACTGTCCGTTGAGACACCTTCCTCGGTTTCGCCCCGGTGATGTACCCAGCTTGGGCCCCCTTCCGGGACTTACAGAGTATTTACTGCGTGTCTGGCACCGGTTTTTTCAACAGACTGTTTGACCATTCAGGACTGGGTCCTTTGTCCCTCCTGTTCTCCAACCCAGCCTTCCCTCCTGGACTAACCAGACAGGCCTTCTTGTGCTGGGGGTGAGGGGAAGACATTTGTTTGGGTCAGCTCATGGCAGATGGTGATTTTATTGCTTTCAATGTTTTACAAGACAGGCTCCTGTCATGGGGTCTGAAGTGGTTTGAATACCTCCAACTTCAATCTTTCCTATATAGGGGTGCTACTAAGAAGTTAGTTAGCCGTGACCATGTACTCCTGGAGGGTTTGTTCCTGTTTGACTCTCCCCTGGCCCATTCAATCTCAGCGCTGTACAAAATATTTGTAGAGTGGGCAGCCCATGGAGACATGGATTACAAGAGGTTTGGGAGAGGAAATTGGGCTGGAGCATTCCAGAGGCCAGTTGGAGGAGGAACTTTATTTTCACCCACACATTGAATCGGACAGCATCGGATCCGATTTTGGCCCCATGTAATCCTATGGGGATTGGTCCGAATAGGATGTGCACTAAATGGCATCCAATTTGCGTCTGATCCGATTTTGTCCGATTTCTTTCCAGTGCAAAAATCGGAGACTGCTCCGATTTTTGCATCCGAATCAAAAATCGGATAGAATCGGATCTGACAAATCAGATGGCAATTAGGCCAAATCCAATCGTTGTTTTTAACATGGGGCCCTATGGAGCAGGGTCCGAGGAAACATCTGATGTCTCCTCGGACCCGATTTTAGTGTACTGAGCATGCTCAGTACACTAAAACTGCTCCTAACCATCTAATTTCAAATTAAAGTAAACCATGGGTTAAAAATAAAGAATATGTATGCTCACCTGTCCACGAGTCCCCCGGCGTATCCAGCACCTCCTGCCTGTAGGACCTGCCGTGATGTCAGTCACATAAACGGTTACCGTGTTAACCGGTCATGTGACTGTGACATAATGCGAGGTCCTAAGGATCAGAAGATATAGCTGGAGACACCGGGGGACTCGTGGACAGGTAACAATAAAGATGTTTTTTTATTTTTTAGTCCGGAGAAGAGGGGGAAACACAGGGGACAAGGGGGGGAGAAGCGGGGAGTACCGGGGGGGAGAAGCGGGGAGTACCGGGGGAGAAGCGGGGAGTACTGGGGGAGAAGCAGGGAGTACCAGGGGAGAACAGGAAAACACAGGGGAGAAGAGGGGAGAAGCGGGAGTACTGGGGGAGAGCAGGGGAGAACCGAGGAGAACAGGGGACAGACGTCATAGTGACGTATATTATGTAATCCCTTCAAGACCCTGCAACTTCCTCACTTTCCACCAATGTTCATTTATTTGTAGCAAAGTTGGCAATTTACTGTACCTTGAGAAAGTCTGAATTCAAGTGATTCCAGTGCTTTGTACAGCTTCGTTGTTTTTAAGGGAACCTGTCAGCTCGTTTTTACACCCTATCTGATCACTACCTGTCCCTGCACCTTGCTAGCTCATCCCTAACATCCCTGTTTGAACTAAAACTGCAATATAATGCTTGAGAAAAACAATTTATTAACTTACATTTTCCTATGGTAATGAGGCATCCGGGCTACTGCGTAGACTGACATGGGCGGTCTCTGGGTCTTCATTCTCCCCTCTTCGCAGACTCTTAGCACACACCCACAGGGCGTCATCATTCCTTCTCCTGTGCGCCCCCGATTTAGAATATCCCACCTTCTCTTCATAGTATGATGTACACTGGAACGTCATTTCTGGGTCTGTGCAGTGCGTGGGTGTATGGACTGTACAGGCCAGCTCCGGCGCACGCACATTGCGCATATTGAAGCCAGGCCGTACACCTGACAATGGTGTCCAGCTGTGCGTCATACTGTGAGGAGGAGGCAGGAATTTCAAAATAGGGGGTGCGCAGGAAAAGGAATGATGAGGCCCAGTGGGGCGTGATAAGAGAAGCGAGGGGGAGAGAATGAAGACCCAGAAACTGCCCAAGTCAGTCTACACAGTAGTCGTAATGCCTCATTACCATAGGAAAATATAAGTTAATAAATTGTTTTTCTCAAGCATTATAGTGCAGTTTTAGCGCATAGACGGATGGTTAGGGATGAGCAAGCAAGGTGCAGGGACAGGTAGTGATAGGATAGGGGGAAAAACAGGCTGACAGGTTCCCTTTAAGCTGATGTTGGAGAAGGTGACACCCCACCCCCCGGGCCATCACACTGGCAGATATGCTGAAGTAAAATAGCCATATAATAAATACATTTGGATTTGGAACTGCCAATTCGCCTTCCCTTTTCTCCCTTTGTAATGTTTTCCCTGTAAGATACGCAACTTGATTACCCCAAAAAAGGGCCCTGAACAAACAGTTAATTTTGAAATAATATCTCTGGGGTACCAAATTACAGATTTGCGTATAGCATATTAGAGTTGGCGCATCCAAATAATTTTGACTAAACTGACACAGTCTAAATTACCATTGTCTGTGGTAGTACAGGTGCCCAACTTTTATTTAAACTTTGTAAATATTTTGATAAGGGTTAGTTTTCTCGTGGTCATTCACCCACACCATTATCTCAATACCCAATTTTTTTTTTTTTTTCTCGGCTCTAACATTATAAAATTCTGTGAAGCACCTGGTTGTTCAGGGTGCTCACCACATATCTAGATAAATTCCTTGAGGAGTCTAATTTCCAAAATGAGACAAAAAAGGGGGAACAAAAGCGCAAATAGTGTCTTATCCTTTTGGTATATTAAGCAAGAAAGCTGATATCACTGCTCACCTTGTAAGGTTGTGAAACCCTCAAGCGGTGTATGCACGTGTTGCAGTTGCTGCTGGACCCACACTCCACGCAATCGCTGTGGCTGCAGTAATTATCCCAAATAGACGGTGCTTCTTGTCCCGCGCACACTGCAGATAATAAACCGAAACGCCAAGAGGTAAACGTAATGGTGCCTTTAATCCGTACGTGTTTCTGAGCGCTTCCATGCTCCGTCATCAGAAGTTGAACGTGGTGACTTTCCTGATGAAAGAGCATGGAAGCGTCAGAAACCCGTACGGATTAAAGGCACCATTACGTTTACCTCTTGGAGTTTCAGTTTGGTTTATTATCTGCAGTGTGCACGGGACAAGAAGCACCGTCCATTTGCGATAGTTTCCAAAATGGGGTCACTTGTGGTGAGTTTCCATTTTTTAGGCACATCAGAGGCTCTGCAATGCAACAAGGCATCACTATCGATTCCAGGAGATTTTTATAAATTGCACAGCAAATTAGTATCGTCCATTTTCTCCTGTTACCCTTGTTAAAATAAAAAATTTGGGGCTAAATGAATGAGGGGAAAAAGTAAAATGTTAATTTTTCCTTCTACAATGCTTTAATTCCTTAAAAGCATCTAAAAAATGGTTAATAAAACTTCTTGAATGTGGTTTTGAGCAGTTTGAGGGGTGCATTTTTTGGAATGGTGTCACTTTTGTGTGTTTTCCGTCATATAGGCCCCTCAAAGTCATTTGAAATGTGATGTGGGCCCTAAAAAAATTGGTTGTGTAAATTTCATTGGAAAAATAAGAAATTGATGATTAACTTTAGACCCGTCTAACGTCCTAGCAAAAAAAAAATAAAGTTTCAAAATGCTGCTAATGTAAAGTAGACATGTGAGAATGTTATTTATGTACTATTTTGTATGATATAACTCTCTGGTTTAAGGGCATAAAAATTAAGATTTTGAAAATTGCTAATTTTCATTATTTCTGACATTTTCAAAAATAAAGACAAAAACATAATTCTAAATGCAATACTAACATGAAGTCCAATACGTCATAAAAAAATTTCCTAGAATCGCTGGGATCCGTTGAAGCGTTCCGGAGTTATAACCTCATAAAGTGACACTGGTCAGAAATGTAAAAAAATAACCTGGTCAGGAAGGCGAACACACGCTTCGGGGTGAAGGAGTTAAACAAAAGGTTGCATGTTTATTATGGTTTGGAAGGATTTTTTAGTATCATCTCTGCAAAATGTTCACGTGTCTATACGTCTAACCATGTTTATAAGCAAAACGCATCTCAAACATCTATTATATAATTGCGAATAGCTTTTTTGCCCCCGGCGTGGTCATGTGGATACGCGCGAAGCATTGGCCGCGAAGCGGCCATTGCGAGTCAGCGTGGTCATGTGGATACGCGCGAAGCATTGGCCGCGAAGCGGCCATTGCGAGCACTTCTACGTCGACTCGCAATGCGAGCCGGCATGGTCATGTGGATACGCGCGAAGCATTGCCCGCGAAGCGGCCATTGCGAGCACTTCTAAGTCGACTCGCAATGCGAGCCGGCGTGGTCATGTGGATACGCGCCAAGCATTGGCTGCGAAGCGCCCATTGCGAGCACTTCTAAGTCGACTCGCAATGCCCACGCAACGGGCATTGCGAGTCAGAGACTCGACGTACTAGAATCCCGATGCATGTGCATCGGGCTCCCAGCTAGTATCACTATAATTATATTCTACAATATTCTCCATTCACACTCCACCAAAGCCAACTTGTATAGCTACAGGTCCTGGCCAAATGGAAGAAACTGATGTCAGGTCAAATATTCATGCAAACAATCAGCACAGTGATGGTGACTTCGAAATTTCAATAAAGTGCCTGACCCAAAGGGTTGCGCCGCAATTTTTATATTGATCTGATCAATGTCAGATCGGTGTGAGTCAGATACCTAGTACTCTCACCAATAAGCTATTCTCAATGTCGCCACTGATGGTCAGATGTTGGCAGTTTCGGAACTGAACAGTACAGCTACATCAACTGAGTAGTGGTCGCTGCTGGGTACTCCACAACTGTCGCTACCGGAAAAAATAGGCGTTATCTGGCTGTGGCCAATACACAGTTGACAGAACTGTACTGTTCAGCTCCATAACTATTAACATTTGCCAGCAAAAGTACTGATAACAGCTCATTGGTGGGGTGCCAAGAGTCTGACAGCACCAATTGAATATTGATTACCTATTTGTGGGATAGATCTTCAATTTAAGTAGTGGAGCAACCTTGTAAAAGATTTTTTTATCAAAATAGAAATGTATTACCTATCCACAGGATAGGTTGCTATCAAAAGGGTCTAAAATCTAAGTCGACTCGCAATGCGAGCCGGCGTGGTCATGTGGATACGCGCCAAGCATTGGCCGCGAAGCGCCCATTGCGAGCACTTCTAAGTCGACTCGCAATGCCCACGCAACGGGCATTGCGAGTCAGAGACTCGACGTACTAGAATCCCGATGCATGTGCATCGGGCTCCCAGCTAGTATCACTATAATTATATTCTACAATATTCTCCATTCACACTCCACCAAAGCCAACTTGTATAGCTACAGGTCCTGGCCAAATGGAAGAAACTGATGTCAAGTCAAATATTCATGCAAACAATCAGCACAGTGATGGTGACTTCGAAATTTCAATAAAGTGCCTGACCCAAAGGGTTGCGCCGCAATTTTTATATTGATCTGATCAATGTCAGATCGGTGTGAGTCAGATACCTGGTACCCTCACCAATAAGCTATTCTCAATGTCGCCACTGATGGTCAGATGTTGGCAGTTTCGGAACTGAACAGTACAGCTACATCAACTGAGTAGTGGTCGCTGCTGGGTACTCCACAACTGTCGCTACCGGAAAAAATAGGCGTTATCTGGCTGTGGCCAATACACAGTTGACAGAACTGTACTGTTCAGCTCCATAACTATTAACATTTGCCAGCAAAAGTACTGATAACAGCTCATTGGTGGGGTGCCAAGAGTCTGACACCACCAATTGAATATTGATTACCTATTTGTGGGATAGATCTTCAATTTAAGTAGTGGAGCAACCTTGTAAAAGATTTTTTTATCAAAATAGAAATGTATTACCTATCCACAGGATAGGTTGCTATCAAAAGGGTCTAAAATCTTAACAATCCAGAGTATAGGATTTTTCAGAGTACTCGGCTGTCTTTGCCAGTCCCATAGGCACTGAATAAAGTTATGGTGCACATGCTCAACAGCCATTTGATTTTATATAATTGGGAGTACCAGTGGGTGGAATTCCTAACAATCAGCAACATATCACTTAGCTTGTGAATAAGTGATAATTTTCTTCAATGGTAAAAACCCTTAAGTGTTCAAGAAAATAGTTTAAACATTGTGTGTAAAGGGAAATTGCAATTATTAATGTTGCAATGTTGGCATGCCAGAAGGTCTTGCCTAGATTACAATGTGCATTGATACTGCTTAAAGGGAACCTGTCAGCTTGTTTTCTAGCCCCCTTACCTATAATTACCCGTCCCTGCACCTTAAGGCTCGACTTCCATAAGTGCATTGCGCATGCGCCGGAGCCAGGTCACACACGTGATCATCCCTCACAATGCATCGGGCCTGATATGATGTTCCGGCCGGCTCATCATAGTAGCAAAGGAGGCGGGAATTTCAAAAAGAGGTGGAACAACCGAACAACTGATGACACCCAACGGGGCGTGCTGAAAGCCAGCAAGGGAGGGAGAATGGAGCCCGCCTTTCCAGTGTCCGGATGGAGACTGCATGTAAGTTATAAATAATTTTTCTTAAACTTTATAGGGCACGTTTATCTCAGAGAGGGATGGTTAGGGATCAGCTAACAAGGTGCAGGGACAGGAAGTGATTCGTTTTGGGGGGGTTAGAACGAGCTAACAGGTTCCCTTTAAAATATAGCTCATATATTCTCTGTTCTGGCCAACTCAAACTCAAGGGATGGCACAGGATTACCTAATTTTAAAAGATATTATCACTTTCTTCTATCTAGAGTGGTAGATTGGAGATATAATGCATCTCATAAAACAATGGGTGTTCCTGGAGGGGCTTCTTTCCCTTTCTCTGCTCTTTTGGCTGCATTGGCTTCAGACTTGCCATTCTCCGAGTTCCCACCACTCACACAGGTCTTCATAGGGTTCTGGGACAAACACAGAGACAAATTGACATTGGTCAATAGTCCTAGCAGGTTAAGTCCTCTTCTTGATAATGCAATCTTCCCGCCAGCTGTGGGGAGGCGGTCCTTTCTCAGATGGAGATCAGTTGAACAATCTAATCTAGGGCAGGTGGTAGATCGACTTTCCGGGCTCTCCACGGTGGGGGCTCTGCGAGGGGACACCAGCGTGGAGCTTCTTTCTTGGCTTGAATTTTCTCAACTCAAGGCCTTCCTAGCTACTGTGTCTTTTGGCCTTCCTACTGCGCTTCAATCTCTGCTGTGCTCAGCTGAGGGTCCCTCCAATGCGATTTCGCTATTTTATGGTTTATTTTCAGAAACAATGTCTACCAATACACCCTGATTTATTGAGGCGTGGCAGAGAGACCTACAGACCACCTTTTCTGACTCAGACCGCTTGAAAATCTTTGCTCTCAACCAAAAGATGTCTGTCTCCTATAGTTCCCAAGAGAAAAACTATAAAATTTTAAACAGGTGGTACAGATGCTTGTCCCTCTTCCACAGAATTTATTTCGATATCTCATATTTGTGTTGAAGATGTGGAGAAGAAAACGGTACGATGCTTCATATCTGGTGGTGTGCAGGCTCCTGCACCCATTTTGGTCTAAGATCTTTGCTATTCTCCATTCCACATCAGGCATAAGTTACACTCCGTTCCGTCAGATTGCCCTGCTTTCTCTGATCCCCGGATCTTTATCAGTGATCAAAAGTGGTCTCTTCCGGTTCTGCCTTATGGTGGCCAGGTCTATAATTCCTAGACACTGGAGATCTGTTGAGGTTCCTTCAATCATAGAATGGATAGTCAAGATGGATAGACTGAAGCGGATGGAATCTCTCATGGCTCAAGATAATGAGAAATGGGACGAACATTGGGGTACTTGGCTTGCCTGGCGTCTCTTTAGGGATTGTTCTGAGTTTTCTCCGTGGTTGCTTGACACGTAGCTGGATTTGGCCGTTATAGTTATTGAAGACCTACCCTTTCCCCTCTATTCCCTTCCCCTTTCACCACTTTTCTTCCATCCCTCCTTGTTTTCTCTCTCAGTGTCCCGCTCGCACCCGCCGCTGCCGACATCCACGATCCTCCATCTTCATGCGACTCCTCTTCCTGTTTCTGTGCGCGTCGCCGGCAATGACGTCATTCCCGGCGACGCGCACAGGAAACAGGAAGAGGAGTCGCATGAAGATGGAGGATCGCGGATGTCGGCAGCGGCGGGTGCGAGCGGGACACTGATAAGTATAGCTTGCTTTACAGGTGACCGGAGAGACGCTGGGGGGGGGCCTGCATTACTGGGGCTGCCTGTATACTACCGCTGGAGCTGCTATATACCTCTGGGGCACTGTATACTACCACTGGGGCTGCTATATACCTCTGGGGCCCTGTATACTACCACTGGGGCTGCTATATACCTCTGGGGCCCTGTATACTACCGCTGGGGCTGCTATATACCTCTGGGGCCCTGTATACTACCACTGGGGCTGCTATATACCTCTGGGGCCCTGTATACTACCACTGGGGCTGCTATATACCTCTGGGGCCCTGTATACTACCGCTGGGGCTGCTATATACCTCTGGGGCCCTGTATACTACCACTGGGGCTGCTATATACCTCTGGGGCCCTGTATACTACCACTGGGGCTGTATATACTACCACTGGGGCTGTATATACTACTGGGGCTGCGTGTATACTACCACTGGGGCTGCTGTATCTACCTCTGGGACTGGTGTATACCACACTGCTGGGGGCTGTATACTTGTGCTAGGGTCCACCCTCGGCTTATACACGAGTCAATAGATTTTCCCAGGTTTTGGGGGCAAAAGTAGGGGGGTCGGCTTATACACGGGTCGGCTTATACACGAGTATATACGGTAGTTCTCCCTGTGATTTAGGGCATTGTTCTTTGACCTTATTTGCTACTTTTATACTGTGTTTGGCTATCCTGTTTAAGGACTAATAAACATATTTTCTGCAAAAAAAAACAAAAACGTAGCTCATATTCAGATGTAATATACAGTACTATGTTAATTTAGAAAGATTGTCTTTAATCAGTACAATATATTACCATATATCTTTTCATATATATCCACATTATTTCCTGTGTGCTGTAGTTTTTTCTTTCTCTTTTTTTAGGAGCTGGAAGATTACTTTTACTATGCACAACTCCGTAACCAGAGTATAGATACAATGGAGACCAGACAAGTTTCAACTCATATTCCCTTAAAAGAAGTTCCTTTCATCATGCGAGTATTAGGATATTACCCAACAGAGCAAGAGGTCAATAAATGTATCAAAATTATAGACTTCTAGAGATTATTTCATTTACCGGTATTAGTAATTTCTTAAAATGACAAAAAGCAAGTTTGCAGAAAGTGTTAGCAAAACTTAACAAAGTTATTTCGGTCATTCAGATTTAATTATTCTAATGATATTATAGCAACCTAAATGTGTAATGAAATGAGCTTTACCAGGATTCAATGTCTTGCTGGGATATATTGTAACTGCTCTTTAACCACCCGGCGATTTTCCGTTTTCCTTTTTTCCCTTCCCTTTCTCCAAAAGCCGTATTTTTATTTTTCCTTCAATATAGCCATATGAAGGCTTGTTGTTTGCAGGACGAGTTGTACTTTTGAATTGCATCATTCATTTTTCCATATAGGCTATGTGCCGATGTAGAATGTGTGCTGTGGATTTTTTACTTCCAAAAGTCGGTGGTCTCTTGATGCATTTTTGATGTCTTTTTTTGCATGTTTTCTCATTCAGATTTTGCTGCGTTTTTTTAATCAATTGTTCACTGTTGTGACTGTGAGTAAATCTAGATTGAAGGCTGGAAAAAAAAGGTTCTGCTGTTTTCTGGTCACCTGGCCAGAGACAGCAGGCAGCTACGGGCTGCCACCCCCTCCAGCTGCCTAGTTTTACATGGCTGGTAATCAACAATACAGGGGAACACTTTTTTTATATTTTAATACATAATTTACAAAAATGACATGGGGCTCCACCGTATTTTTGTTTTCCAGCCTGGTAAAACTAGGCAGCAAGCAGCTGGAATTCTCAGTGTGGGGACACCCAAGCGTTCTGGGCCCCCCATGCTGCGAATTGCAGCCCGCAAGATGCCCCAGAAAATGGTGCATTCATAGAAGCGCCATTTTTTGGAGCTTTATCTGACCTTTCCAGTTGCCCTGGTGCTGGTGGCAGACTGGATAACAAGGGGTTAATGCCAGCAGAGGATTGCCAGCTGGCACCAAGCACAAGGTTTATAACATTGGGCCAATGTTAGACTCGGCCATTATGAATCTCTAAAGTAAATAGTAAAACTTATAAAACATGGAGAAAAATCATTTATTTGTAAAAATTACACAAACACATCCTTTTTCCCCCACATAAAACCCTCCATGATAATCATCAGCGAAGTCTATTCACAGCAAGAACTGAAACTCGCTGCCTGCTGTGAGCAGAGTGACGTGAGAAAGTTCATCTGAGGTCAGAGCTCAGCCACATTGCTCTAGCTGACCTCAGACTGTGATGTCACCTCACGCTGAACTGGCAGTAAGTTTCAGTTCCCATTGTGAACGGACGTTGCTGAGAATTTTTAAAAATTATTTATTAAAATATATTTTTTTTTAAATCCCTTGTATTTTTGATTACCAGCCAAGGTAAAAATAGCCAGCTGGGGGTGAGTGGCAGCCCGAATCTACCTGCTTTACCTGGCCAAAAATATAGCAGAACCCCATGTCATCAGTGCAAAATCTCAGCAAATAAGCGCTGTGTGAACACTTGCTGTGTATTTGCTGCATATTTTAGAGCAAACATTGAGGTTTATGGGTGAAAATTGTGGCAAAATACACTGGCAGAATTGACATGCTGCAGATTCACTCTGCAAAATGTGCACCATTTCTGCTGCAGGAAAATCCACCACATGGGCACAACACTTCTTATTCCCATACACTTTGCAGGGAATGTGATATACTGTGGATTTGTCAAAAATTTGCTGCAAAAATTAAGTAAAATCGCTGCAAAATCATAGACATAGTGTACAGGAAACCCTTAAAATCCAAAACTTTATTAAATGATATTAAAACTGGTCTCCAGATATATGTTTATGATGCATAGATATACATAGGGCGTCCTCTTTTCTATCTGTCCCTTTTCTATCTGTATGTATATGTGGTACCTATGTGCACAGGGACAGATAGAAAAGAAGACGCCCTATCGGTCGCTTCCCTCCTGTCCCCTACCTGGGGCAGCAAAGGTCGGCACCCTGTAAAGCAATAATGGTGCCCCCATTCCTCTTCCTCCTATGACCCTATATGCTCTTTTCTTTTACCCTATACCCTATTTCTGGATTTTCGGTCCAGTGTGAGGTCCTATCAGTGATTGACAGGCTTCTTTGTGTAAGTGTACCGTACATACAGAAATAGCTGTCAATCACTGATAAGGAAAGAGTAGAGGATTAAATGATTAAAACACAAATTATACTGAATCTTTTCTCACAAAACCATTTATCAATCTACTTGGCTCCTTTTACTCTAGAACTGAGGTCCTCAATTCCAGTCCTCAAGGCCCACTAACGCGCTGCATGTTTTCAGGATTTCCTTAGCATTTGACAGTTGGAATCATCACTTGTGCAGGAGATTGAATTACCAACTGTCAAATGCTAAGGAAATCCTGAAAACCTGGACTGTTGGTGGGTCTTAAGGACTGGATTTGGGGACCTCTGCTAGACCATTGTGCCTGCAGTTCAGACTGCATTTTTATAGTGACAGGTTCTCTATTAGGAACAAAAATAAAAAAAATTGTGCAGAATAACTGTTAAGTAATGGCTGAGGTACTCCATTGTCTTCTTTTTCAGGTGGAAAATATGCTAAATGAAGTGAAATTTAGTGAATATGTAAATACCGGACAGCAAGTCACTCACATCAACCTGGGCAATTTCATAAAACTATATATAAATCACAGACCTGCCTTTGGAGTTTGTTTGAAAGAGCTACAACAGGCTTTTCAGGTTCTTGGTTTCAGTAATGATAATGGGGAACAGGCTATAAACAGAGCACATTTATTGCAGCTGCTACAGACAAAGGGTGAGTAATTAAATATGGTCCACCCACATGTACAGTCATGGCCAAAATTGTTGGCACCCTTGACATTGTTCCTTAAAGTGAAGTATTTCACCCTGAAAATATTGCAATTACACGTTTTGTTATACATATGTTTATTTCCTTTGTGTGTATTGGAACAACACAGAAAAAAACTGAGGAAAAAGGCTAATTCGACATAACTTCATTTAATTTAATTTAATTTATTGGACTTGTCACATAAAACCAACAAAATGTGTTGGACAAAATTGTTGGCACCTCTTCAAAGTTGTGGGTAAACAGCTTTGTTTCACTCAAGTGATGTTCGTTCAAACTCACTGTGGCAAGTAACAGGTATGGGCAATATGATAATCACACATGAAACCAGATAAAAAAGGGAGAAGTTGACTCAACCTTTGCAATGTGTGTCTGTGTGTGCTACAATAAGCATGGAGAAAAGAACTGTCTGAGGACTTGAGAAGCAAAATTCTTGAAAAATATCAACAATCTCAATGTTTACAAGTCCATCTCCAGAGATCTTGATGTTCCTTTTTCCATGGTGCACAGAATAATAAAGAAGTTTACAACTCATGGCACTGTAGCTAATCTCCTTGGACATAGATGGCAGAAAAAAATTTGATGGAAGGTTGCAATGCAGTTTAGTTTAGATGGTGGATAGGCATCTCCAATTAATTTTTAAAGCAATTCAAGTTGTCCTGCAGACTCAGGATGCATCAGTGGAAGTGTGAACGATCCATTGACATTTGAAAGAAATTAAGAGCTATGGCAGGACACCCAGGAGGATCCCACTGCTGACACAGAGACATAAAGCACTAGACTGCAGTTAGTCAAAATGTATGTGAGTAAGCCAAAATCCTTTTCGGAAAGAGTGTTGTGGACAGATGAGACCAAGATGGAGCTTATTGGTAAATAACAGCATTCTCCTGTTTACCAAAAATGGAATGAGGCCTACAAAGAAAGGAACACAGTACTTATGTCATATCCCCCCCACACACACACTGATTTTAATAATATTGGATCATACTTTCATCAGTTTTTTTAACATCCGTGTCATCATTTCATTTGTTTTTTGAGCTTTTTTTCAAGCTACTATCAAGGAAACCTGAAAATCAGACAGTACAAAGATGGAATTCAAATTCTGTCTGCTTTTTATAACATACCTATGGACTTACATTTTTAGTGTTTATTTCAGTAAATGTTGATGATTATGACTTACAGCCAATGAAAACCCAAAGGTCATTATCTCAGAAAATTAAAGTAGGGAAGATGAAGGGTCTGAGAGATGAAATATTACCTAAATAGGTATCGGAGGCTTCACCTTGTGTGGTTGTGAGAGCCACAACCACTATAAAAGCATATCACGGCTGCTGCAGTCCCCAGCGTGGTGCATATAGAGTAGGGAGGATGAAGGGTTAAAACCGTGCTGCCATATTCCACGAGACATCAAAGGGTGAATATAATATTGACTCAGCACAATTCAAGGCTCCCTGGCGCCTTCCTTAGGACAAATCAATATTATATTGCCATGTTTCAGGGCATTTCTTGGAGACTTGAAATGCGTTGACTAATAAATCAACATCAATTCACCCTTTGATGTCTCGTGGAATATGGCAGCTCGTTTTTTAACCCGTCATCCTGCATACTTTCATTTTCTGAGATAGATTTCATTGGCTCTAAGCCATAATCATCAACATTTACAGAAATAAATATTTGAAATAGATCACTCTGTTTGTAATTACTTTATATAATATATGCGTTTCACTTTTTGTATTTATGAAATAAATTAACTTTTTCCTGATATTCTAATTTATTGAGATGCACCTGTACACATGTGAAGAGCTCCATAGACTAGAATGGGTACTCGTTCTCTCTGTAAGAAACTGATTTGTAAATGAGCCCTTAATCATCATATCATGATTCCATTGCTAGGCAGGAAAAAACAGCTGGATTGCTGATCACGTCATCACACATTACTTTGGCACTCACTGCATTTGTTAGGCATAATTAGTAAATATGGATGGAGCATTTGTTGGGTAAGCCTTAACTCATCGGGACAGTCTACTGCATGCCCATCCGCCCCGATGATGGGAAAAATGAATGCCTCTTTCAGATCTTTGCTGTATAAGACCCCAGTACGTCCGATTTTCATACTGTGTGTGACGCTAGTCAGTACTCATGGACCAGCCAAGAGGCAGGGTAGACAAACAGTCCAGGGTCAAGAAAGCACATCGTGAACATAGGGAAAGACAAGGGTGCAGTCAGATTGTGGTCCGGAAGGACAAGGCACTGAAACAATGTGGATTAAATAGGTGAAATTGTATCTGTTTGCTGTTTTATAACTTTTGATGGCTGTGGGCAAGTTTGTCAAGCAAGTGAAAAAACTCCTTTAATTGAAGCCATACACCGCTTACCCCAATAACAATATGGTATTTATTACAAACAAGTTGAGTTTATGCTTTTCCATTAGCATTAGAGCCTCAGTGGAACAATTGACTTGGAGCTTTAGTTGACAATCAGTCCTATGTGCCGCTCCTGCAGACCAGTTTTGACCATAGAAGTGTTCAATTTCTTATATTTACCAGTGATTACTGTGCCCAGTGTTATGTTTAAAGTGTTTAGATATGTTCCTATTCACATTTTTCATGTAGGAGAACATATGACAGAAGAAGAACTTGCAGATTATCTCAGTACCTTGTTAGGGCTAAAGCCAGAAGGAGGAAGTTCTGAATTAGGCATCTCCAATGTTACAGGTAGGTCAAAATATATCTGTTCCATAATATATTTGCTGACTTTAAACTCGTTTTAATGGTTTCGTATCCCTTTATCTCCATGTTATTTTTAAGTGAGATTTAGGCCTTTCACACTGATTACATATTTACTAGACAGAGTGTTGAGCAGCAGATAAGAGTGGCTCATGCTTTAGCTGACTTGTAGCAGCCATATACAACATGATCACCCATTTAATGGAAAATGTACCTAAAGGCCCCGTCACACGCGTCAATATCGCCTGCGATGTCGGAAGTGATGCCGCGGGTGCGCGGTCGCTTCCGACATCGCAGGCTAGCTGTCACACGGCAAGATGTTGCCGGTGATGCCGTGGCGATGTGGGTGGAGCCATAACTCACTAGGCTGGGATCAACCCAGTGAGCGATCCGCAGCAATGCAGTATAGGCTGGATCGCCGCCAACATCGCTATTGTGGTGTCAGATGGCTCGATCCAGCCTAATCGTTGGTTGCAGATTGACAGGTTTATGAACATGTTCATAAACCTGTCAACCTGCGATATATCGCAGTTGAATCGTGCTGTCACACAGCACGACCCACTTGCGAGATCGCTAGCAACATCGCTGAACACGTCACTTTTCGGCGATGTCGCTAGCGATATTGACACGTGTGACGGGGCCTTTACTCATGGGATTGACACAGATTCCCAGAAGAATAACGGACAATTACTGTAGATCTCCTCAGCAAAACCTGTGGTGACCAGCTGATTGCATAAATTGCTTTCTTTATTTAAAAGGAGTTTTCCAGGATTTAAAGCAGTTTCAGATGCGCACGTTATGCAAACATTTGTACACCCTATTTATAGACTCATATGCTACCAAAACCATAAGTTTAATGACTTGAAAGAAATCATCATAGATGTCTATGAAGCTGTCAGTTGTGATCGGCGATTGTCTGAAACTAGCCTTAAACAGGAAAATAATCCATGTGCTGACACATACAGTACAGTTCACAATGCTAGATTCTGTGGTTGTAACTGTAGTCATATTGATTAGATAAAGCTCCGGTCTTTGCAGAAGTGGGTGGTGGACAGACATCTCTAGAAGGGTTCCGTCACACCATGCGACGGCCCCGGAGATGTCGGCGGCGATGGGCGGGAGCGCGCACGTTTTTTGACGCCCCGCCAGTATCGCCACCCTCCGTTTACACGGGGAGACATCTCCAGCGATGGACCGGCGAGCTGTCAGAGCCGCCAACATCGCCCCTTTACATTAGGCGACGCAGGGGTGATGTCGCCGCGGATAGGCCACGCCCCTAGGTCGCCTATGTAATCGGCGGCGATGTCGCCAGGTGTAACAGGGCCTTCAGAGAAATGGTGACACAGGTTTTTATTTGTAGTGATTTTATAGAAAAAAAAACTAAAAGAATACCTACTGTATTTTTCGGACCATAAGACCCACTTTTTTTCCCCAAATTGTGAGGAAAGTGGGGGAGGGTGCGTCTTATGGTCTGAATATACTGGGGCTGTGGTGTTATGCGGGCTGTGCTGTAGGGGAGGCGGCTCTGGAGCGGCTGGAGTAGGCTGGCGGGCGCTGCTTCTGCAGCCCGTGATCATGTGTCCCCGCTCATTAATCTACTATAATATTCACTGCATCCCACTGTCCACCTCTCAGTGCTGAAGCCGGTGCCGAGCGGTGGCAGGAGGCAGTATATATCACAGTACACTAAGTGTACTGACCTCCCCATCACTGTATATGGCCCCCCTATGCTGCCGCTCACACTAAAATAATAAACGGTGTAACATGCCTGTCCAGCGCTCCCATGCATCTCTCCCTCTGCAGCATCATCGATCTCTTTCTGTCTGTGTGTGTCAGCCTCCTGACATATGACCCAACACAGCGATGTCAACGCTGCGCGTTCCAGTCACATGATCACATACCCAGGGAATGGACAGACAGGGATGTCAGACTGATATGTTACACAGTTTATTATTTTAGTGTGTGGCAATATGGGGGCTATATACAGTGATGGGGGGGGGGGGCGGTGCAATATCCCAGGATAGGGGTGAAGGTGCTATATCCTAGGATGGGTGTGCAATATCCTGGGATGTGGGGTGCCATAACTGTTTAGGGTAGATTATGCATATAATAAATTTGGTCTATACAAACAAGTAGTATATCAAATTATTTTTATGACTAATAAAATATAAATCACCAAACCAAAAAATAATAAAACAGTATAATAATACTAATTCAGGAAACTTCAAAAGCTTCAATTGGGCTCCTATGTTTCAATAATAAAAAATTACAGGAGCATTAAAAATTATTGGTGGCCAACACGATGCCTAACCTTATGTTATTGTGTCAAGTTTGTATCTGCTTAGCATTATGTCAAATTTGTATATCAAGTTTTTTCTTTTACTGCTAGGGTGGTGCGTCTAATCTAATTTCCCTGCCCCTACTGTCATACTTACTTTCCGGTTTCTTAGTCTCCTATCACCACCGCTCTTATTGGTCTCCCCAGCAGTTTGTGACCTGCCAACTGCTCCAGTGTTTCATGAAGCATGGCATTAGTCACAACTCAATGTAAGTCAACGGGAGCCTTGTTCTGGCACTCATAGATTTGCATTAAGAGCTTGTGACCATCCTTGCCTCCCCTTGACCTAATCTAACTTTAAGATTTGAGTGCACAGATCTGTACTTTAAGACATGTCAATGGTTTTGGCTTTCCAACTTTATGCAGTTTACTATTTTTAGCAATACTGTTTTTGATTGATTGTTAACAGTTACTGTAATAGCTTCTTATTAATTTGAATAATCAATAAAAAGAACATTGAAAGAAAAGAATGAGCTTGTGACCAGGCTGCTGTGTCAGTAAGCCAGCCCTCCTACTCTGACTCCTCAATTTCCCTGACTCCAACTCCGATTTCACGACTCCGACTCCCTCATGCATGGCTCATGTTTAAGTGATAAATTTATTGTAGTTCAATGTGAACATCAGGCTTTAATCAATATGATACAATAATCAAGATATTTAGATAGAACATAATAATAATTCATAATAATATTCAGCACATACTGTATTGAACAATTGTACCCAATTTATTACATATTAGATGGTGGCCCGATTCGAACGCATCAGGTATTCTAGAATATGTATGTAGTTTATTTATGAAGATTTAAGAATAATGCAATGAATACACAATATCTATCATCCACCTATGTGTCTATCGTCTATGTATGCTATATTTATTTATCATCTCTCTATGCATGTTTATGAGTAAAGTTCATGACACTGACTGACAGCCTTGTAGACAGGAGTGAAGTTCGTCACACTGACTGACAGCCTTATAGACAGGAGTGAACTGCGTCACACTGACTGACAGCCTTGTAGACAGGAGTAAAGTTTGTGACACTGACTGACAGCATTATAGACAGGAGTGAAGTTCGTCACACTGACTGAGAGCCTTGTAGACAGGAGTGAAGTGCGTTACAGTGACTGACAGCCTTGTAGACAGGAGTAAAGTTCGGGACACTGACAGCCTTGTAGACAGGAGTGAACTGCGTCACACTGACTGACAGCCTTGTAGACAGGAGTAAAGTTCGTGACACTGACTGACAGCCTTGTAGACAGGAGTGAAGTTCGTCACACTGACTGACAGCCTTGTAGACAGGAGTGAACTGCGTCACACTGACTGACAGCCTTGTAGACAGGAGTAAAGTTTGTGACACTGACTGACAGCATTATAGACAGGAGTGAAATTCGTCACACTGACTGAGAGCCTTGTAGACAGGAGTGAAGTGCGTTACAGTGACTGACAGCCTTGTAGACAGGAGTAAAGTTCGTGACACTGACAGTCTTATAGACAGGAGTTAACTGCGTCACACTGACTGACAGCCTTGTAGACAGGAGTAAAGTTCGTGACACTGACAGCCTTACAGACAGGAGTGAAGTTCGTCACACTGACTGACAGCCTTGTAGACAGGAGTGAAGTGCGTCACACTGACAGCCTTATAGACAGGAGTGAAGTATGTCACACTGACTGACAGCCTTGTAGACAGGAGTAAACTGCATCACACTGACCGACAGCCTTGTAAACAGGAGTGAACTGCGTCACACTATGACTGGCAGTTCAAATTCCGCGCCAATATCACAGCCGCGGCGATTTCACTGCAGCCGGTAAGTTACCTGTGGATAAGCTAGAAATGTAGCCGCGTGTAAAGTGGCCATTAGTGACTATATGCTGGTATATGCTGTTACTCTTTGGCGCTGTCATTAAGCCCCTCTCATTCACAACTGTCAACTGGTAACTGTCACTTTTTCCCCATTATGTAGATAGGGGCAAAATTGTTTGGTGAACTGGAATATGCAGGGTTAAAATTTCGCTTCACAACATAGCCTATGATGCTCTCGGGGTCCAGACGTGTGACTGTGCAAAATTTTGTGGCTATAGTTGCGATGGTGTAGATGCCAATCCCGGACACACACACACACATTCAGCTTTATATATTAGATATACATCTCAGAATCTTAGAATATCATCAGAAAGTTAATGTTTTTTAGTAATTGAATACAAAACATGAAACATATATAGGGTCATTACAAACAGAGTTATCTGTTTAAACTGTTTATTTATGTAAATGTTGATGATTATGGCTTACAGCTAATGAAAACTCAAAGGGAATTAAAGTAGGGGAGGGGTGAAGGGTTAAAAACTCCCCTGCCATATTCCACAAGCCATCAAAGAGTGAATATAATATTGATTTATTAGTTAATGCGTTTCAGATCTCCCTGAAATGCCCTGAAACATGGCAATATAATATTGGTTTGTCCTGAGGAAGGGGCCAGGGAGCCCTGAAATGCACTGACTAATAATGCAATATTATATTCATCCTTTGATGTCTAGTGGAATATGGCAGCGCGGTTTTTAATCCTTCATCCTCCCTACTCTATGTGCACCACACTGGGGACTGAAGTAGCCATGATATGCTTTTATAGTGGTTGTGACTCTCACAACCACACAACGTGAAGCCTCTTATACTTATTTAGCTAATATTTTATCTCTCAGACCCTTCATCCTCCTTAATATAATTTTCTGAGATAATGACCTCTGGGTTTTCATTGGCTGTAAGCCATAATCATCAACATTAACACAAATAAACACTTGAAATAGATCACTCTGTTTGTAATGACTATATATAATGTGTTTGACTTTATGTGTTGAATTACTGAAATAAATTCTCTTTTTGATGATATTCTAATTCATTGAGATGCACCTGTATTTGAATGGACAACTGAATAATACCGAATTATAATTCCATTTACTGGTTTTATATCCTATATACACACATATATGTATTTTTTGTTATTACAATTAGACATCATTCAGGTGTCTGTTTTGTTTGGTTTTCTACTTGCGTGAAAAAAGACCACTTTCTTTCAGTGTTTGGATCAGATTTTCATCATTGTTCGTTTTTAGAACCAGTTATTCTCTTATATATCAAAAAAAACAAAAATTCCAAATCAATCCTACCTATTATACTGGGTAAGTGTTCTGTGAAAAACACGGATACAGCTCATACGTGAAAAACACAGGTCTGAATGAAAACTCATGATGGTTGTCAGGTGTAGACAAGATAAACTTCAGTTCACTTATCACAATTATTGCCTAGCTGGGCGTATTACTACAATTAGTTCTGTTTTCATCTGTAATGTATTTTGACATATTAGGGAAAAAATGGCAAAAAGTATAGTTATAGCAAAACAAATGAGGGCATTACAAATAGTTCCCCCACAAACACTTGTACTCAATGCTAAATATGTAAAGCTCTGAAAGAATTTGCATCTCTACCTACAGATAACTTAACAAGGTAAGCAATAGTTTGAGTTTATTAAAAGTTGGACGGTGGTTCTTAATCATGAAATTAAGTGTTATTAGCAATTTGGAGCCTGACATAGAAAATATACTCCACTTTAATGTGTTAGCCAAATATTTCAATTAATTTGTTCTTGTATATTAGCATATGTTTAAAGTCATACATAATTATTATTATTTATTTATAGAGCACCATTGATTCCGTGGTGCTGTACATGAGAAAGGGTTACATACAAACAAGTTAAAAATACAACAAACAAACTAACAGTGACAGACTGATACAGAGGGGAGAGAGGACCCTGCCCTTGCGGGCTTGCATTCTACAGGGCAATAGGGAGAGAAGACAGTAGGTTGGGTCTGCTCTGGTGGTAGTGGAGCATTGGCTTCGCTCCGGTGGTGGAGTACCAGGTCCGGTGGCAGTAGGGTCATTGCAGGCTGTAAGATGTTCTGAAGAGATGGGTTTTCAGGTTCTGCTTGAAAGTTCTGTGTAGGGGATAGTCGGACATGTTGGGATGCTTGGGCAAAGTCTTGCAGGCGGTTTGGTGAGGAGTGCACGAGTGTGGAGTTGAGAAGGAGGTCTTGGGAGGATCGAAGACTATAAGTTGGATGGTATCAGGAGATTAGTTCACAGATATATGGGGGAAAACAGATTATAGACGGCTTTGTAAGTTAATGTTAGTAGATTGAATTGGATACGCTGTGGAATTGCGAGCCAATGAAGGGATTTGCAGAGGGGAGAAGTGTAGGGGTAGCGAGGAGAGAGGTGATTTAGTCGGGCAGTAGAGTTATACAGATTGGAGAGTTGCGAGCGTATTAGAAGGGAGGCCACAGAGGATGATGTAGTAGTCGAGGTGGGAGATAATGAAGGCATGCACTAGTATTTTAGTACTTTGTGGGTTGAGGAAGTGACGGATTCTTGAAATATTTTTGAGTTGGAGATGGCAGGAGGTGATCAGTGTTTGGATGTGCTGTTTGAAGGACAGGGCAGAGTCAAGGGTCCGAGGTAGCGGACTTCAGGTACAAGCCAATATTTGATGTCATTTATTGTGATACTAAATATATATATCATAGATGTCTGAGAACAGAATATCTCTTTATCATATAATTGAACCCAGCCACAAATAAAGAGGTATTCTGTTCCCAGACATATCTACTGGGACCTCTGACCCACCAGTACACCAAGTCGGGCGCCTGCAGACTTTAGGTGACTGTGCAGTTCAAGTGTAATGGAGTTGTCGGCTTGGAGCCACATGCCAGATAAGATATATGATTTAATCATATTAATGAACATTTAGATTATTTTGTATCTTACATTACAGGTACAGCAGAACTGCTTGAACAGGAAATACCAGAGGAAATCACAACAGTTTTGTTTGCAAGAGATATTCTTGGATTTCCAATGAATAATTCTGAAGATTCTGAAGGACAAGCACAAAGCCCAGAGGTTGCATCTCGTTAACTGTTACATGGATTGTGTCGCTTTAATGTCAGTGGCACATAAAATTTTCAAAGTATTTTGTATCATTATAATTTACATGTAAATTATATTAGAAATAAATAAAACAAGTTTAAACTCTTGGTTCTTTCACTTTTCAATTCTATTATTGTATTTATATTTTGTTGCAATTTTTTCATGAGCAAAATCAAATCTGAATTTTTCATTTTGTCATTTCTTTCATCCATAAATCTTGAAATGTGTCTGTTATATGTCTGTGTCTGAACACTTTCTTATGACGTTTGCCTTTGTTCATGGTGGCATTGGGCTACTGGCATGATCCTGTTTAACATTAGTGTGGCTGGGACATGTGGTGCCACCCTGCCACAGCCTTACTGCACAATGCTGATTATTAGTTTTAGGCTTGTGCCCACAATGATTTTTTGACACTGCGCTTTTTTGCTGTATCAATACCAGTTAGCGCCTTCCAGCAAACTAGATAGGATTTATACAAATCCCATGCAAATCCCAATCCCATGCTTTTTTACTCAGTAAACTGACCTGCAGTACATGTTTCAAATCTGCAAAATGTCAATTTTTATTGGGAGTACGCTGAGTTATATGTGCAGATTTTTCCATAAAATTGCATTAGGAGCTGAAAATCTGCATGTAATTAATACATATTGGTCTAAGCCAAATAAGAGGAGGTAACAAAAAAAAACAGATTTATTTACAGCATTGACATACCAATAAGACAAAAACTACAGGGTCAAAAATGCAGTAGAAATGGATGTAAAAAAAATGCACACAAAAATGTAGGTTACTTAATTTACATTATAAGTGCAAAAATTCTGCAACAAACACCAGTTGTGGCAATGAAGCCTTAATCCCTCTCTTGCTGTGAGCCTTGCACGGGAAGACTAGATAAATCTGATCATCAGCCAATGTGAAAGGGTCTTGTCACGTGTAGTGAGAATGCTGATGAGGGAATGGCAGTAATAGTCAGGGTGATCAGGGAAGACTAGTTTGACCCTAGTCTAGGAACCCTGAATGGCCCTGATCACGAAGGTATCTCTGATGGTGAGAAGGTTCAGGCCTCCAGCCTCTCCCTAAAGCTCCTCCACCAGCCCTGCGCTATTCCCCCCTCACCTCCCTCCACAGAACCGGGATACAGCAACTCCAAAGGAAAGGACATCAGCCACACAAACACACAGGTCAGCACAGCACGGCTTCCAGGCATAGAGTGAGACTATCAGCAGCACCACCTTGTGGAAGGAGAGGCTACTTAAAGGCTAGGGGGAGGGCAGTTCAGATGAGTCACACATTAACCCCTCAACCAGCAGTTGAACCTAATAGTGAATGCCGTTCTGGAGTACAACACAGGAGGCCAGGACCTTCACAACTATCAACCATGCAGCTCTTAATACACAGCAGCATCCAGCAATGTCAGCGCCATGTAAGCGCATGACAGATCTTTATTCTCAGGTTTTCAGGAGTAGAGATGAGTGAACCTTGGGATGTTGGGTTTAGCTCTGTTCGTCGAACAGGCATATGTTTGCTAAATTGTATGGCAAAATTCAGGCTTTTAATGCTCTGGCTAACATCCTACTTAGTTTGTAACCGTACTTGTAGAATTTACTGCAGCACACTTGCAAGAGGCTTTTGAAGGAGTTGTCTAGAAGTAGTTTAACCTCTATCTGGCTTTTTAGAAGAGGGTCTCAGTGGAGAGGGTTTGTTAATGGGCCGGTTCCAGTTCAGTGTCCGATTGAAGGGCTGTCTTGAGCAGCTGAGCGCTATCTTTTTTTATCCGAGAGTCATTTTTTATAAGCACCCTCCTTCAAAATTCATTTGAGGACTTCCCATTTGAAAATGGGAGCTGTAGTGTCCGTGGCATGGTCTAGAACAAAATTAGATTTGGAAGATTGCATCTACACCACACAATTTGGGTCTGATAGTAAGGACTCTTTGAGCCACTATGACCATACCATTCTGGTCGAGGAAGGTATCTTGAGGGTACAAAATCTGGCCCATGATCTGACCAAAGATGTTCATGATAATGGTCGAATAAAGCCAGATGTAATCTAGTCGACTATATAAGTCACGAGGGTGGGAATAGAAGCTGTAGTCCTAATCAGCAGGGTGCTCTATTCTCCAGGAGTTGCAGAATGAGGTCTTTCATTGACATGTAGGACAAATGGTATTTTTTTTTGGGAGTTGTCCAAGATGGGATTCATAGTAGCATTGATTTCACCACATAAAATCATCATGCCTCGCACCAAAGGGGAAATCAGGTCAATTCCATTTGGAAATAGAATTTATTTGGTCCTGGTTGGGGCGTATATGTTGACTGTTGTCAGTAATTGTCCCTCTGTCAGTAATGTGAGGACAATGTATCTGACATCTATATCCAGGGTGCAGTCAATGATATGGTGTATCAGGGATTTGTGGAGTGCAAATGCACACCCATTGGACCGTGCGGAGGGGTGATTGGTAGTGATGGGTGAACGCAAACTGTAAAGTTCAGGGTCCATACCAAACACCTAGTGTTTGGGCACAGATCCTGAACATGGTCTTCCCTGGGAAATCCATGTTACAGATAGGGTTCGGGGGCGGGGGGCTGTAAAAATAGAGAAAATAGTTTTTAAACACCAGCTCATATTTACCGCATTCTGCCGACCCGCTGTCCCACCGCGTCTACTTCGGGGGCCAATAATTAACTTCCTGGATATTCACTGTAGAGTAGGGGTGAGCAACTCCAGGCTTCAAGGGCCGCACTCAGTCCAGGTTTTCAAGATTTCCTTAGAATTTGACAGTTGGTTATTTACAATTATTTAAATGACCAACTGTCATATTCTAAGGAAATCTTGAAAACCTGGAGAGTGTGCGGCCCTTGAGATCTGGAGTTTCCCACCCCTGCTGTAAAGGGACTCAGCAGCCAATCACAGACACTGTCATAGAGAATGGGCGTCTGCGATTGGCTGTTGGAGTGATCTGGAAACTGCCCATGCATCCTAGATGCTAGAATGTTTGGGCTGGTTTGAAGTTACTCCAGCAGCCAATCACAGACACCAGTTCTCTGTTACAGCGTCTGTGATTGGCTCTTGGTCCCATTGACAGACATCATAGTACTGTAAAAATAAATAATTGAAAAAAAAAAAATTTTGCCTAGCACTTGCAGTATTTTTGAATATCTGAGCAAATAAAGTGGACAGCTTCGGGCTGCCACCCCCAGCTACCTGGCTTTACTTTGTTTGGAAATCAAAATACAGGGAAGCCCATTATTATTTTTTAATTATATAATATATAATAATAAAAAAAAATGTGTGGGTTTAGTCCTATTTTTGATCACCAGCCAAGGGTAAAACCCAGGCAGCTGGGGGCTGGGATTCTCAGCGTGGTAAGAACCCCCATGCTGAAAATCACAGCCGCCCCTGAAAATGGCGCATTCTTTTGTAGTACCATTTTCAGGCGCTTTTACCTCGTGGCCCTGGTAGGGGTGGCATTCTGAGTAATAAAGGGGTTAATGCCAACTTTATCTTTGCAGCAGGCACTAAGCCTGAAATTCATAGTATCAGGCCAATATTAGACACCTCCACTATGAATTTCTAGTAAATATAAAAAAAACAAAAAAAAAAAAAAAACACAGTGAAAAAATATTTTAATTGAAATAAAACACAAAACATATCCCTGGTTGCCATCTTTAATAACCCCAAACCCTCCAACGTAATCCACAGCGAACACCTTCAGCTCTGTTGCATATCTCTGTGAGCAGTGCCATAAAGTGAGTGCCTCTCTCGCTCACTTTTGGCTGTTTACCGTGCGTGTATCTTGATGCTGTTCATGGGGTCATCTGACTTCACACGATGTCACCTTTCTCACCGCACCCAGGTGTCAGTCCGAGCCTGCTATCGCTGTGAGCAGACGTGTCAAACACGCCTCCACACACACTGAATCGTGATATCTAGGTAACCATGTAAAATGCTAACAAGGTGTAAATTACAAACTGTTAATATTTTGCAGCCTAGATACACACACAGATTTTAGAAAAAGTCCGGAAAAACCTCTTTAATGATCTACCACTTTCTAGTTTGGGATTCAAATCCTATGTGACGAACCAGACTGCGCAGCCCGCCCAGACACTAATGTCAGAGTCACACGATACAGTCTCCTCACTTCCGCCAACACATGATGTTCCACACTCCCTGGGGGTTAAGGTCAGCTTGGCACAGTTTTACACAGACACTGACTGTGCACATGGGCACAGAGAATAAGAGTGGGTGATCACACTGGCTCACAACCCTGACAGACTGGGAGACCCTTTACACTAGCCCCAGTGATACAGAGACCTGCAAACCCAGTAGAGCTGCCACCAGTTACTCATTAAATATAAACCCAGTCCATTACCAGAATTATATCAGGCCAGAAACCAGCCCCGGTAGTATGGAATGTTAAACAGAGAACATGGACACATGAAATCAAGGATAAAAGAGCAACCCAGGATTAAGTTAGTAACACATTTAAACCACCTTAAGGGCATACTAGACAAAACACTATTTATATGATGGATTTACAGATATGATAGTCAAATATGCAAATACAGGTAGGAGTACAAGTATAAGCAGACATACATAAATGAGTTACCAGTTTCGATGTTAGGCCTTGGTTGCTAGCCACCACATGGGAGGTGTTGTGCGGCCACGGGCTTCCAGTTACGTCCAACACGTTCACTGCCAGGAAGGTTGTGATTACACAGCCTTTTTCAAAGTGTGTCATGGGTTAATGTTTTTAATTTGGCCAGATGTGTTGTTCTTTTGTTTGTTAACTCATGTTTGTTAAGTCATTGCTTCTTGCCCGACTACTCTGAGCCCCATTGTATTGGTTTGTGGATTGTTAGCGAAATGCAATTTACCTCAGTCTGCTTCTATCTACATTTCTGAAAGGGAATTTATGCAGTAAGACCACAATACCCTGAGATGGGGACTCTGGTTATAAAAATGTTTTTCTTCAGTCACCAGTGGTTGTCATGCTATGTGTCCTCAATCTAGGAGCTTAGGTTCCAACTGGAGGATCACCAGAACTGGATTATATTCTGCAGGAGTTCAGTTTAGGATTCTAAGATTTGGCTGGAAGAAATCCAGGTTGGGACAATTCAGTCACCTGGCTACAGACTTGTGCTCGGTCAGCTTCCTAGGCTTGCCACTATTCCTTTCTCAATGGCTTCCTACCAAAAGCGGGATGCTGCTGGATTGGCGTAATTGGCCCTGGAAGCTCCGAAGGCACGAATAATCCTGGTGAGCCAGTGGAAGGGTGAGACTGTGTTGCTGTTAGGACTTTGGATCTCTTTTGACATTTTGTGCGTCTTGCCCCCTTTGCAAAATGGTGTCTGATGTCCCATTGAGCTGCTTCCAGGGGCCCCTGCAGCTATTCCTTTTAGTAATGTATATGTTTTGGCGGCACCTGAGCTTCAAGCCTACAAAGATTATATTGATGAAAACTTGGCTCAAGGCTTCATATGTCCAGCTTCCTCACCAGCAGGGACGCCTGTTTGTAAATAAGAAGGATGGGACCCTAAGGCCCTTTATTGACTATCAGAAGTTACCTCAGGGGAAATGGTGTATCAGTGTCCGCGCTGCTGAAATCCCAAGAAAACGATCCGGAAACCATATGTAGGTTGCATCAATCATCCATTTATTCCTTTCCTACGCGTTTCAACACTGTCCTAGTGTCTTTCTCAGGGATCCCTGAGGAAGACACTAGGACAGTGTTGAAACGCGTAGGAAAGGAATAAATGGATGATTGATGCAACCTACATATGGTTTCCGGATCGTTTTCTTGGGATTTCAGCAGCGCGGACACTGATACACCATTTCCCCTGAGGTAACTTCTGGATGATTCCCACGTGCATGTGGAAGGTGGAAGTCCTGCAGCAGCTGCATTTAATGCCAAATGCTTTTACACCAGTTGTGGGTCTCACAACTGTGCTAGGTGAGTGAATTCATACCCACCGCATACATTAGTGTCACTAGTGATAGGGCACTATTGCGCCTCTTGTTCCCCCCCCCTATTTTTTTACTTTATTGACTATCAGGAATTCAATAAGGTGATCATCCAGAATCGTTACCCCTTACCTAATTATTGGAAAGAGTTGGTCATGCGAAGATGATCTCTAAACTGGATCTTTGTGGGGCTTATAATTTGGTGCGTATCCGTCCCAGTGATGAATGGAAGACCGTTTTTAGATGTCGGTATGGACATATTGAATACCTGGTAATGCCCTTCAGGCTTTGTAATGATCCTGCAACTTTTCAACATCTTGCCATTGCCATTTTTAGGGATTTACTGGATCAGTTTGTCGAGATAAAAACCCTATTTGGGAATAAGAAGACAGTCAAAACGCAGCACCCTAAGTGCGTAAACACAATATTATAGTCTTTCATGGGTGCACAATTTTACGCACAGGCTTTCACAGGGTGAATATACCAAAAAGAATTTATCCAGCCAATAGATGACAGCGCTTCCCAGGACTCACATCCAAATATGATGTTTAAAAAAAAATGTATTTGATAAGAATAGAGGCGATTCAACGCTTTTCGGATACAGTATATATCCTTTCTCAGGTATCCTAAAATATATCTGTACAGGATCTGTAGTATATGTTTTATGATACTTGAGGAAGGGTTCATACTGTATCCGAAAAGCTTTGTATCTCCTCTATTCTAAATTATCAAATAAAAAAAATGATAAATATCATATTTGGATGCGAGTCCTGGGAAGCACTGCTGCCTATTGGCTGGATACATTCGGTTTGGATCAGTTTGTTGTGATCTATCTGGATGATATTTTAATGTTTTCTGATTCTTTACAACAACATGTCAGATTGGTTTTAACCCCTTAAGGACCGAGTCACTTTGCAGCTTAATGACCAGACCATTTTTTGTAATTCTGACCACTCTCCCTTTATGAGGTAATATCTCTGGAACGCTTCAACGGATCCTAGCGATTATGAGATTGTTTTTTCGTGACATATTGGGCTTCATGTTAGTATTAAATTTAGGTCGATAATTTTTGCGTTTATTTGTGAAAAAATAAAAATTTGGCAAAAATTTTGAAAATGTAGCAATTTTCAAATTTTTAATTTTTATTCTGCTAAACCAGAGAGTTATGTGACACAAAATAGTTAATAAATCACATTTCCCACATGTCTACTTCACATCAGCACAATTTTGGAAGAAAAAAAAAAATTTGGTAGGACGTTATAAGGGTTCAAAGTTCATCAGCAATTATTCATTTTTCCAGCAAAATTTACAAAACCAATTTTTTAGTGACCACATCACATTTGAAGTCCCTTTGAGGGGTGAACATGACAGAAAACACCCAAAAGTGACACCATTCCAAAAACTGCACCCCTCAAGCTACCCAAAACTATATTCAAGAAGATTATTAACCCTTCAGGTGCTTCACAGGAACTAAAATAAAGTTGAAGGAAAAAATGGACATTTTAATTTTTGTAACAAAAATGTTCTTTTAGCCTCAAATTTTTCATTTTCACATGGGCAACAGGATAAAATGCATCCTAAAATTTGTAGGGCAATTTCTCCTGAGTACACCAATACCTCATATGTGGTCATAAACCACTGTTTGGGCGCACGGCAGGACTGAGAAGGGAAGGAGCGCCATTTCACTTCAACAAATTTTGGGATGTATTTTATCCCTTTGCCCATGTGAAACTAAAAAAATGTAGGCAAAAAGAATTTTTTTGTGAAAAAAAAGTGTTTTTTTAATTTTTATGGATGAATTTGTGAAGCATCTGGGGGTTCAAAGTGCTCACTATGCTTCTAGATACCTTCCTTAGGTGGTCTATTTTCCAAAATGGGGTCATTTGTGGGGGAGCTCCAATGTGGAGACACACGGGGACCCTCCATACGCGACATGTTGTCCGCTAACAATTTGAATGGAAAATGAGCTCAAATTGTTAGCGGACACCATGTCGTGTTTGGAGGGTCCCTGTGTATCTCCACATTGGAGCTCCCCCACAAGTGACCCCATTTTGGAAACTAGACCCCCGAAGGAACGTATCTAGATGCATAGTGAGCACTTTGAACCCCCATATGCTTCAGAAATTCATCCGTAAAAATGAAAAAGCACTTTTTTTTCCACTAAAAAATTATTTTTTCATTATTACGGATCAATTTGTGAAGCATCTGGGGGTTCAAAGTGCTCACTATGTACCTAGATATGTTCCTTTGGGGTCTAGTTTCCAAAATGGGGTCCCTTGTGGGGGAGCTCCAATGTGGAGACACACAGGGATCCTCCAAACGCGACATGGTGTCCGCTAACAATTTGAGCTCATTTTTCATTCAAATTGTTAGCGGACACCATGTCGCGTTTGGATGGTCCCCGTGTGTCTCCACATTGCAGCTCCCCCACAAGTGACCCCATTTTGGAAACTAGACCCCCAAGGAACGTATCTAGATGCATAGTGAGCACTTTGAACCCCCAGGTGCTTTACAAATTGATCCGTAAAAATGAAAAAAGAAACTTTTTGTGGAAAAAAAAGTGCTTTTTCATTTTTATGGATGAATTTGTGAAGCATCTGGGGTTCAAAGTGCTCACTATGCATCTAGATACGTTCCTTAGGGGGTCTAGTTTCCAAAATGGGGTCACTTGTGGGGGAGCTCCAATGTTTAGGCACAACATGGCTGGCTACAAATACTTTTTATTTCTAGAACGAATTCTAGAAAAAAAAAGTGATGTGGGGCTCCGCCATATTTTTGGTCCAGCCAGGTACAACTTGGCAGCTACAGACTGCCAGCAACCCCCAGCTGCCTCGTTGTACCTGGCTGCAACCAAAAATACAGCAAAGCCCATTTTTTTTTTATTTCTAGAACTAATTCTAGAAGAAAAATAATGACGTAGGGCTCCGCCATATTTTTGGTCCAGCCAGGTACAACTTGGCAGCTACAGACTGCCAGCAACCCCAGCTGCCTCGTTGTACCTGGCTGCAACCAAAAATACAGCGAAGCCCATTTTTTTTTATTTCTAGAACTAATTCTAGAGAAAAAAAAATGACGTAGGGCTCCGCCATATTTTTGGTCCAACCAGGTACAACGTGGCAGCTACAGACTGCCAGCAACCCCCAGCTGCCTCGTTGTACCTGGCTGCAACCAAAAATACAGCGAAGCCCATTTTTTTTTATTTCTAGAACTAATTCTAGAAAAAAAAAGTGACGTAGGGCTCCGCCATATTTTTGGCCCAGCCAGGTACAACTAGGCAGCTGGGGGCTGGAATCCTCAGCATGGAAAGGCCCAAGCGTTCTGGGCCCCCCATGCTGCGAATTGCAGCCCGCAGCCGCCCCAGAAAATGGCGCATTCATTGAAGCGCCATTTTCTGGTGCTGTACCCATGCTCTTCCAGTTGCCCTGGTGCCGGTGGCAAACTGGGTAATAAAGGGGTTAATGCCAGCTTTTTTTTGGCAGCTGGCACTAAGCCCGACATTCATAATATAGGGCCAATGTTAGACTCGCCATTAGGAATCACTGGTAAATAGTCAGAAAATACACACATAGAAAAATCTTTTTATTTGAAAAAAAAACACAAACAAAATTCGGACTCCATCTTCATTATAAAGATCCGACGTAGTCCACAACGAAGGTCCCACGACGCTCGATCACCTCCGACGTAGTCCACAACGAAGGTCCCACGACGCTCGATCACTTCTGCTCAATCCAGAGACTGCAGCAAGGGATCAAGTGTCCTCTTCCTACAGTCTCAGGGGTCAGAGTTATGGTGCACTGTATGACAATGATCAGTTATACAGTGCACCATGACTATGATCCCAGAGACTATAACAAGAGGACACTTGATCTCTTGTTGCACCCATCATGGTACCTATGCACCCATCATCCACGTACGCACACATCTACACACGCACATCCACGCACGCACATTCACATGCACACTGACATCCACGCACGCACATCCACGCACGCACACATCCATCCATTCACCCATCCACCCATCCATTCATACTTACCCAGCGATGAGCCCCTGAGAAGAGGAGGGGCCACACCGGACTGCAGCAGAGGAGGCCAACGGTGCGGGCGGGTGCACAGCGCGTGCAGCCCGCCAGAATAGGTGAGCGGGGCTGGGGGCCGGGGGCTGAGGACCGGGGACCAGCGGGGAGGAGGAGGGGGCCCTGCAGCTTCGCCGGCGGGCGCATAAGCCCGCCGGCATAGGTGAGCGGGGCTGGGGACCGGGGGCTGGGGACCAGCAGGGAGGAGGAGGGGGCCCTGCAGCTTCGCCGGCAGGCGCATAAGCCCGCCGGCAGACAATCCAGGCAAGTTGGAGGGCGGGGATACACTGGGGGCGCTGCACAGGGGACAGGACACAGGGGGCTCTGGACACAGGGGGGGCTACAGGACACAGGGGGCTCTGAACACAGGGGGCGGGGACAGGACACAGGGGGAGCTGGAGGATAAGTTCATGGCCGGCGGGTGTGGTGCAGCCCGCCGGCAGATAAGTATGATTGGGGAGGGGGGGTGAAGGGGTTAACAGGGGTGCCCACACCTCTGCCCCTAACCCTTGGCTGTCACTGACAGCTTTTAGATTTGAGCTGTCACTGTTTGTTTACAAGCAGTGACAGTTCAAAGCCATGACGAGTATACTCGTCATGATGCGGGAACTGACAGCTTTTCATGACGAGTATACTCGTCATTAGTCGTAAAGGGGTTAAACAATTGAAAGAGAACCATCTTTATATCAAGCCAGAAAAGTGTGAGTTTCAACGCTCTGAGATAAACTTTTTCGGTTATGTCAGCTCTCCCCAGGGGGTGAACATGGAATCCGGTAAGATTCTGCCAATCCTTGATTGGCCCTTGCCCAAGAACATTAAGAGTTGAATATTTTATTGTTTTCAAATTTCTATAGATGTTCATTCAAAATTTTTCAGAAATGTTTGTCCCAGCAGTGGCGCACCAGAAATTTCCCAAGGTAGGGTCCAAGAAACACACACCGGCCCTGAAAGGGGGGTGTCACCCCAGCGGGTTCCAAGGGGCAAAGCCCGGTGGGGGGGGTTTGGGGAGCAAAGCCCCTAAAGCAGCCTCTTTTGTGGGCCCTTGGGTGCTGGTATTGTTCCTGCCTCCTGACATAGGGGTCCAGCTCCTGTGTACTGCACCACTTCTCAGGGCTGTCCAAAGGGGGGGGGTCCAGACACGTAGGTCCCCCCCCTTGGGTGCGCCTATGTCCCAGGAGATTGTCAGGTCAAGGCGCGAAGATGTGAAGGGGCACGGCCCAGAGTAGATCGGAGCCTGCCCCCTCACCTCTCCTCTAGGGCGTCTCTTCTATCAATCACCGCCGGGCCACTGACAGCTGTCATGGCAATCGAGCCCTGTCAGCGGCCCTGCCGCCAATAGCGTAGCTTGAAGCTCACTGGCCCCAATATGAAAGCTCCAACGGGGCCTTCAATTATTGCAAATCTTTAAGAGCATTAACCTTTTTCTATAGGCCAAAGGGACTATTGGGCCCCCCTAGGCTCCAGGGCCCGGGTGCTATCGCCACCCTGCAACCCCTGTCCTGTGTATCACACCACTATCATGTGTACATCTCCAAACTTTCCTGGCCATACACTCTGATCGTTATCTGACTAGCAGATTCCACATTGTATTGCATCCTTCAGTATATATGTGTACAGGCATCACACAGGCGGTAGCTCTTCCTCCCCATCTCCTCTCCGCCATCAGCTCCCTATACTCGGGATAATCCCGGGTGCAGGACTGATGCATTGTAATTGTGGGTGTGCAGCGCTTCCTTCCCATCCCCCCGCTGCGAGTCCCGGCAGGCAGGAGACTGCGCATGCGCGTTGTGCCTGTGCTCGGCCGTATGTGAGTGTGCGAGAGAAAAGAAAAGCTACAAGTAACCGGCGGCGGCTCCTTCCTCCTCCTCCCCCGAGCTCCCGCCGCAGTCATGTCGGGACGTTCGGTTCGAGCCGAGACACGAAGCAGAGCTAAAGATGACATCAAACGGGTTATGGCCGCCATCGAAAAAGTACGGAAATGGTAAGAAAACGGACAACAAAGGAGAGAAATGGAGGGAGGAGGCGGCAGCGGCGGCGTGACCGGAGTGCGGAGCTGTGGGGAGCCCTCCGCCTCCTGGAAGCCCCCGATCACACAGTGTGCACAGGGGCGCAGAGCTCCCGCCAAAGCCGGCAGCCATGTCTGAGCCGGCGGAGGGAGGCAGCGAGGGGCCCCGGTGCGGAGCGGCCTCACATCTGCGATCACGGAGCGGAGATGGGTTTAAATTTAGCGCTTTGGCCCCGAGGCTCCGAGCTCCCTCCTCCCCCCACCCCCCCCGTGCCGGGGAGGAAGTGCCGGCCGAGCGGGCCCCGGGGCGGCCAGGAGGCGGCGGGGCCCCCGGACACGTGTGCGGACCGGCCCCGGGGAGCTCACCGATTGCATCACACGGTGGGAGCCCGCGGTGAGGACACTGTCACCGGAGCGGAGATCCGCCGACTTCTCCATCAGCACCAAAACTTTCATCCGCGGTGTTTTCATCTCTATTTATTGTGAAATAGACACCTCGGTCAGAACCGCCAGCCAATAGGAAGCCGCCGTCTTATTGTGGGATGACCTTATTGGACAGTCATTTAAATGGCCATGAAGTTTCTATATTATTAGGATCCCTCAGATGTGGTGGAGGTGCAATGTGACCTGCCACAATGAGGCCTGTGTGCCTTCACTCCACTGCTGGCCCTGTGTGTGTGCCCTCACTCCACTGCTGGCCGTGTGTGTGCCCTCACTCCACTGCTGGCCCTGTGTGTGTGCCCTCACTCCACTGCTGGCCCCACTGCTGGCCCCGTGTGTGGCGCCCTCGCTCCACTGCTGGCCCCGTGTGTGCGCGCCCTCGCTCCACTGCTGGCCCCGTGTGTGCGCGCCCTCGCTCCACTGCTGGCCCGTGTGTGCGCGTGCGCGCCCTCGCTCCACTGCTGGCCCCGTGTGTGCGCGCGCGCGCCCTCGCTCCACTGCTGGCCCGTGTGTGCGCGCGCGCGCCCTCGCTCCACTGCTGGCCCCGTGTGTGCGCGCGCGCGCCCTCGCTCCACTGCTGGCCCCGTGTGTGGCGCGCGCGCGCCCTCGCTCCACTGCTGGCCCGTGTGTGTGTGCGGCGGCGCCCTCGCTCCACTGCTGGCCCGTGTGTGTGTGCGCGCGGCGCCCCGCTCCACTGCTGGCCCCGTGTGTGTGTGCGCGCGCGCGCGCCCTCGCTCCACTGCTGGCCCTGTTGTGTGTGCGCCCTCGCTCCACTGCTGGCCCGTGTGTGTGCGCCCTCGCTCCACTGCTGGCCCCGTGTGTGTGCGCCCTCGCTCCACTGCTGGCCCCGTGTGTGTGCGCCCTCGCTCCACTGCTGGCCCGTGTGTGTGCGCCCTCGCTCCACTGCTGGCCCCGTGTGTGTGCGCCCTCGCTCCACTGCTGGCCCGTGTGTGTGGCCCTCGCTCCACTGCTGGCCCGTGTGTGTGCGCCCTCGCTCCACTGCTGGCCCCGTGTGTGTGCGCCCTCGCTCCACTGCTGGCCCGTGTGTGTGTGCCCTCACTCCACTGCTGGCCCTGTGTGTGTGTGCCCTCACTCCACTGCTGGCCCTGTGTGTGTGTGCCCTCACTCCACTGCTGGCCCTGTGTGTGTGTGCCCTCACTCCACTGCTGGCCCTGTGTGTGTGTGCCCTCACGCCACTGTGGCCTGTGTGTGTGTGCCCACTCCACTGTGGCCTGTGTGTGTGTGCCCTCACTCCACTGTGGCCTGTGTGTGTGTGCCCTCACTCCACTGTTGGCCTTGTGTGTGTGCCCTCACTCCACTGTTGGCCTTGTGTGTGTGCCCTCACTCCACTGTTGGCCTTGTGTGTGTGCCCTCACTCCACTGCTTGGCCCTTGTGTGTGTGTCCCTCACTCCACTGCTGGCCCTGTGTGTGCCCTCACTCCACTGCTGGCCCTGTGTGTGGCCCTCACTCCACTGCTGGCCCTGTGTGTGCCCTCACTCCACTGCTGGCCCTGTGTGTGCCCTCACTCCACATGCTGGCCCTGTGTGTGCCCCTCACTCCACTGCTGGCCCTGTGTGTGCCTCACTCCACTGCTGCCCTGTGTGTGCCCTCGCTCCACTGCTGGCCCTGTGTGCTGCCCCTCGCTCCACCGCTGGCCCTGTGTGTGTGCGTGCCCTCGCTCCACCGCTGGCCCTGTGTGTGTGCGTGGCCTCGCTCCACCGCTGGCCCTGTGTGTGTGCGTGGCCTCGCTCCACCGCTGGCCCTGTGTGTGTGCGTGGCCTCGCTCCACCGCTGGCCCTGTGTGTGTGCGTGGCCTCGCTCCACCGCTGGCCCTGTGTGTGTGCGTGGCCTCGCTCCACCGCTGGCCCTGTGTGTGTGCGTGGCCTCACTCCACCGCTGGCCCTGTGTGTGTGCGTGGCCTCGCTCCACCGCTGGCCCTGTGTGTGCCCCCTCGCTTCACCGCTGGCCCTGTGTGTGCGCCCTCGCTCCACCGCTGGCCCTGTGTGTGCGCCCTCGCTCCACCGCTGGCCCTGTGGGTGCGCCCTCGCTCCACCGCTGGCCCTGTGTGTGTGCGTGCCCTCGCTCCACCGCTAGCATTGATCAACTAAATTCAAGTCCCTCCACGTTTGTCCGCACTGGCCAATGATGGGGACAGACTGATCGCTCTGTCCCCATATGTTTTCGGCAGTGTTCCTGGTGATGAGTTTTATGCATCTGTAGAATTCAAATTGCCCAAATACACAAGCATGTTGCTCCTCCTTGCCGACATGTTTACACCAGAAGATAATCAGGAAAGAGCAATACTCTTGCCAATTCTTTGTCCGGGACGGTGATTTCACGGATCCGGACACAGAAAGCCCGAGCCTGCAAATCGCAGGTCACATGACCGCATCAGCTGAGCGGTTTAAATTCCGCGCCCGCCAAAATTGATCGTCGGGCGAGAGATGTAAACCGCGCTGATGCAGCATGCTCAGTACACTAAAATCGGGTCCAGGAAACAAACCGATGTTTTCCTGGACCCGTGCTTCATAGGCCCCCATGTTATTTGCCGCGGATTGGGTCGGATTTGATTTGGTCCGCTTTGGTCCGCTGTGCCCAAAACCAGAGCAGTCTCCGATTTTGGGTACAGCAAAAAATTGGACCCAATCGGATCCGACACAAATCGGATGCCATTAATGGCAAATCTGATTCGTTGCCCATAGGGATACATGGGGCCAATTGGATCCTTCGCTGTCTGTTTTACAATGAACAGCCACGGATCCCAAAAAATTGCAGTGTGAAAACAGCCTAAGGATGTTCATTTCATGATGATCTTTGTGTAAACAGTCTGGAGAGTGAGCAAAATACTTACAAGTCAGGTGAAAAGATCTTTTGTGCTGCACAATGGATTGTTTTTGGCATTGTATCCTGTTGTAAACAAGACTTGTGCTGCCTAGAACAATGACAGAATGTGTGCACTGAGCAATCCATTATAGTTTGTAGATCACTTAATACACATTGTTTAAATCTGCCTATGTAAATCGGCTATTAAACGGGGACTAACCCAAATATTTAGCCATTGTTTAATGCCACCAACTGGTGCGTGCACATGTATGTTAAGGGAGCTACATTCTGACTATCCCATCATTGCCTTATGCCACTGCTATATTGCAGTAGAATACAAGTTAAAGGGTGTCCACTCTTAGACAACCCCTTCTGAATACGCTTGATTCCCCCATTAAGAATAAAAGATCCTGTACTCGCCTCCCATGTTGTCATTGTCCCAGCACTGTCGGTAATCGTGGTTCACGGCTCAAGTGACCTTGTGACATCACATGAGCCTCATGTCCAATCTCCGCTGGCTTCCTCCTGCCTGCCTTCGGACCAAACAAGCAATTAAGGCCCCTTTCACATCAGCGTTTTGCGGCCGATCCAGTAAGTGGCACTGCATCTGCCAGATCCGCCACCTAATGGCCGACTTGTGGCCCAGATCCAGCAAGCCCCATGCATTGTCTATGGGGCTTGCGGTCCGGTGCAGCAAGTGCGGTTCTGCCAGATCCGGCTGCTCTGGCGTAACCGCACTTGCCGCATGGATCTTGCCGGATTCGGTCCGCAAGTGCGGCCTTTATGCGGCAGATGCGGTAAATCTGCCGCACGTCAGCAAAAACGCTGATGTGAAAGGCCCCTAACAGGAAATGACACTGCAGCTGCTGCTCACTTCCTGTTGAGGACATATTTCGTCTGAAGGCAGCAATGATTGGCCATGGGGCTGTCCACACACATTGTTTTATTTCATTGCAGAAAGTGTCAACACCCCAGGTTTTCCTGCGTTTTTGAAAGAATGAGCATGTCAGTTGTTTTCTGCGTTTTTGCTGTGTTCTATGGCAAATCTGGAGCAAACAATGGAGCAAACAAAAATGCAAGAAAATGCAGCAAATTTCCTGCCAAGAAATCAGCAGAAACTAGAAATCCCTAAGGTTTTACTGTGTTTTGGCAAAAGCAAAAACCAACATGTCTGGACATAGCCTATCAGCTAGACCGGGTGTACAGCAGTGTGAGCAGCCTCTTCTTATCTCAACACTCCTGGTATCTCCAGTATTAGACAAGCTAGACCGGGTGGAAAGCAGTATGAGCAACCTATTCTTTCCTCAGCACTCCTGGTATCTCCAGTATTAGATCAGATAGGGTGAATAGCAGTGGGAGTGGCTTCTTCTTACCTCAGCACTCCTGGTATTGGCAATATTTATATTAGATAAACAGGGTGAACAGCAGTGTGAGCAGCCTCTTCTTGCCTCAACACCCTGGTATCTCCAGTATCAAATCAGATAGGGTGCACAACAGTGTGAGCAGTACCTTCTTACCTCAGCAATCCTGGTATCTCCAGTATCAGATCAGTTAGACAGGGTGGACAGCAGCATGATCAGCCTTTTACCTCAGCACCTCTGATATCTCCAGTATTAAGTTAGACAGACTGGGTGGATAGTAGTGTGACTGTCTTATTATCTCAGCACTCCTCGAATCTCCTGTATTATATAAATTAGACAGGGTGGACAGTAGTGTGAGCAGTTTGTTCTTACCTTAGAACCCCTGGTATGCCCATTATTAGATCAGATGGAGGCTGGACAGCAGTGTGAGCAGCCTCTTGTCCTCAGCACTTCTGGTATTTTTTTTTTTTTTTATTTCAGTGCCCCAGGTATCTTCTTTATTAGATCAGATAGAGAGGGTAGCCAGCAGTGTAAGCAGCCTCTTACCTCAGCACCTCTGTTATCTCCAGTATTAGATCAAAATATTGAGTAGGAGCACATCTTCCTACACATGATGAGAGAAGAGAGCTTCTACTGCACATGCTCAAATTCACCTGTCCTTACATTCCACGTAAAAAGACTGCAGCAATTTAAATTCTCTTGCCTATGCTATGATCTATTGCTGATCAAGACACAACATTTATTTGCTAAATGAAGGTATTTAGGATTTTATTTATAATTACATTTCTGTTAGTTATCTCTTTCTATTACTGGAGAATGACTCCTTTTACCATAAACCGTTTTGCAACATGGCATATGCTTACTGCAACATAAAGCCATTTTCACATGTCAGCAGGTTTAAGCCAAAACCAGGAGTGGTCGTCTCTGTAGGATTCATTTGTGAATTTGGTTTTTAAATACTGATGTGTGAATGTCGCCTCAGACACATGTGGAACAAGTGGTTTGTGACAATGGTGAGCATGCAGCAGTAAAAAAAAAAAAACAAGCTACGCTTTCTAAGGACCTGTGGTTTATGGCTTTCCTTAAGGGGGTTTTTCATCAAAAAATTGTAAAATTAGTGTAAAAACAATCAACATCACAATTAAGTCACAAGTTAATCTACAACTGGGGGGGAGTTAGCATGATGTGCAAAAAATATCTTGGGGTGCGTGCACACGATCAGTGTACACAGGGTTTTGGACGCAGCGTCTTGCTGCTGCGTCCAAAACGCTGCGTAGTACAGTACTAGAATAGTGGATGGGATTTCAAGAAATCCCATCCTCACTATGCGTAACCCGCCTGCAGCGTCTTTGGAGCTGCAGTGCGGGTTGCTGGCAGTCCGCTCCTCCGCAGCATGTTCATTTCATGCTGCGGAGTCAGAAGCGGCTGCTATCGGGTGACTGCAGGGAGAAGCTGCCCTACACCCGCTGCACATGGTGAGCACAGGGCGGCTGCGGCTTCCCTCAGGTCCGGAGGAGCTGCGTCCAACACGCACCCTTAAAAAAATATGTATGAATGAAAAAAAAAACAAATGATGAATCTGAGTCCTGGAGTCCAACTATAAACTGCTAGAGCTAACAAGTCCAGTGTATTAATGAGCTTAACGTAGTTTCTGTCCACCTAATTTGTATATATTTTATACAGCCGTTGTGACAAGTAAGTCCACCAGCCTTGTCTGATCGAAAACAACTGTTTACCAGTATATGAGGTTCATTCTGATTTTATTTGAACATTTTCTGAAATGACAAATATCCTGTAGTTGCGCTCGGCTACACAGTAGTAAAGCTTCAGGTTTCTGAACCCTGTTGCAAAATCTGTAATAGGGTCCCTATAATAAGGGGCTTTAGAGGGAACCAGTCAGGTCAAAAATCCATGTGTAACTGATATCATTTTCTAATTCCTTTCTCAAAGTTCTCTCTATTCATGTAATTTTTTTTATTTGTGCTTCCCTCCTATCCTGTGTAAACTTCAAAATAAAACATTCATCCTATTAGTCAATCACAGTGAGTGATCACTTGGTTCTCTGCTGTCCAATACCCAAGGAATGAGTATTCAAACACTGCACTGCCCTGCCCTCCTCTGAGTCTGACCTGCGTGTGCTGCTCTCTAGGCATGGGCACTCATTGCAGCCGAGAGAAAGGAGGAGAGAGGAGTTGTATGCTCTTAGCAGATGCACATCTAACATCTTCATTGTGTGTATCTGAAGCATCTGTGTAGTGTGTGCTCTCTAGATATTTCTTTGTGTTTATATGAGCATTTGATCAGCAGATACACACAACACATGTATGCAGGAAAACCAATGTCATATAACAGAAGTCTCTCACACGCAGCAGAGGCTAGTGAAATTAATATAAGAGTTGTAGTACAAAATACCTCCCCCCTCTCAACCCTCTCCCCAACAGCCTGCAGAAGCCTGAGATTCAGTTTAACCTCCGCACAGAGGGGAGGGACAGAATACCATCTTGGATAGGCATGGATATTTAAATAACATTTACATGCTGTGACTATTCACTAGTCCGGTCAGTTACTTTTATAGCTGCCTCCTGAGTGTGCAGGTGCTTATAGCAAGAGAACTACAAAGACTACAGTAATTATTTTTACATATTCTGAAAGGTCTGCCCAGGCACTATTCAAGGGTACTATTAGTATCATACTAAAAAATGGCTTGACCAGAGTCCCTTTAATTAGAGCTAGTGTGCTCGTATATGGTGCATGAAACCTCTCGGGTTCCTAGATCTGCAACTTCATCTTTTGCTCTCCTTTTAATTGGGCCACTAGTTTATATACAAAATCTAATACTTATGTTCTACCAATCCCTCCTGGTAAAGTGGACCTGGAGTGTAATGAAGTTCCTGAACTCTGCTGAATGATCTGGAGCATATAATTTGGCGTATTATAACAGGATCTAAGGATCCCTGCAACATTGTCTGTACTCAGCAGAGGAAACGTCCAAGAATTTTGATAAGAAAGCTGCCTCAATAATAACTAATATAGCTAATACAGCACATGAAGCTTCTGAACACTGCAATCATTGGCTATTTCTGGTGTATATGACAAACATGTAATGCAAACTCATTGTGAAAGTGGCCATTAAACAGCCCTTGCCATCCCAATGACTAAACCTTGAGTGAGTGTCTGGAGTCAAAAGATACAATGAATAAACATTCAGAAAGAATGTAACTGATCCAGTTACATTGTATATGAGAGATTCTTGTAGAGTTAAGTCCCATTCACATCACTCCGGATGCTATTTCTGTGTCCGGATCCGTGATTTTGAGGGATCTGAACACAAAGAGCTGGGAGGAGCCAAGCCTGCAAAGCACAGGCAAGCAGGGCTGACTTTCACTTTCGCAATTTATATACATACATTGCGTAAGTGCAATAAAAGAAAGCAATGGTTGATTAAGGTCCTGCAGCCACCAGACGTAGATGCCTCACATTGCAGGACACTTGGCGGAGAGGTGAGCATTTTTTATTTATTTTATTTATTTATTTTAAAGTGATCCTGTCACCTCCAAAACGCCTCCTAAGCTATCAAAACATGTCCCTGCACCATCCTATCACTAATCTCACACTTCTTTTGTCTCCTAAAAGCATCCTGTGAAAGTGCATAAAAACGTTTTAATACTCACTCATTAGTGATTATAATTAGCAGGGGCTATATTCTTTAGTCACCAGGGGGTGTTCTTTTGCAGCTCCAGGATCCAGCCCTCTCTGTCTGTTCTATTGTGAAACTGAAACTGAAGGCAGGACTAATGATTTGCATTCTGTGAGTGATAGAGAGGGGGGAGGGCAATGCCCTGCACATCACAGCAGAACACAGAGACAGGGTGGATCCTGGAGCTGCAAAACAGCCCGCCTAGGTGACTAAAGAATATGGACCCTGCTAATTATAATCACTAATGAGTGAGTATTAAAACGTTTTTATGCACTTTCACAGAATGCTTTTAGGAGACAAAAGGAGTGTGAGATTAGTGATAGGATGCTGCAGGGACATGTTTTGATAGCTTAGGAGGCATTTTGGAGGTGACAGGATCCCTTTAAGTCCCCTTCACATCACCCCGGATGCTATTTCTGTGTCCAGGTCCGTGATTTTGAGGGATCCGAACACAAAGAGCTGGGAGGAGCCAAGCCTGCAAAGCACAGGCAAGCAGTGCTGACTTTCACTTTCGCAACTTATATACATACATTGCTTAAGTGAAATAAAACAAAGCAATGGTTGATTAAGGTCCTGCAGCCACCGGGCGTGGATGCCTCACATTGCGGGACACTTGGCGGAGAGGTGAGCATTTTTTATTTATTTATTTATTTTAAAGTGATCCTGTCACCTCCAAAACGCCTCCTAAGCTTTAGTAAGTAAATGCACATAGCATAAGTGCAGTACAGCATCACAATGAAGGGGCTGGGTTTATTTTTATGACTCCCCTGCGGGCTCTAAGTCAAATCCTCCCCTTTCTCCCTTCCTCCTCCTCTCCCCCTCAGAGCCCACAGGTGAGTCATAAAAATAAACCCAGCCCCTCATAGTGACGTTGTGCTGCACATATGCTAATTTGCTGCATCGGTTTCTCGATGTTTGATAAGTTTTCTCTGCAATTAAACCTTGATTCATTAAAGTAAAGGTAAGATTACACTCTGTATCCCAGTGCCTGTAAGGTAGTTGCTTCACTTTCTATCCATAAATCCTGCTGGTTGGCTGCCTTTAATAGTTTTTAAATTTAATAAAAACATTTTGAACAAGTAGTCTGCCCACAGTGACTGCAAGCTGTCATCACAAGACTGGACAACCCCTTCAAATGGTTGTCCACTACTACTACTATTACTACTGGGAAACCCCAGCTTAAATATTTCAGGGTCTTCAATCAAAATACAAAAAAAAACAATGAATGCTCACATCCTACAGCAGAGCTGTTCCTCAATGTCTGCGCCGCTGTACACACATAATGTGAGTGGCCGCTCGTCATCTGCAGCTCATCAATATTCCATCAGGGTGGAAGTCTGCTCTGGCGAAATAGTAATGACCACAGCTGATGAGCAGCAGCGGACACATGACACAACGCCATGCCCCTTTCCGGGAACAGCGGCGCAGACATCACTGGAATAGCTTCTCGGCAGGAGATGAACATCAAATTATGTTTGTTTTAATTAGAGCCCTGAAATGATGAAGCTGAAGTTTTCCAGTTTTGGTCAACCCCCTTTTAGTAAGCGACACACTGTATTCTTTTTATTCTGTTTTTCAGGGAGAAGAAATGGGTAACCGTTGGAGATACCTCTCTTAGGATTTACAAATGGGTGCCAGTGGCTGAGCCGAAAGGGGATGATGTAAGTGTTAATTAAGAAATTGGAAAAGTGAATAAACTAAGTGGCTTATAGACACAACATGGCATGAAAGATTCACTCTTTTTTTTTTTATTTTGTTTTATTTTACATCAACGTCTGTGCAGTCTAAGTTGGCATATTAGTTTCGGGCAGCAACCGTATAATCGGATACTAAACATTACTTCTTGTTTGTATGTGAGAATGGGCTGGAAAGCTTGGGCACGCATGTTTGCAACTTTTTACACGTTTAACCTTTTCATTACCGCCCCCATAAGATTGAATGGGTAAAATCCACCCAAAGGCTCTGACTAGAATTGGGCATTTTTCATGTTCCCAGTCTGCCTCCAAAAACTAGTCATGCCTTCCTTCCATACACTTATTAGGCACCTTTCACATCAGCGTTTTGCTGATGTTTGCGGCCGATCCGGCAGGTGGCGCCACATCTACCGGATCAGCCACCTAACGGCCGACATGCGGCCTAGATCCAGAAAGCCCCATGCATTGTCTATGGGGCTTGCGATCGGGTGCGGCAAGTGCGGTTCTGCCACATCTGGCTGCAAACATCAGCAAAATGCTGATGTGAAAGGAGCCTTAGTTTGTCAGGGCAGCTGAAAATTTCCAGAAAAATAATTTTTACCGTCTTGTATAGCTATATCTGGACGAAAAAGCTTGTTTTTTTTGTTTTTTTTTTTACACTATCCAGCAGATGGGGAGTAGCTTTCCAATCTGAGGTGTGGGGGTGACCGGTCACTTGGACCTCTGTGAATCCCAAAAAAACGGGCTCTACCGAGCCCATCTGAATGAAGGGTGGATTGGGCATGCACTCCCCTGTTCCATTCATTCTCTATGGGACTGTCAGATATAGCTGTGCACAGCAAGTAAGGAAAGAAAAATATTTCCATGGATAAAACAGGTCTTTTCTTTCTTATTTTGGTTACTACCTGTTTCCCTGAAAAAAAAAAAAACTGTCTTGTATTAATTTTGCTCCCAAAGATCTGCTGGGTCTTATTTTCAGGGGATGAACATGCAAGAAAAAGACATGGCATATAAAAGAACTGGGAGCACACAATGTATCTGAAAAAGTATATACAGGTGATTTATTTAACACATATGCTGACGTTTACATTTAAAACCAATTAAAAACCATATCAAGGGTTCCTGGCCAAGATGAAAAGCCGAAAATGCTTGTAAATAACCCACACGCCTCAATGGATACACTTTGTTAAGCAATAATCATCATGATATGTACAAAAAGGCAAATATTAGAAGACCAATATTCATATACAACATATAGTAAACAATAAGTTGTCAGGGTGTCTAGGTGTCTATGGTAATATACATATACGTACAAGGGTCATGATAAGTAATACCGTTCGTATAAATATGTAATATAATCAATATGGAAATGGTAGCCCTAAAGAAACAATCAGAAATCAATATTGGTATCAATAAACAAAGTTTTAAAGCCTGTGTACAGTGATCATATAAATAGCCTATGAAATATCTACTTCAGTTACTGGTTTTGACCAAAGTGTCCATTCAATATTAGAATAATTTCGGTAATCAATCACCAAACCGGTTGATTTCATAATAGCTTAACGAGTATCAGAAGGCCTCCTGTCAACTAATGTATCAAAGTATACAGTGACCTGATATATAGCAATATAATTGCTTATTAGATAGCATATAAGTGCCCAGAGTTTGAAGATCAATTATAAGGAAGCTTTATCATAAAGGTATGTGGTCACAAACAACCGCAGGTTACCAGACTGCAGTGACAGGAGAGTTAGCCATAAAAGAGCGGGTATGGAATGTCAGATAGCCTCCTGTCAGCTAATGCGTCAAAGTGTACAGTGACCTCATATATTACAATATAGTTGCTTGTTTAGATAGCATATAAGGGCCCAAGGTTTGATTATCAATAATGAGGAAGCTATATCATAAAGGTATGTGGTCACACTGTATAATTCTTCATCTCCCCTGTGACGCTTGTTGTTGGGTTCTTTTGGAGACTCTGTAAGGGCACTTTTTTTTTTTTTTTCCGCAAAAAGGCATTTCCCAAAGTGGATAACGCCTTTAATCATAACCAATGCAGTGCCTCATCATGACTCTGACCAACCTGATGTTCACAATAAAAAGTGCCTTCTGCCATACCAAAAATTCTTGTCTTGGTTGCTCTCTGAAGAAATGAAAAAGAAATGTATATAGTGACCTAAAGGTTAAAAAAAAAAAAAAAATACTTAAAAAAGAATATATTGTGAATGATATTTTGTAGTCTATTAGTCTCCCTCTGGGGGCACATACAGTATATATTTAATACAAGTCAATAGCACTGGAAATCTACATCCAGTCATTTTATTTCTGTACATTTCTTTCCCTTCAGATTGATTTGAAAGTGACAGATGAGAATTCGGGACTTCTGAGGCGACCAAAACCTTGTGGAAAAGTCAGATTCTGTCTTTTCTACTATTGTTTGATTTCAGTGTTGCAGGATGTGGGTTCATCACTAACACAAGCATGCTGCTTATAAGCTACTTTAACACTAACTTTGGATTCACTGCTTTTTCATGATGAAAGCTCAAATGCTAGTTACAAAGGAAATACACCAACTAGGTTTATACAACTAGCAACGACTCAGTCTGCAGAGAACCTAGAAATAAGGTCCCTGAGTTTTACGCCAAGGCTTCAGGTTGCAGCATTACGTAATTTTCAATACGACATATACTTGGGTGATGTAGATCTAAGGGTACTTTCACACTAGCGTTTTTTTTTTTTTAAATCGCGGCAGATGCGTTGAAAAAAACGCATCTGCTGCGATTACCGCATACCGGCTGCACTTGCGGCACAGTTGCGGCAAGCCCCATACAATGTATATGCGGGCTTGCGGCAGGTGCAGCAAGTGCAGTTTTGGCACTTGCGGCAGGTGCGGCCGCGAAAAAAAACGCTGATGTGAAAGCAGCCATAGTTAAACGGGCTTTCCCCTGAACAAATTTAACTTTACTCAATAGATCTGGTAATAATAATAATTTCCACACTTGGATGTGTTTGAAAAAAATGGCACTGTGCTGAGATAATCTTTTATATGTGTCCCTGCTATGTACTGTGTAATGGATGTGTCTGACCGTACAGGGACATGGTCTGATCATACCACATCTCCTGTGCTGAGATAATCTTATATATGTGTCCCTGCTAAAGAATGTGTAATGGATAAATCTTACCTTACAGGGACCTGGTCTGATCATACCACATCTCCTGTGCTGAGATAATCTTATATATGTGTCCTTGCTATGTACTGTGTAATGGCCGTGTCTGACCATACAGGGACATGGTCTGATCATACCACATCTCCTGTGCTGAGATAATCTTATATATGTGTCCCTGCTGTGTACTGTGTAATGGATAAATCTGACCGTACAGTGACATGTTCTGATCATACCACATCTCCTGTGCTGAGATAATCTTATATATGTGTCCCTGCTGTGTACTGTGTAATGGTATAAGATCTCGGCACAGGAGCTGTGGTATGATCAGACCATGTCCCTGTACGGTTAGACATATGCCTTACACAGTACATAGCAGGGGCACATACATAAGATTATCTCATCACAGGACATGTGGTATGATCACACCATGTCCCTGTACGGTTAGACATGTCCATTACACAGTACAGAGCAGGGGCACATACATAAGATTATCTCATCACAGGAGATGTGGTATGATCAGACCATGTCCCTGTACGGTCAGACACATCCATTACACAGTACACAGCAGGGACACATATATAAGATTATCTCAGCACAGGAGATGTGGTAGGATCAGACCATGTCCCTGTACGGTTAGACATATCCATTACACAGTACATAGCTAGGACACATATAGAAGATTATCTCAACACATGAAACATTTTTTTAAACACATTCAATTGTGAAAATTATTGTTATTCCAAGATCTATCAACTTTAAAATTAACTTTGTGGGAAAACTTAATTGAGTGTGTTATGTCTAAAGGCAGAAATAATGAAAGCTTAATGTAAAGATTTAGATAATTGCAACATTGTTCAATTTAAATCAAACATTTGCAGTGACTAGTATTTCAGCTTTCATCACTCTTTTACATGCAGGTATTTAATTCAAGGGATTCTACACTTTAAAGGGAATCAATCAGCAGGTTTTTGCTATGGAATGTGAGAGCTGCATGATTTAAGAGCAGAAAGCTTGATTTTAGTGATGTATCACTAAGGCGGCCTACACACGGTTCAATTTCTTGAACGATATCGTTTGTGATCTGCTTTTTGATCGCTTAAGCGATATCGTTTGTGCATCGCTACGTGCGATCAAGCGATTTTACAATGTAAAATCGCTTGATCGTGACATCGCCGATATGAGAGCCGGAGCTCATATCAAGCGATAAACGCATGATCAATCTGCCTCACCGTGGTGTGTGACACCACGATGAACGATCTCCCAGCGGCAGAGCCTATGCTGGGAGATGGTATCTATGGTAAACGTCGGGTTACTAAGCGCGGCGCCTAGTAACCTGATGTGTACCATAGTTACCAGCGATCTCGCTCGCCCACATCGCTGGTGAGTCTGTCTGTGTGACATCTCACCAGCGATGTGAACGATATTGTTAGCGATCGCGCATGCACGTGATCGCTTACCATATCGTTCAAGATATTGCACCGTGTGACGGCCGCCTTACTGGTGTGCTCAGCAGTTGTGATGAAATCACTCTTTTCTCTGCTGGTAGATGAAGCAGTGCTCAGTATGCTCAGCTCTGGGTAACCACATCCACAAGACCGATTGTCAGCTCCCTGTGTGCACTGTACGATGTCAGCAAGCTGCCAATCAGTGGTGGAGATGGGGGTCACACTGACAAACTGGTCTGGTTTGCATGAAACATTTAGTCCTGTAGTGATAATCACCTGCTGATGAAACAATGATTGTATTTAAACTACAGCAAGCTGCTGAGCAAGTGACATCTCTGGAATCAGGCTCTCTGTCTATACATCATGCTCCTCTCAGATGAAATTGCAAAAACCTGCTGACAGGTTCCCTTTTATGAAAAGCTGCCCTGTAGGTGGCAGTCAGGACGGTTGCCACTTTTTAGCATGGTTACTGCCTTGTAGTCCCAGATTCAAGTACCACTGAGGGTAACAACCACAGGGATAAAACTGTGCGTTGTATAAACTCCCTGCATTTGTTGCTTTTGGGTTTTCTAGTTTCCTTCCTCAGTCCAAAAGACTATGATGGGTTAATTGGCTTTGTATAAAATTGGCATTAGTGTGTCTGTGATGTGAGATTTTGAGCCCCATTGAGGCAATGACTGAAGTAAATGGGGCCATCCCCTGTAAAGCCTTGTTGACTATGAGGGTGTCTTATGAGCAGAGGTACATGTACACCCTTCCTGATCTTGCCATTTTTTTCCAGAAAACTCTCTTCAATATACGGTATGCCTCAAATGTGGAACACTTGCCCCAACGTTCTCAGCCCTCACAAGCCATGCAATAGTAAAACGGAGGCCAAATCTTGACAAATATGGAAAAGTGGCAACATTCTTGACTGATGTTTTTCAGGACATCTTTTTATCAAAGTATTTTTAAGTTAAGATCTAACTTACAATATAGTGACTATTCACAATACAATATTTCCTTTATAACACAGGATTACAGTAGCAGAAAAACCTTAACTAAATACTCTGCTTTGTTTTTCTCTCACGGAAATGAATCTTTTATTTATACTGCTGAGACGATTAATAGATCGGTGGGGGTCTGATATCGGTTACTCCCCCAATCAGCTGTTCTGGGCTCTGGAGGCAGCCGTATGTAACCAGTGTTTACAACTTAACACATCAGCTCCGTATAATGGATATTATGAGAGCTGCAGATCATCTCTTAGATGAGTGGCTATTCTTACCAACAGCCATTAAGCAGGTTACGGACCTGTGCTATTATGCTCCGCACACTGCCTACATCCGGCAGAAGCTATGACAGCTGATGGGTGGGGGTGCCGGGGTCCAGACTACCACCAATCTGATGTTTATGATCTAGCCTAAGCTTACCGTATTGGTATCAGAGCAGTCGACTGCCCTTTTTAAGTATGTCCGATGGTCGTCCTTAAGAGGCTTTATCGTATTGCTAATTTTCCCCTTTAAATAAATGGAGAAGAAAAGGAATCTGCAATCGCATTTAATTGTATGTAATTGCTATTGTAGATTTTGCAGCAAATTACGGTACCTGTGGATCTGAATAATAATCCTCAAATGCAGATTTTTAACCCATATTTTTTTGTTACTCAGCTTGTGCAGAAACAAACCTACATGATTTGGTGTGGATTTGCAGCAGAAAAACAGCACAGTTTAATCAGATCGGTCATGTGTGGACTTGCTCTAATAATTAGTAATAAATTGCTGTTTAATGCTGGCAATTATAATTGTTGTTTTTGACAGATTCTTACATTTTGAGAATATTTTACTATGTTTTTAATGGTACTTTACAATTGGCTTACCATATTTATCAGACTATAAGATGCATCAAACCATAAGACTCACCCAGGTTTTAGATGGAGGAAATGGGGAAAAAAATGAAAGCAAGAAATGTGGTAATGATGTACTGTTATGGGGGAAGAATCTGCTGCTGACACTGTTATGGGGTAATGTCCATAAATTCTGCACTAAATTCCCATACTGGGCCCCTTCTAGCCAGTATATATGTTCCCCATCCTGGTATATGTTCCACTTCCTGAAATATTTGTCCTCCATCCTGGTTTATCTTCCCCATTCTGGTATATATGATCTCCCCCCCCCCCAATCTTGGTATGTATGGCCCCAATCCTGGTATATTGATCCGCAATCCTATATATGGCCCCCATTAAAAAAAAAAAATGATTACACCCACTGTCCATCGATCCCCCACAGCAGCGCAACTTCTTCTCATGCCGGCAGCTGGCCGAACCCAGACTGTAAACGCACAGCGATGACATCACTGTCATGCACTGCGCACCCACACACAGTCATCTGCTAGCATGAGAAGACATCTCACTGTGGGTGAGCGATGAATGGTGAGTATAATCATTCGTCCGCTGCCGTCGGCTGGGATATTCACTGCATCCATGCAGTGTGCTTGAGAACTAGTGAATATCCACTTTCTTAGCAGGCACACATGATCACCCATGGCTGCAGCAGTGGTGGGTGACCACGTGTGCCCACTGTTTAAGAAAAATGTATATGTGCCACTCCTTCCCCGCTCATCATCCCTCCCACCTCAGTGCTAAGAGGTGATGGGCGAGGCGGGCAGTGAATATTAGATTTACTTAAATGACGGGCACATTTAATCGCCGCTGCTGCAGTCTGCACCTGTCTCCAGAGATTTCATACACACCCCACTCTCCCCAAGTTTGGGGGGGGGGGATGGGAAGTGTGACTTATGGTCTGAAAAATATGTTAATTTTTCTATTATTGTCCATAGAAGGGCTAGGTGTCTAATGTAGCCTGCATGCTTACAGTACTAATCTACACCTGTATATGAATTGTGCACAGTGGGGTCTATTTCTGGATAGATTCTACTAAATTCTGTAATATTTACCATACAAACTAACTTTTGAATTTTCTTATTTCGCCCATTGACATACATTAAGGATTGTCAAATGTTAATTATTTCTTTTAAATACTGTGATGTGTGTTTTTCTTCTTTGTGTTTCCTTTTTATTCTCTATTTAGAAGACTAAGAACAAAAAGAAGACAAAAGATGAGAAATGTGGTTCAGAACTGACTACGCCAGAAAATAGCTCTTCCCCAGGGATGATGGACATGCATGGTAGGTATAGAGGTATAAAGACTAACGTGTAGGCCCTCCTTACAATAAACATAATGGCTTTTATTCTAAGCTGAGCCGTGTTGTTTTCTAATAGATACTGTTCATTTTCACATATATACTTAAATACTTGCACTGTGGACTACCCTGTTCTTGCTGGCAAATAGATATTCATTAGTGTTTTATATACACCCCTAGAGGCAGCATGAGGCAGTGTCTACAACCCACAGAAGTTGCTCAGGTAGTGCAGCTCATCCAGGATGGCACATCAATGTGAGCTGTGGCAAGAAGGGTAGCTGTGTGTCAGTACAGTGTCCAGAGCATGGAGTAGATACCAGGAGACAGGCCAGTACACCAGGAGACATGGAGGGGGCTGTAGGAGGGCAATAACCTAGCAGCAAGTCCTAAATCTCTTCATTTGTACAAGGAGGACCAGGAGAAGCAGTGCCAGAGGCCTGCAAAATGACCTCCAGCAGGCCAGTAATATTCATGTGTCTGTTCAAACTGTCAGAATCAGACTCCATGTGGGTGGTATGAGGTCCCGACACCCAGAAGTGGGTGTAGTGCTTACAGCTCAACACCGTGCAGGGTGGACGGGCATTTGCCAGAGATTTGCTGGTGACCAAAAATACAGTGGATCCCATTATCTTCAGTGCAAAATCTCCGCTAAATACACAAATACTGTGTGAACAGTGCTACATATTTGCAGAGTATTTAGGAGCTGTCATTGAGTTCTATGAGTGAAAATCATGGCAAAATACGCTAAAAGAACTGACATGCTGCAGATTTCTCCACAGTAAAATGTACACCATTTCTGCTGCAGATAAATTTACAGCATAGGCACAGCACTTCTGATTTCCCATACACTGTACAGGGAAGGTGCTGTACTGCAAAATTGTCAAAACTATGCAGAAAACAAATTGTGGGGAAATTTGTAGCGTCCGCACATAGTCTAACATTCACATACCAAATCCCCACTCAATAACGTCAATCCTTTGTGCCCAAAAATTGTTTTCCCACCCTATATGGAGTATCAGCATACTCAGGAGAAATTGCCCAACATGCAAAATATGTTGCCTGTGCGAAAAAGAAAAAAAAAATTTTAATCCACAAAAATGTTGTTTTAGCCTCCATATTTCCATATTTCCATTTCCACAGATCAATTTTACAAAAATCCGTGACGCACCTGGGAATTCAAGGTGCTCATCACACATCCAAATAAATTCCTTGTGGGTCTATTTTTTACACTGTTTTCACTGTTTTGGCACAGTGGGGCTCTCCAAATCTGACATGACGCCAGCAAACCATTCCATCAAAATCTGCATTCCAAAATGTCACTCCATCCCTTCTGAGCCCTGCCGTGCATCCAAACAGTAGTTTTCCGCCACATATAAGGTATTGGTGTACTTAGGACAAATTGCCCAACAAATGTTGGGATCCAATTTATTCTCTCACCCGGTTAGAATTAAAAAATTGAGGCTAAAAGAACATTTTTTGCAAAAAATAAAGGACTTTTTCATTTTCAACGTTTTAAAATTCTATGAAGCACCTGGGGGGTCAAGGTGCTCACCACCCATCTAGATAGGTTCCCTGGGGGATCAAGTTTCCAAAATGAGGTCACTTGGGGGGACGCTCTATTGTTTAGGCACATCAGGGAATCTCCAAATGTGACATGGTGTTCACTAACGATTTCAGCTAATTTTCCGCTTGAAGCATCAAATGGCGCTCCTTCTCTTCCGTGCCCTGTTGTGCGCCCAAACTGTGGTTTATGACCACATATGAGGTATCTGTGTACTCAGGAGAAATTGCCCAACAAATTTTAGGATCCATTTTATCCTGCTGCCCATTTGAAAATTAAAAATTAAAAAAAGAATTGAGGCTAAAAGAAAATTTCTGTTAAAAAAAACAAAAAACTTTTTAATGTTTACGGATCAATTTGTGAAGCACCTGGGGGTTCAAAGTGCTCACTATGCATCTAGATAAGTTATCTAGTTTCCAAAATGGGGTCACTTGTGGGAGAGCTTCAATGTTTAGGCACACAGGGGCTCTCCATACGTGATATGATGTCCGCTAACAATTGGAGCTAATTTTCCATTCAAAAAGTCAAATGGCGCTCCTTCCCTTCTGAGCCCTGCCGTGCACCCAAACAGTGACCACATATGAGGTATCGGTGTACTCAGGAGAATTTGCCCAGCAACTTTTAGGGTCCATTTGCTCCTGTTTCCCTTGTGAAAATGCTAAATTTGGGGGTAAAGTAACATTTTTGTTGGAAAAAGTAAAATGTTAATTTTTTTCCTTCCACATTGCTTTAGTTTCTGTGAAGCACCTGAAGGGTTAATACTCTTCGTGAATGTGGTTTCCAGTAGTCTGAGGGGTGCAGTTTTTAGAATGATGTCGCTTTTGGGTGTTTTCTGTCACATCGGCCCCTCAAATGGACTTCAAATGTGATGTGGTCACGAAAAAAATGGCTGTGTAAATTGTTTTGGAAAAATGAGAAATTGCTGATGAACTTTGAACCCTTATAACTTCCTAACAACAAAGAAATTTTTTTTTCCAAAAATGTGCTGATGTAAAGTAGACATGTGGGAAATATTATGTAACTATTTTGTGTGACATTACTGTCCGGTTTGATGGAATAAAAATTAAATTTTTTTTGCCAGATTTACAATTTTTTTTCACAAATAAACGCAAAAAATATCATCCTAAATTTACCACTAACATGAAGCCCAGTATCTCACGTAAAATCAATCTCAGAATCGCTAGGATCAATTGAAGCGTTCCAGAGATATTACCCCAAAAAATGGTCTGGTCATTAAGGTGGAAAGTGACTTGGTTACTACAAGTATATTAGAAAATATCTTAGATTACAGCATTAAAATAGGGATTTGGATTGTAATTTAATTTGACTTTGAATCGCCCCTCTAATAGGAGAGACGGGAAGCATGGCTTGGTGGTAGTCGCCCATGTCCTAGTGCATCTTCATCTGTGTGATACCCTTTCACGCTGGAGTAAAGCTATAGGCCTAATTACATTTTCTATTTGGTTTGTCAATGTATTTGTTGACTGTAAATTGTGTTTTTCACCAGGTAAAAGTCATAATAAGTGATGCATTCTTACCTTTCAGATGACAATAGCAACCAGAGTTCCATAGCCGATGCATCACCAATAAAACAGGAGAACAGCAGCAATTGTAGCCCTGCCCCGGACACCCTGAACACACAGGTGGACAGCGCTGAGATGAAGTCTGAGGAAGGCCACTCCAATAACAGTGAACACCAGGACTCTGAAGGTATTGTGCACAGGGTTTAAAGTTATAAAATGGGATACTGGACCTGGCTGTGTGGGTACGAGTAGTTTAGAGCCAACAATAGCTGACAAAACATCTGTCCCTAAGAAGGTGAAGGTACTTCTGATCTGCCCTGTGTAACGGCTGGTCTTGTAGAACACTTTCATTAAGTTGATACCACGTCCGCTCGCCGCAATGTGTTTTGCTCATACGGTATTCCTCAGCTGCGCGTCACTGCACGGAGCCGACAGGAAGTGACGATGCGAGTGCATGTGACTCTGTCTGCCTCCGATGACGTGCGGGGACGGGAGCAGCCTTGCATGCCCGCCCACTGACAGATAATATCACACCCTTCAGTGACGTCCTGCAAAGTAAGAGGGAGGGGTAGAAAAGCCAGTAATGCTTTAGAAGACACAGCCCACTAGTAGCTCAGCCCGAGGGAGACGCCCAGAAGTCGCCAGGCCTGTATTTTTACAAAGGGTATATTTCGGTTTGCAAAAATAAATATTCTTAACAAGGTGGAACGGTCTAGGTAGGGTGCAGGGACATGTATTAAGTGCTTATAGTCGTCATCTGAGGTGGTTGGTTCCCTTTAAAAATATGGTTTTATATGGATGGCTTTTTTATAGAGATATATGGCAATCAATATTTGCAACAAAGAAGAAAAAATGTTAAAGTATAATAGATACTTGACTATGGGAGAATAATCTAGAGAGTCCTAGTGAACTGATAAACAACCACATCTTATTTACTGACGACAGCACAAGGTTAGTTCACTATGACTCTCTAGATTATTCTCCCATATTCATGTATCCATTATACTTAAACATTGTTTCTTTCCTTGTTGCAGATATTAATTGGCATATATCTCTATAAAAAAATCCATCCATATAAACCCATATTTTAAACCATACATAGATCTTTTTTTAATAATTTCTTTATATTTTTTTCTGTGTTCTCTGCATTCTATGTGATTTTTGCATCCAACAAATTTTTTAACCATTTTTAGTTAGTCTCTTAACTCAAATATTAATCTAAAATATCCTGTCTCAGATAATCACATAAAAAAAACCTCAACACAAACAGGCCTCTCTGTAGATAGAGCGGGGTCTACTTTATTATATATAGAGTGCACAGTGTGCCTACCTATTGTTTGAGTGAAATATGAAAGATAGATTTACACACACAATTTTTTTATGTATCAATCCTGTTACATTATTTTATTACTGGAAAAACTGTATACATGCAATCAACAGCAGGCAGTCATAGCGATTTACAGCGAGTTTTGGAGACCTCTTTTGCTAGACTTTTGGTATTTGGTCTCATTCCCAAGTCAATGTTCACAAATATGTTTCATAACATTTTTGGTAATGTAAAGGCTCCATTATAATTTATGAGAATTTTTACATGCATGTTATTTTTCTTGGAGCAATAATTAAACTGATATAAATATACATACATATTTTTTGGTTGTGAATTAAACTCACTTATTTAAGTGGAAATAAAAATAGCCATGCTCATGTTATCTGTTTTTTACTGTATATCAGGGATTTACAACCTGAGGCTAGTGGGCCCATAAGGCGTGGCCCGTGGGCCCATAAGGCGTGGCCCGTGGGCCCATAAGGCGTGGCCCGTGGGCCCATAAGGCGTGGCCCGTGGGCCCATAAGGCGTGGCCCGTGGGCCCATAAGGCGTGGCCCGTGGGCCCATAAGGCGTGGCCCGTGGGCCCATAAGGCGTGGCCCGTGGGCCCATAAGGCGTGGCCCGTGGGCCCATAAGGCGTGGCCCGTGGGCCCATAAGGCGTGGCCCGTGGGCCCATAAGGCGTGGCCCGTGGGCCCATAAGGCGTGGCCCGTGGGCCCATAACGCATTGCTCGCGGCTGTCTGTGGTTGCACTAGGACCAGGTGTAGTAAACGGCTATGAAGAGCGGTCTTCAGATTTTGACACTTGTGAGTAATCCCACACAGAGGAGCAAGGCTACATTTACATATTCACCTTTAGGGTTTATATATAAATTAAGTATAGTTATCTGGAGAGAAGATCATACTACTAGAGGGGATGCTGGAAGCTGGATGTGACAGTGTTATTGTAAGAATACACAATGCTAATTTTTGTGGGTAAGATTTTCTGGTCATTCTAGTCATGGAAGCTTTGGGTATTAATACGCTGAGGGGTGCAGGAGCAAGTTGTCACTATGAAAAGGTGGTAAGGTCGGATGTGGCTCTCGTCCCAAATGAGCTGGTGTAACTGTGAACATGTGTGTGTACATATATAATTTTTATATAATATATACTGTGTGTATATGGGTTATTCCATATGAAGTGATCTAAATATGAATATTTTTTTTTTACCTGACATCTTTAGATTTTTTATATTTTTTTTTTTTATATTTGAAGTACAACTTTAGTTAATTACAAATTAAAAGTTTTTTGAATTTTTTTCTTCATCAGTTAATTTTTTGCAGATTTTTAAAGTTTTAAAAAAGTGCGAATTTTGGCCTGGTATGGCTTTACATTTTCTATCATATCTCGGGCTAGAAATAAGATAGAGAAACAAAATAAACACCGTTCTACTCAGACCTGTCCAGGCTTTCACCAGATATGTCACAAGAGTATTTTTGTTAATATTTTACTCATGCGATCGCAAACGCAAAATTTTAAAACGCATTTCCGAAAAATCGGCATAAATATTTCAAAAACTGCCCATGTGTCTGCTGTGCTCTTAGCCACATCTGTACCAAATTTCAAGTTGGGATCGCGATGGGATCATATTTTAAAATATTTTACTATTAATAGTGTCAGTGGCTCATTCCATATCAAGTGATCCAAATATGAATATTAATTTTAACCTAACGTCTTTAGATTTTTTTTGATTTTTTTTTTTCTATTTGAAGTACTACTTTAGTTAATTACAAATTAAACATTTTGAATTTTTTTCTTAATCAGTTAATTTTTTACAGATATTTAAAGTTTAAAAAAAAGGGTGAATTTTGGCCTGGTATGGCTTTACATTTTTTTTTATCTCGGGCTAGAAATAAGATAATGAAATGGGAGAGGCATCATTTTACTCAGAACGGTAACAGCTTTCATTTGATATGTCACAAGACTGTTTCTTTATATCACATTCAAACTATTGACGGGCAATTGTGAAATAAATGTTAGTTTGAAAATTGTGAAAAAATATATCATGCATAATGTGGAAGGAGATATGGCAGAAATGTTGGCTATTTATTTAATTTCACTGTAGAAGTACATATTTATACAAGAATATTGGAAAAAAATACAACCATACTTGCCAACAGTCCTGAATTTACAGAGCCTGTCTTCAGGCATGGAGATGATAGATGGTTGAGAGAGGGCAAGGAGGTTTTCCTATTGAATATTAAAAAACAAGCTTTTTTTTTAAAACCCATTTCCTACATAAGACGTACTAATCAGCCACATATTTGGTCCCAAATTGTGATGCAAGCTCAGAATGAGGTTATATTTCAATAGGGATTTACCAGAGATTTGTCTCTAGGGGCATGTACTTCTTCACCTCCATGAGATTGACCAATCACAAGTAGGCAGCAAAACACAGGAGAGAATAAGAACATGCACTGATCCCTGCAGCTACTGTTTAGAGATGCATAATTCTGCTCTGCTGTATCATTAGACATGTCCAGATTTTACAGGGCTCTCAGCCTTCACACTACCTGTATCAAAGTACCTGCAGGATCAGTGAGAAGAGGAGAGTGTTTTCTTTTTCTCCCCTGTATAACACTGCCTACTTATGATTGCTTAACTTCATGCAGGTGTAGAAGTACACGGCCCCAGAAACAAATCTCTGGTAACACCCAGTTTGGGTTATTTAAAAATGATAGCCTAAATTTAACATCTAATATCTCCACTCTGGAGTGAAGATATGAAATGACTGATTTACTCAACAATGTGGCCAATTTAACATGCACAGCAAGAAGACACAAGCTAGTAGCTGATTCAACCAGAGCTAGGGTGGATGAGGGACTCGGACACCGGGGCTACTGTGTGGGGAGTCACGGATGGTTGGGACCCCGGTGCCGTGCCCTGGTGATCAATTATACCAGATGTTGATGGTAAACGGTGGGGGTTAAAGGGGTTATTTACAGGGGAACGTGACGCCACCTGTAGAGTCCGGTAAGATGGTACCGGCGCTGCCAGCCGGCCACTGAGGTGATGGTTGAGGCAGCTAAGTGTGGTACAGCTCCCCACAGGTGGAGCTTTACCTCAGGGCAGCTTTTGTGGTGAGACGGTGAGGGAGGACAGTGATGGTAATGGTGGTGCAGTTCTTACCCCTTCTGCTGATGATGTTGATGATGTTAAGCCCTCCAGGCTGCGGCAGGAAGAATAACAGAAACAGTTCCAGTTTAACTCTGTTTTACTCGGTACCGGCTGATGGCATAACAAAACACGGTACAGTTTGGTTTTAGGGTGTTGTTGCCAACTCAGGGTTTCTCTTATGGAGTCTCTAGATGTCCTTTCTCTGTCTTTCAGGGTTTACTACTTTTCTTTCTGACTCTAGTTCTTTCAGTCTTTCACCACCTTTGAAGAGCTCCCCCGCCAGTCCTACGGTCTGTATCTAGAAGATAAAGTCTGTCCACTACCCGGTCTGGATAAGGCAACCCGGACAAAGAGTAAAGAGGCTCCTTTCCAGTACCGCAGTATATGTCTGTCCCTTTTAGTTTCTTCTAAATAATACTACATATAAATAATAAATGCAATACTACTCTGTGGCGCCTAGCCGCAGGGGCGCCACATAGCACCTTCCCAGGCAAAGATTTTAAGGCAGATTTCAAGAGGTCTGCAACTTTGAAGGCCATGGATGCAGTGGTCTGTCAAGGAAACTCAGAGCACCAGTTAAGACACATCATGATTATTTATCTTTGAAATGGTAAAATGTGCAACTGTACCATTTTCTCAGATCTTCTAGCAACCACTGGGGTCCAGCTACACCCATCTATTGTTCAGAGAAGTTTGGCCAGAAATGATGTTCATGGAAGAATTAACCCAAAAAGCAATATCCTCGACGTGGAAACAAGGCTAAGGGACTTAACTATGTATTAAAAATAGGGAATGCAGTGAAAAATTGCAGCAGATGCTTTGGGCAGATGAGCCAAAATTGAAAGTATTTGGCTACAACAGAAGGCTGTCTGTTTGCTAAAGGTCTGTAGAACAATACGTCTTCAGGCAATGGTGATGCATGTTGGAGTTTGCTTGCAAGTTTGGGGTTTACAGGCAGATGATGAATCATGCAGTACCATCAGGGAGGTGTCTGATTGTCCTGCTACAGAATAAATGTTGAGCCAATGACCCCAAACATAGTCACTGTCATTAATCACTATTTTCAGCATAAAGAAAAACAAGGAGTCCTGTGAAATAATGATGTGGCCCCCACAGAGCCCTGATCTCACTATCATCATAAAGTTATATGAAGAGATTAAAGGATTTGCAAAAATGTACAATCATTGAAGATCTATGGTTAGTTCTTCAGGATATATGGAACAACCTAGTTCTTTCAAAAAGTGCCTTCTAAACACTATCAATTCTTCTTGGTACTCTTGCACCAGATATCAAATTTTGATAGATTTCTCATTTGATAATTAAATCATTTTGACTTTTGAAAGCATTCTTATTTTGCAGAATGTTTTTCACACCTTCCTAAAACTTGTACAGGACTATACATCACGACTGGGGTGCATACACAGTAACCAATTAAGCTAATGCTTTTAGATAGGACACCTAATTGCTTTGATGTGATGAAATCAGTGATCTACGAAGGCGCTAGAATTCCAGGCCAGCACCTGACGTCACAACTTTCTGACAGATCTCTCATTGTTGATCTTTTAGTAAATAAATTTTAATTTACTCCACCATGGATACCATAAAAGCTACAAATTATTCAGAAGAGGTGATCTGCTGCAAAATCCATAAAAAAAAAATAATAATAATGTGTAATGCCCAAGTCCCAAAATAAGTCTTCATTGAAACACCAGCATTTTTTTTACACTTCAGAGCTGGAGTGGCACTTTGAATCAAAGTTCCCTGCTCCCTATCATATACTCTCCTTTCTGTGGCTTCACCTTTTACCAGCGCTGCTCCAGACCCACAGATCCATCATGTGCCCATAACTTCTATGTGTCCACAAGTCAGAAGTTACATCACAAAGTCTCAGTTCAACTCTTAGAGCCAGAACGAGTCTCTCATAGAGATGCATGGAGTTCTGACCTCCAGCATGCTCCATGAAACACTGGTCATAAATTGCAAGAGACCGACTAGAGTGATGCTGGAAAAAAGATGAAGACGCCCAAAAGGTGAGAGAATGCACGACGGCAATTAAAGAAAAATGCCGGAGTGCCTCCTCGGGGTGTCTCGAAATAATCTTAGTGCTGTGCAAATTAATTGGGACAAAGCATTTTTTAAGTAAAATCATAAGTTGGGGTTACCAGTCAGTGATTCAAACCAGTTTTAACTGCTTTGAACAGGTGTGAGTGTACAACCGTGAGTAACAAAATGTGGTTTGACTGGATTTAGTCAGAAAATAACAGCTAGCTGCCCCCTCAGCTTCAGTTGTGAGCTTGTTTCTGTGAGGAGTGGTTTAGTGTACTTTTTCTCTGTGTGATTAGTGCCTGTAAAAATGGATGTTACTCCACGGAAGAGGTCTAGAATTATTACTCTTAATGAACATACAAGTCTGACTGTAAGAGAAATCACTTCCACCGTTGGTATTGGAAAATCTACTGTTTCAAGAATAATTCACACACCATGTAACTGGATCGTTTTCTCCAGAATGAAAAGGGAAATGTGGAAGAAAAAGGAAAACAACACCAAGAACTGATAAAAAACTTATCAGCAATAGTAAAATTAATGCAAGAAAAACTTGCTTTGTCCCAATTAATTTGCACAGCACTGTACTGCTTCACAGGGGTGTAATGATCACGGTCGCAGGGGTCGCGGCCGTGACTGGGCCTGGACGTACGGGGCCCTATGCTGTCCCCAGTGACCGCCAATCTCTGCGCCGGGTACCCACATCACATAGATGTGTGGCACTGCGCAGCAGCGCCCTGCATGCAGCTATGAGGCCCATGTGTTAAAGATGGAGAGGGGAGCCTTTCGCTTCCTACTGCTGTCGCTCCTCCCCTCACTTCCTCTTACCATTGCCTGCTTTTCATCTGCATTCCACTGTGGAACGCATTTATCAGGCTGGTGCCGCCTTCTTTCACCTCCTCCTCCTGAGTTTTCAGTTTTTGTATGGAGGAGAATGGAGCAGCGGGGAAACCAGGAGAGGTAAAGATTTTTTTTTTTTTTTAATAACTGAATGCAAGGTGGCCAGAGGAATATGAAGGGAGGAGAGGGGTGCATTATACTATATGAAAAGGCTATGAGACTGCACTATATGGAGAGTTATGAGGCTGCATATATGAGGCTGCACTATATGGAGAGTTTTGAGGCTGCACTATATAGAGAACTGAGCCTGCATTATACTGTATAGATGGCTATGAATTCAAATAATATTTATTGAATTTTCTTAATAATCCAAACAATTATCAATCAATAGTCATATGATAAAAATTACAATGTCATACAATCATTATATTATACATTTTGCTTAATTACTATACATTGTTTATAAATTCGCTGTATAGAATCTTCAACATCCTATATGTACAATAGATGGTTTAAAAGAAGTAACCTATAATGAACATATAAACAATAACAATTTTCTGGCACAGGTTGCTAAGCTGAATTTTCAGGAAAATAGTTCTCTTTTTATGTCTAAATTAAGTTTTTAGAAAGACTGTCAAGGTTCAGAACCCCAAGATTAATTGTTTATGTAGATAGCTGATTAAAAAATCAGCTAAAATGTTTTCAATGTCATTAGGGCTAGTCCAGCTAATCACCAGTAAATTCCTGCAACAAATCCCACTTGTTATAAAATGTTATTTGTGTGTTGTTTTGGATTGAGTAGTAGTATTGCAATGTTTTATGTAGTGATCGTGTCTCTGTGACCTCTTGTATTTTTGGAACATTTGTACTCTTCCAATTGGAAGCTAGCAGTTTGTTGGAAATTAAAATATGTATGACTATGGGCCTAAATTGTTTTGGTATTGTGTCAATGTTGGGCAATAACAATGCTAATTCTGGCGTTAAAGTTATGATCAGGTGAGTGATTGAAATCGTTGGGGATTAAACGTCTCCCAAAAATGTTCTGATTTTGGGACATGCCCAAAATATGTGTTATGTTGCCCACCTGTGTGCAGTTTCTCCAACAGCTGTTTGGAATTTCTAGATTTATTAAGTTTAGTTTATGTTGCGTGAGGTACCATCATGTGAACAATTTATAGAACGTCTCTGTGAGTGACACACAAGGTATATTTTTGTAGATGGAAGTTATTGCTTTTTGTAATTTTTCTTCCTCTGGAGTTTCTGCAATTTTTAACTTTTTTCCATTATTCTAATTGGTTAGAAGAGTGGAAATCCCTGCCATCATTAAGTAGTTGGTATGTTTTTGGTTCTCCATTTATTGGAATTACTTGGGTTCTTTAGGAGATCTACAATGTTGCTTGGGAGGTGTATAAAATGTATAGATGGCTATGAGGCTGCATTATACTGTAGGGAGAGCTTTGAGTCTGTATTATACTATATGGAGACATATGAGGCTACATTTTTCTATATGGAGGGATATGAGGCTGCATTATACTATATGGAGAGCTATGAGGCTGCATTATACTATATGGAGGGATATATGGCTGCATTTTACCATATGGAGGGATGTGAGGCTGCATTGTACTATATGGAGAGATATGAGGTGGCATTATACTATATGGAAGGCTATGAGGCTGCATTCTACTATATGGAGGATTGTTAGGCTGTATTATAAGCTGTATTATACTATATGGAGGACTATGAGGCTGCATTATACTATATGTAGGATAATGGGGATGCATTATAATAATTGGATGATTATTGGGGCTACCTTATGAATGGGGGACTATGTGCTGTATTATAATACATAGAGGACTATGGGAGTACATTGTAATATATGGAATAATATGGGGGGTGCATTATAATAATTTGAGGACTATGGTGGCAAGAGGAGGAAGACTATATATACCAGGATGGGGCAGAAATATACCGTGATGAGGGCAATATACTAGTAGGAGGACCATATATTGCAGGATGAGGGACATTCACACATAATGAAGGGGGAGAGGGGTCAATCTGTGAGTCTTTAAAGTATTTAGGACGCTCCATAGGGCCCATAAATCTGGCCGACGTGTGCGGGGGAGGGGGGGCTGCTATGGCGAGTTTGCTAAATTTCTCACCGGGGCCCACAGTAATGGAGATTCAATGCTGGGTCTAGGAAGGGTAAGTGTTTTCCTGTGGCATCTTCATCAGCCTCGAGCTTATTCAGCGGTAAAAATTAATCCCAAACAAGCCCTTAAGGATATCATATTTTAGGAAAAATAGTATTTATGTAATAAACCTTAATTTAGGGAATGATCCTTAATTTATTTTTTATTTTTCTTCTTACCAATTTAGTTACTTCAGGACAAAATTCTCAGTCATCAGTTGAAAGCTCACTAAATAATTCTGATAAGACGGAAACACAGAGCTCTGCTGATAAAGAGATCGCTACAGAGACCTCCAAAAACTCTCAGGTAATGACTATTGATGAACCCACATGATGAAGGTACAGTTTGCATTGAGGACATCGTTTTTTTCACTGGCACAAATGTGGGCATAGATTTCTCACATTGGCTCGAAATGTGGGTATTTATTAGAAAATAAATTCTGGAGCATGGCTTACAGATATGCTATAAAGTGAGACTTCAATCTTAAAGGGGTTGTCCAGGCTTTTTCTATAATTTACAGGTTTATCTAGGCTGCAAAATGTTGACAGTTTGTAATTTACATGCTGTCAACATTTTGCAGGTTTTCCCAGATATCACCTATTTCTGTCTGGAGGAGAACGTCCAGGGAGCTTGTGTGCATTTCAGCCTGCATGTAAATGGAGAACTGGTCGTTTACACCCAGCCTTCTACACACACACACACGCCACCTCCCCCAGTGTACAGTATAGCCAGCCACCCCCAGACTGCTACAGACACTCCCCAGCCCGTAATATCACCACCCACCCCCACTGCACACAGTGGGTCACCTCCTCCTCTGGCACAATGCATAGAATCTGCAGCTCTGTGCACCGCTCTGTCAGTGGAGGAGCTGAGGGCTGTTTGCAATCCTGTGTCCCCCTCACCTCCAACCCCCCCCCCCCCCCCCCGTTTCTGTGCAGGGGGAGCCGGCCTTCTCTCCCCAGCCGCCAGCTCTCTTTTGTCCCCTGCTCTGTGCATGGGAGGCGGTCCTCCCCCCAGTTGCCAGCTCTCTATGCCCCCGCTCTGTGCTGCAGGAGATACAGAGGGGATGACCTTTGGCTCCCTTGCTCAGAGCGGAAGCATAGATAGCCGGGGAGAGAGGACCACCTCCCCTGCATAGAGAGCCGGTAGCTGGGAGAGAAAAATGCCTCCCCTGCACAGAGCAGGGAGGAGGAGGTGAGGGGACACAGGATTGCAAACAGCCCTCAGCTCCTCCACTGACTAAGTGTGCTGAATCTGCAGCTCACAGAGCGGTGGCTGGCCATACAGTAGACTTCGGGGTGTTTGTAGGAAACTGGGAGTAAACGACCAGTTCTCCATTTACATGCAGGCTCCAATACAAACACGCCCCTGGACGTTCTTCAGACGCAAATAGGTGAAATCTTGGAAACCTTGCAAAATGTTGACGGCATGTAAATTACAAACTCAACATTTTGCAGCCTAGATACACCTGTGAATGATAGAAAAAGCCCGGACAACCCCTTTGAGGGCGTGTACTTGACTAATTTGGGATAATGCAACCTATCTGCAAAGTGGCAAACACAGGCATATGACTATTACAGACAGAATATATCACTGATTTGGTAGCATCTTTTTAACATCCCAGCCAAAAAGAAACAGCCATTACCAACACAAGGTCAGGTTACCAAGGTACTTGCAAGATGCAGCAGGCTCCCATGACAAAAGGTGACTGGTGCCCTATGCAAGCCTCCTCTGTGTGCATGTTTTATGCTAGCAGCCACCGCCTCCATACATTGGTAGGTTGCGAGTGGTGGTTTCATCCATATTTTGCACCAGTGCTGCCCCTGCCTTTATTATGGGTGCATCTTTCTAGTGCATTGGTAATTTAGCCATGTGTTGGGAATGGCTGTTTCTTTTTTTTTTGAACACACATAAGATGCATGCAATTTTGTTCATTGCCATGCTACTGGAAGTTTTATTGTAGTCCTAGCCTAATGGCCGCTTTACATGTTGCAATATTGTTCTGATATTGCATACGATCTCACGGGAGCGCGCACGTTTTTGGCACTTGTCCAAGATCACATAGTAGATGTCACACAGGGAGATATCGGCAGGCAATGCAACTACGATGGTGTACGCCCCTTCTTTGCGCTGGGTATGAGCAACCCAGGGAACGACCATTTAACATTCGAGTGAATAGGGGTAATTGCGCTGTCACACAGCACGATCATGCCAGATCGCATATCCAATGTGCATGCTCTCCAACCGTGCAATAATCTCATTGCGATATCGTAGTTACATTGTAGAAGAGACTTCCGGCTCACACAGCACAGTACAAATGAGTCTGGATTGCTATCACGTCAGAGGCGAAAACGCGCTGGATGCCGGAGAAGATTGATGTATAAATTTTATATTAACACACTGTCACTACAGTACATACACAGGTTTCATAGGATTTAATCATTAAGATCACTTAGTGCACAATAATCATTCATTGTATATGCACCCTAAGGCTGGCTTCACATAGCGTTTGCCACTACATTCAGTGTACTGTATTGGGCTTACATTTGAACTCCCGCAAAATGGGATTCGGACATATGCGCCCTAGGGCCATTGACTATAATGATGCAGACAGTTACTGTGCTTTTATTATGCATAATTCACGAGTATATGTCTATTAGGGGTGGGCAGCAATACATAGTACACTACATCTCGCTGTCCTCCTCCACTAGGCGTATACAACCAAAAGAATGCACAACAAGGCACATTGACTTTGTCTGCATCATTATAGTCAATAAGCCCGGCAGCGCATACGTCCAAATCCCATTTTGTGGGGTTCAGACATAAAACTGATGAAGCCACTGAATGTGTGGCAAACACAATGAACCCAGCCTAATTCTTGTCTCTTATTTTCCTTCCCATACAGGATTCTGATGATGGTGCCCCTCCTTCCAAAAAGGCTAAAGGTGACAGTTCGCAACAGAACACTGAAGCTATGTAGACTATCCGACACGGTTTCTCTTTATTTTATTTGGGGTCTGTTTACTGTAAGGTACATTGGTTACTGCAACAATAGGACAACCTTACTTAAAACACATCTTTATCTCCTTGACGAGAATAGGACTCTACTTTTTCAACCTACAAAGCAAAAATCTGACAATACCTGGATAAGAAGCCAGGACTTTGAGAAAAGTGAAATACTTCTGTGAGGAATCAGAATACCAATGACAGTCTTTTGAAGTGGTTGATGTGAACACTCAGGAGGGTCTACGCACTGTTTTCTGTAGTCATTTTTACATTTGTGTTGCTGCTGTATATATATATTTTTCCATTTTGCTATTTAACATATAAAATATTTAAAGATGGTACCTGTTCAGTTTTGCGCCACCATGTAAATTTACTTTCCGGTTTTGTTTTTGTGCCTTTTTTTGGACCTATTTTGTTTACTATTTAACTGAACTGTGTGAAAGTGGATAAATCCATTAGACGAAGACTAACAAATGACAAGCCATTTTCACATGTGGAGTGATCCTATATCCTATTGTGTTTTCCCTTAGATTGAGTCATTCCATCGTCTTCATCACCTGACTTCTATGGTCATTGATCCTGTAGCACACCAATTGTCCTGATCTTTACATCGGCTTTCTCGATTTCAGGCAGCTAAACCCTTCTTTCTGAATTTTGCTGTAGAGGACATATAATTACTTTTTAGTTTACTATAAAGTTTTTTTTTTGTTTTTTTTTTAAATCTTCCAAGATCAAGTGTTTAGTTAAAGCAGTATTTGTATTTTTTATGTAATCTGCTACTCGTTTTATCATATAAAGATGATGTTACTTTACATCATATAATAGTTATAGTAAAGCGAATGCTAGGCGCTAGAGCAGACTAGTTTGGGCGATCAATGTAATCTTTCTCTAGCTGCTACATAACGCAGTGAATGCCTTTTTCCATTCCATGAACTGTAGCACTGCTCTTTTATTGATATAAAAGTGCATCTTTTACAGACGTTCCATTGGTAGAGCTCCAGAACGATCCTGGATTATTTTTTAATCACGCTGTGGATAAAGTACAGTCATCCTCATGGATTGGTAGAGCTCTCGTATAATGTATATAACTTTTAAGATGTGCCGCCAGACAGTGAAAGCTCAACTCATTATGTGGATCGACGTTTTATGCTGCCGGTCACTTTCACTTTTTAGCCAATAAAACAATTTTAATGAAAAAAACATTCTTGATCTTGAAAATTCAGATTTTACTTTTGGTTCTCATGTTCTTGGGGCATTTTATTCATGTGACTATTTAGCTGCTGAGGGATATTTGATGAATGCATTGATGTTTCTATGTTCCATAAGTGAAAATGGCTTCAAAAATGATCTAAGCAGACACTTCCCATCACCACGCGAAGGCTTGATTTTTGCCAATCTGTCTCACCTGGACTTCTGCAATTTGTTCACGGTTGTAAATTTTAATATTAACTCTTCCTACATTCCCTACACAAGAATCGTACATATGGCGATTGTGTTCCTATTCATTTCTTGACCACTGAATGCTATCTGACACTGTGTTATCTTCCATAAAATGTTACTGTTAGATGTTGGAAATGAGACTGCCTGACTGCTGGTCGGCCTGAGATTTGTTTTATCCTGCATAAACTAAAACACCCTGGAAACCTTGTTCTATGTGGAGCGTGGATACACTGTCCATCCTAGTTTATTATATCACCTTGCCTTTTTCTAATTCATTGACCAGAACGTCTTTGCTGCGGAAACCTGTGGAGCTGTTGAGTTATGGTTATCATTGGTAATATACCTCAAACTTTACAATAAAATGGACATTTTCTAATTACCATGAGTTGACTCACTGCAGGGGTTTTGCATTACTAGTGCATAGTTGTTTGTGACGTATACACATTTCAGAATGTACATTACTCACTATGCATGCCCACAATAACTTTTGCACTTCATCCAGCACAAAGGTAAATGGAGTGATGCTGCTCTTAGATTTGCTATAACAGGACCACAGTTTGGATTATGCATTGGCATTTTTAATTTACTGCATATAATTTGGGAAGGAGCACTGTGAAATACTCACAATTGCTAATAATAATTTATGTAGTCTTCAATGGTGTATTAATCCATAAAGTGGAATATAAACTACTTTCAAACACCATGAAATCTACAGAAATGACTGTGGTTGTAAGGAAGGTTAAATGCATTCTGCACAAGTGAATTAAGAAATGTGTTTGTATCTCATGTAATGTCGGAAAGTAAAAGGGGGACCGTTTTAAGCTTATTGCTTTCTCTTTGTACACAGCTAAATTAAAGTACATTTATAACTGTTCATTCCATTTCACAGATAGGAACCAGTTAATCATACTCCAAATCAAACAGTCTCAGAAACTGAAAGGCCTTAAAGGGGTTCTTCAACAATCGAATAGGCTGGCTCCTTCCTAGTTATGTCAGGACAGGCTGCATTCTGAAGAAACAGTCCCAGGGACCTGTGTTTCAACTGACAGAGGAACTTTATCATAAGCTCACATGCTTCTATTAACAAAGGAGAAAGTAATGGAGCAATTTCCCAAAAAATAAATTGTCTCCCCAGCTGACTGAGCAAGGAGGACCAAGAGAAGAACTCTTTTGGTGCCAGTTCGTGAAAGCTTTTATGCTAGAAAAATTTGCGACTTAAGGTCTTTTTTCACCAGTTAGGGTACGTGCCCACATACAGGTTTATGGTCGGTTTAGCATAGGGTTTTATTTAAATTTATGTAAATCCTAAGCAGCGTTAGGACTTACAAGTAACCCTATGTAATTTGGAAACGCTGTGCACACATAGTCGGTTTATGTGAGCGGATCTGCCAGCGGTTGAGTGGTTTCCTCGCGGTTTAGGAGCATACACATGTCAATTCTTCTCAGCGGTTTGTGTTTGTTTCTGAGGCACCTTCGTACCCTTCCATGAACAAAATCCTCCATAGCAAACCGCAAAGAAAAAACCGACTGTAAAACGCTGTTCAACAGCTCTTAAACCGCTGAGAAACCGGTGGAAAACCGCTGGAGACTTCTGAGCTCAGGAGTCTAGGCTCCTTCAATTTTCCACCGGTTTACTGACGGTCTGAACGTCCCAAATTACACTTCACTTTGCAGGAATGGGGTAGGCCAAGGACGGTTGGCGCTTGGTCACACTTTAAAGAGGACCTGTCACCCCCTGGTGCAGGCCAATCTAAATGCACCACTGAATGCAGCATGCCTGCTGCATTCAAGGAAGGTCTCCCCCATGTCTCTAGCCCCCCTGTGCACTAAAATATAGACTTTATTAATTTGACATTAACTGAGTCAGGAGGGCATTACTTGTTTTGGAGTCAGGGCTGGCACGAAGATTTTTCCCTGCCTCCAGCCACTCTGCGCCACCTCCTGCTGCTCTTTTCTCCTCCTTAGTGTGTCCGCCCCCCTCCTCGACCTGTGCCGACGTCTAAACTTCTGATGTCATGCTGGCTCACAGTGAGGACGGGAGCCGGCGGCTGACGTCACGGCCTCACTGTGCGCCTGAGTGAAAACAGAAGATTAGACATCTGCGCAGGTGAGGAGGGGGGCGGACACACTAAGGAGGAGAAATAGAGCAGCAGGAGGTGGCGCAGAGTGGCTGGAGGCAGGGAAAACCTTCGTGCCAGCCCTGACTGCAGAACAAGTAATACCCTTCTGACTCAGTTAATGTAAAATTAATATAGTCTATATGTCTATATTTCAGTGCACAGGGGAACTAGAGACATGGGGAGACCTTCCTTGAAATGCAGCAGGCATGCTGCATTCAGTGGTGCATTTAGATTGGCCTGCACCAGGGGGGTGACGGATCCTCTTTAACGGCAGTCATCAAAAATGCTGTTGCTTTGTACACCAGAAATGCTAATCAAGTCCGTGTTTTGAGTAGCATTTTTGGCACAGCGCAGGGAAGCACAAGCCAGTTAGTACAGGTGCCAAATTCATTAAGAGGTGTGTACCTCTTAATGAATTTGTATCTTCTATTTTAGAAAGACTGGTGTCAGAATGATTGTGCTTTAAGCCAATGTTGATGAATCGGCCCTTAGGGCCATGTCACACACACAGATATCTGTGCAGAGATCGTTCGCAGATCTCTGGTTGCAGTGAAATCATGGACACACTGTTACATTTTGTGGCCGTGTACAAATGAAACAATGTGTCCATGATTTCACTGCAACCAGAGATCTGCGAACAATATCTGCATAGATATCTGTGTGTGTGACGTGGCTGGAGATGTCGGCGGCGACTGGTGGGTGTGCACACGTTTTTGGCGCCCCGCCAGCGTCGCCGTTCCCCATTTACACGGGGCGACATCTCTAGCCCTGCGCTGGCGAGCTGACAGGCGCCATTGCCGCTGGGGTGTCTGAAAACCCCAGCGGCGATGCAGGACAATGGGAGCCTATGGCTCCCATCGCCTGACAGGTCGCTGGCGGCCGGTTACATGGGGCGATGTGTGCACATCGCCCCAGATTGGTCGCCTGGTTTCAGAGCAATGCTCTGAAACCAGGCGACCTCCCGGCGGCGCCGACATCGCCACTTACATGAGGCGACGTCGACGCCGATAGGCCACGCCCCTAAGACGCCGATGTAATTGGCGGCGATGTAGCCCCGTGTGACGGGGCCTTTAGTGTACAGTCAGCTGAAAAGAATTATCGGTACTTAATCTGATTTCACAATTCTTCTCTATCAGCATTGTGTGCTTATGATAAAGCTCCTGTCAGTTGAAGCGTGGGTCTAGAGAGCTATGTTTAAGGCTGCTTTCACATTACGATTTTCTTGGATCCGTGGCTGTCTGTTGTAAAATGGATAGCCACGGATTCGATTTGGCCCCCATGTTATCCTATGGGCCACGGATCGGTTCGGATGTGGCCTTCTTGCCATCTGCTCCGATTTTGAGCACAGTAGATCAAATTGGACAGAATCTGATCCGACATGATCCGCATACATTAACATGGGGGTCTATGGAGCACGGGTCCGAGGAAACACAGGATCGTTCCTCGGACCCAATTTTAGTGTAGTGAGCATGCTCGGTACACTAAAATTGCTCCTTACCTTCTAATTTTACTTCCAAAATTTAGTTTAAAAAAAACAAAACAAAACATGTTCACCTGTCTGACGGTGTCCCACGCTGTCTCGCTCACTCCTAGGACTGAAGGACCTGGGGTTGCCTGGCAACCCGATCAGCTGAGTGGTATGTGACCGATCAGCTGATCGGGTTGTCACATGACTGCGCGGTTTAAATATCTCTCGCCTGCCGAAAATCATGGACCCCGGCACAGAAATAGCCTCACCTCCTGTTGTGTGCGTTCCTGTCCGTGGGGTCCTACAAAAGTAGGATCCCACGGACAGGAAAAAATACGTAATGTGAAAGCGCCCTAAGATTGCTTTCCGTCCTGACACATGACTAGGACAGGATTCCGTTTGAATTATGTGACGGGCCATTTTATTAGATTGTTACAGAAGTGCTTTAAAGAGCTTCCACCAAGTATATGCAATTCCTTTTTGATATGCTCTATCCTAACTTTATTGATCGCTGACCAAAGGAGCCCCCGCCAATCTCGAGTGAACCTGGGGAGCCCTGTTTAAGTTGAGCTGTGGTTTATCATGGTGTATCTTCCTCCAATTCATTTTCTATGGGACATCAAGAGATAAAAGTACTATTCTAAAGTGATTTACCAGTTGCATAAATAATGAATGTAGGCTGTAGTGTGTACGCTCAACTTGTGTATGCTCCACTTGTGTTCCATTCAGATGGGGGCCCCCAAGGCCTGTTTTTTGGGATCAATAGGTTAATGGTTCAATTTATATACTTGGTACAGACCTTTTTAACATGTCGATTAACCAAGAAAAATAGTACTACTTATAAAAATAATCCTAAAATGAATTGGGGGATGAAAAAAGTTTGCTGTCAAAACCCTGTAAAACTGTCACATTGAGGAAACAACTAATTATGTACACTTTTCTGTTTGTGATGGGGTAATCATGGTAAGTACTGTGGAATTCATCACCAAGTGAAAGGTTGTGTATAATATGTCAGCAGGCAGGCCTGCAGAAAACACACATTGTTTTATTTTTCCCATTTCATCTAAAACTGGAGTAAGACTGGATAACTCTTATTAACAAGCAGTTGTCTATGTGTAATGTAAGCTGCAGTTTTACGAACCAAATGCAGCTTACATTACACATAGTCGACTTCATAAAGATGAAGTGAAGCATGTTTTGCTAAAAAACCTCACTTGAATGGTCAGTCTTTCTATATTTTTATTCCCATTAAAAAAAGCTCTTCTTATAACTGGGTCTAATGATCTGTTTTTACACCGGAAATACTGAATAAATGTCTGTCCACTGGCATCTGAAGGCTTCTCACAAATGCATCATGTTCTGAACCTATTAACTGGTTGAACTTCTAATTGTAACACTGTCTCTTTTTCCTCCTATATTTATTTCATTGGTAGTTATGGGTTTGTACAATGTACAACAATTTCTTTTCAAATAAATTGGTTACAGAAACATTTGGGTCCTATTCTTTTGAAACTAGCAGGAGATTGTATTTTAAACATTTATTGAACTAGAATACCAGTATTCTACCGTATATACTCGTGTATAAGCTGACCCGTGTATAAGCCGACCCCCCTACTTTTGCCCCCAAAACCTGGGAAAACCTATTGACTCGTGTATAAGCCGAGGGTGGACCCCAGCACAGGTATACAGCCCCCAGCTGTGTGGTATACAGCAGCCCCACAGGTATATACAGCAGCAGCCCCAGTGGTAGTATACAGCAGCAGCCCCAGTGGTAGTATACAGCAGCAGCCCCAGTGGTAGTATACAGCAGCAGCCCCAGTAGTTAGTATATACAGCAGCCCCAGTGGTAGTATACAGCAGCCCCAGTGGTATATACAGCCCCAGTGGTATATACAGCCCCAGTGGTAGTATACAGCAGCCCCAGTGGTAGTATACAGCAGCCCCAGTGGTAGTATACAGCAGCCCCAGAGGTAGTATACAGCAGCCCCAGTGGTATATACAGCCCCAGTGGTAGTATACAGCAGCCCCAGAGGTATATACAGCCCCAGTGGTAGTATACAGCAGCCCCAGTGGTAGTATACAGCAGCCCCAGTGGTAGTATACAGCAGCCCCAGTGGTATATACAGCCCCAGTGGTAGTATACAGCAGCCCCAGAGGTATATACAGCCCCAGTGGTAGTATACAGCAGCCCCAGTGGTATTATACAGCAGCCCCCAGGGGTATATAGCAGCCCCCAAATGCTGGCATTCGCCCCCCTTGTAAGGGCCCCCCCTTCCCGCTGCTTATCTTACCATCCTGGTCTTCTGCTCAGCGCCGTTCCTCCTCGGTGCTCCGTTCTTCATGCTCCGTCCTCGCTGCATCCGGGATCCCCAGACGTCGCGCGATGACGTCATATGCCTGCGACGGCCGGAGATCCCGGATGTAGCAGGACGGTTGCAGCGAGGATGGAGCACCGAGGAGCGGCGCTGTGCAGAAGACTGGGATGGTAAGATACGCAGCGGGGGGGGCCCTTACAAGGGGGGAGAGTGCCAGCATTTGGGGGCACATATGCACTGCTTCCCCCTGCCGCTGATTGACAGGGGGAAGCAGTGCATATATAATGAGCGCCGGGCCCCGACTACCGTATTGACCCGTGTATAAGCCGAGGGGGAGACTTTTCAGCCCAAAATTTGGGCTGAAAAACTCGGCTTATACACGAGTATATACGGTAATTTACCACTATTCACTTTAGAACTGGGCTCTTTATTTCAAGTATGGAGAAACAAAGTCAAACTTAAAATCGGTTTACGTTTCGACAAGCTTTCCATTTTGAGAAGAACAGTACTTAGGAATTTGTGTCTGCATCACCTCTTAATATTTGAACCTCCTTTTTTAATTTTTTTTTTTATACTGTCTGAAATGCGTGTGGCAGGATTTTCCATCTCTGTTTGTCACTCCAGCCATTCTCTACGCTCTGGAAGCGACTTTAGACTGGCTTCTGCATTTATCTGAACCTCTGACTCCAAGACTTCTCCCGAGCTGCACCAATTCTCTAGAATGCTCTTCCCCAAGAAAATAGGTCTACCCACAAGTTACATAACTTCAGGTGCTCCCTAAAAAAAAAAAAACACATCTCTTTAGGACGGCCTATAGTGCCCTCTAGTCAAAGTCACTCAGACATAGCCTATTCACTCCACTAGCCACAAAATGCTTTACAAAGAATGGCTGGTGGTCACTCATGCAGCTCTTATCTATTCCCTGCTTCCTTAAATTAGCTGCACCATCATTGTAAATAAGCCCCTGTACTCTATCACCCTCATCTCATTGTAGACTGTAAGCTCTCATGAGCAAGGCTGTCTTTATTGTGCTTTTAATTATTGTATTCTTTGACAACAGTTACTTATGACTGTTTGTATATGAACCTCTGAATTGTAAAGCGCTGGAGAATGTTGGCGCTATATAAAGATTATTATTTCTTTACCTTTAGGCCTTATTCAGAGGTCAATGATTGTTCTAATACACAAAAAAGGTACCGATCTTCATCAATGTTTTGGATCAGATTTTCATGAGTGATATTGAAGTGGGGAAGATCAGGTCCCAGAAGAACAGTAATGTTCAAAATAATAGCAGCTCACATGACCAAATTATTCACTGTTTTTGGTATAAATTATATTGCCTCATTTCAAACAATTCGCCAATTGTTGCAGTAGATTCTTAAAAACCAACAGACACTGCATTCATGATCTGCATGTTTTTGAGTCTGTGTGAAATAATAGCAGTGTGCAGTTCAATTAGTGAGGTCAATCATTCTGTGAAGAAACAGTTGAGTCAGGTGGCCCTTATTCAAGGGTGAAGCCAGCACTTAATGTACATGCATTTCTCTGTGAAATCATGAGCAATATGGGTAGTTCGAGACATTGTTCAGAAGAACAGAATACTTTGATTAAAAAGTTGATTGGAGACGATAGAATTTATGCAGACGATGATCAGCTGTTCAGCTAATATGATCTTCAGTGCTTTAAAATGGAAGAAAATCGTAGACTACCGTTCGAACACATCGCAAAATAGCCAGGCAGTTCATCAGACGACCCCCAAACTCAGAGTTCAAACTAGAGTACACTCTGAAGACAGTGAATCATGGTGGTGCAAGCATCATGATATAGGCATTTTTCTTACTATGCTGTCAGGCCTATTTTCTACATACCAGGGATCATGGAACAGTTTACATATATCAAAATATTTGAAGAGGTCATATTGCCTTATGCTGAAGAGGAAACGCCCTTGAAATGGGTGTTTCAACAAGACAATAACCCTAAACACATCAGTAAATGAGCAAATTCTTTGTTGCAGTCAAACAAAATTGAGGTTATGGAGTAGCCAACCTAATCCCAAGACTTTAATGTAAAAGAAAACTTGTGGGGTGAGCTCAAAAACGACATTGCTGAGGCAAAGCCAACAAATGAAAATAACTTGTGGGATGTAGTCAAAGCATTCTGGGCTGGAATAATGGTTGACAGTTGTCAGAAGTTGGTTGATTATGCAATAGAGATGTGAAGCAGTTCTAAAAAAAACTGTGGTTATATAACTAAATATTACGTTAGTGATTCACAGGAATGCTAAAAAAAAGTATAGATTTTAAGTATGTAAAGACAAATGCAGACAATTTTTTTTTTTTTAACATCCCAATGTTAATATTTTTATTTTCTGTAAAGTACTTAATTATATATATTTCTTAATGTTTTGATTTAGAAAACAGTGTGTAATGTTCCCAATGCAAGAAAATAACAACTATTATAAAGATTTTGGGCTTAACTCATGTTTTTGAACCTTGTTATTAATTTTGAGCTCAACTGTTACCAGGACAGGGCCTAGAGGGGAATGAGAATCCATCAGTCTCTGAGCTTTCTTCAGAAGAGATCAGTGAAAAACATTGTGGATCTTAATGGCAGCAGGGAGCAAAATCCTAAAAGCAACCGGATTAACCATCTCCAAAATGGGAAAAGGTGCAGTAAATCGATGGCGTAGCTAAGAGCTAAATTTGGTATATTGTGAATTAAAGTATTTAAGGCAAAAGGAGTTGGAGAAATGTGTCTCCTGAAGACATAAAATAAGCTGCAGCCACCACCAGTAAGGCCTTATATACAGCATTCTGGAAAATGCTAGGCAGTTTTTTTTGCAAATAAGCTGCGGCCACCACCAGTAATGGTCGCTGTACACGTCCCAACATCGTTTCGATATTGGATACAACGGTACAGGAGCGCGCAGTTTTTTGGCTGAAATCCAAGATCGCATAGGAGCTGTCACACAGGGAGATATCGGCAGGCAACACAACTGCGATGTATACGCCCCCTTGTACGCGCGAACCAGGGAACGACCATTTAACATGGGAGTGAATAACGGAAGTTGCTCTCCAAGTCGTTGTTGGGCTATCACACAGCACGATCCTGCCAGATCGTCCATCCAATATCGGGCAGTTGGAGAGCCTGCTCATTTCTCCCCGATATCGTTTTGGCATCGTTCTTGCATCGAATTGCACATTCACACCATACAACGCACGAACAATATCGGCGCCAACGCACAAACCACGTGACTTTTTATCGAAGTTGGACGACGATATCGGGACATGTAAAGCGGCCATCAGGCCTTATATACTGTATTCTGGGGGACGCATTCTGGATGATTAAAATGAGCCTGAAGGCAGTGTTTTTGCAAATAAGCTTTGGCCGCAACCAGTAAGGCCTTATATACTCACCTGGGGGACGGTTCGGTCAGATGGGTGTTGCAGGTCTCAGGCCAGTGCCTCCTTCAGGTGAATGCTGTCCTCAGCTGCATGCGGGTAATGTGTTCTACATCACCCACACACAGTCTGCTGTGTGTTTTTCACCCTGACCTGCTGAAGGCAGAGCAAAACACTAATGCGCAGACGAGGGGAAGAGTCAATGAACACCCGTGTAATGCGAGGCGTCCTTTGATCTTTCCCTGCGCCTGCGTTATTACAGTACTTGGAAAAAAAAAAAAATACAGTGGAACCTTGGATTACAGGTAACTTGGTTTGAGAGAGAAGACAAGCTAACATTTTTAAGAAATTATAACTTGGTATAAGAACAAGATTTGGAATAAACACAAAATGTGAGCTCTCCCCACCCCTCTACAGTACTGTACACCTGTCCCGATGCAGACACAGTACAGTACTTTTAATGCTTACTGCTTCTAGTGCATGCGCATAAGCCATCAATTGTGGTCTTTTCCTCTATTCTGGGTTCCAGACTTTTTGTTTACCACACTGTGAACATGGAGCCCTCCATACTTGGTAATGTACATGTGTGACGGCGCTACTAAACCAACTTTAAGTGCTGTAATTAACTGTATATACACCATAGAACTGCAATTAATTGCAAAACTGTAAACATTTTATATTAATACAGTAGACATTTTTGGGTTCTGAACAAATCGTCTGCATTTAAATTATTTCTCATGGGAAAATTTGCTTTGATATACAAGTGATTTGGATTACAAGCACATTCTCAAAACGAATTATTCTCGTAATCCAAGGCTCCACTGTATTTTTAATTCTTTTAAATCAAGCCAATATGTTTTGACAGCAGTCTCATTGTCATACAAACTATATATCAAACTTTCCAACCCCATCCCTACTCCTCCTTCCTCATAGACTGTATAGAGATCTCATTAAAGAAGTTTCAACATAATACATGTGGTTTGTGTTTTCAATAGACGCACATTTTATGACATTTCCCACCCGCACTCCCAAGAAAACCATAATTTCTCAATGTAACTGATTGATCCTACCCTTTTTTCTGGTATATCTCTTTTAGTATGGATCATCAAGTTAACTTGTTTATATGCCTTGCGAGTGTAATGGGAGCCCTCCACACCTTTCGGGTGGGCTGTCCTCTTAATTGTCTGCCGCCAAATTGATGCTTTGTCTAAGTGTGTGCACGCCACCGGTAAGAACTACGCTGACAACAAGTCAAAGTAGAGCTTAATGACAAGGAACTTTATTTTAGGGAGGAGTAGCCAGTTTTATACGGCTCCTTAAAGGGATATTAAAGGGGTGTTGCATTTTATTCTGAAGAGAACATTCAATCACATTTCGTGTGTTAGTTTCAGTTTAGCCTTGGTTAGTACATTCAGTCCGGAGACATTCTGATAAGAACTGCTAAGTCTAAATCAAAACAATAGACATAATAGCTTCTAAGACAGAAGAATTTATTAACTATTCATTAACGCATTCATTGCCATGACATGGTGGGTTTTCGTCTATCCAATGTCTGGCTATAACTTACGAGCCATAAATACCAACTGCCAACTTCTAAAGGGCCCGTTACACGCTTGAATGTCTCAGCGATCCGACCAATGATCCGACTTGGCCTGGATCGCTCGAACGTCGTTCATTGATCGCTGGTGAGATGTCACACATAGGCTGCCATCACACGCTGCAATATCTTGAACGATATCGTTTAAGCGATCTGCTTTTTGATCGCTTAAGCGATATCGTTTGTGCATCGTTACGTGCGATCAAGTGATTTTACAATGTAAAATCGCTTGATCGTGACATCGCAGATATGAGAGCCGGAGCTCATATCTAGCGATGAACGATTTAACAATCTGCTTCATCGTGGTGCGTGACACCATGGTGAACGATCTCCCAGCGGCAGAGCCTATGCTGGGAGATGGTATCTATGGTAAACATCGGTTACTAAGCGCCACGCGGCGCATAGTAACCCGATGTGTACCATAGTTACCAGCGATCTCGCTGGCCCACATCGCTGGTGAGTCTGTCTGTGTGACATCTCACCAGCGATGTGAACGATATTGTAAGCGATCGCGCGTGCACGTGATCGCTTACAATATCGTTCACGATGTCGAGACTTGTGACGGCCGCCATAGGGCCATGTCTCACACACAGATATCTGTGCAGATATTGTTGGCAGATCTCTGGTTGCAGTGAAACCATGGACACATTGTTCCATTTGTACACAGCCACAAAATGGAACAATGTGTCCACTGATTTCACTGCAACCAGAGATCTGCAAACAATATCTGCACAGATATCTGTGTGTGTGACGTGGCCCATACAGATATATTGAATGACGTACCAACAATGCGGTAATCCAGCAATTGTCAGGATGACAGTGAACGATATTTGCGGTCGTTTGTACGCTGTCACACAGCAGCTACTCGAACGACTCCGACTTCAATGTGGGCATTGTTTTGGACACAGTATGGCAGGTATGCGTGCCTGTTTGGTTATCCGTACCCCTACAACTACGATTGGTGGCCACTTGTCACGGTGTAGGGAATAATGAGAAGGGAATGGCAGTTACGGGCAGGGTGACCAGGGAAGACTAGTATGATGCTAGTCTAGGAACCCTGAGTGGTCATGATCCCGAAGGTCTCTCTGATGGTGAGAAGGTTCGGGAATCCAGCCTCTCCCTAACCTCCTCCACCAGCTCTACTCTATTCCCTTCTCACCTCTCTCCACAGAACTGGGATACAGCAACTCCAAAGGACCTCAGCCACACAAACACAGAACTGCACAGCATGGCTTCCAGGCATAGAGTGAAACTATCAGCAGCACCACCTGGTGGAAGGAAAGGCTACTTAAAGGCTAGGGGGAGGAGAGCTCAGGTGAGTCACACATTAACCCCTCAACCAGCAGTTGAACCTAATAGTGAATGCAGTTCTGGAGTACAACACAGGAGGCCAGGACCTTCAGAACTATCAACCATGCAGCTCTAAAGGCTACTTCACATGCTACGATATCATTGAACAATATTGTTGACTATGTCACGTGACCGCGATTGTTTCGACATGGTTAGTGCGTTGTCACACGCATGGATATCGTTAACGATCTTAAATTTGGCAACGCCCTAGCTACCTGGAGAAGAACTAGTGAACGATGTTTACAATGCGTCAGGAATAGGAGAACTTTGAGCAACATCGTTCAAAAAGATGTCACACTGAACGATGTTGCTTGTTCACAAAACGTTAATTGGACGACGAACGATAGATTTGAGGTCAGGATCTCAAATTTTTAATGAACGATCCAAAGATTTCTTGTTTCAAGATTGTATGTTTACACGGAATGATGCGCAATGAACGACATCGTTCGAACGATCAAAAAAGCGTGACGTTTCAATGATATCGTTAACGATATCCTATCGTGTGAAGTAGCCTTTAAAGACCAACACATACACAGCAGCATCCAGCAATGTCAGCACCATGTAAGCGCGTGACAGTACCCCCTCTTTAAAGAGAGGCCTCCGGACTAGACTACGGAACATCCGAAATAAGTCCACATTCCCTGACTGACGAGATATGGAAAACATTGCGGGTCGCCAAACCTGGGGGTAGGTCAAGGCAGTACAGCACAGGATTACAAATGGCCGATATCTAAAACAGTCCTATAACCCCAGAATCAGGAAGCCCGGCAGCACACCTCCACCTGACGTGTTTGGACAACACCCACACATACTCATGAACTCTCAGGTCTGGACCTGCACGTTTATTTCCAAATTTGTGGTCACAGTTCGAGTGCACACATTCAGGATGGTGAACTGCAGCAGTGTTCCCCCAGGGCTCCCTCTCCTGGAGTGCACAGCAGGAACCACTGTCTCTACCCGGCCCCTCTTCCTGGAACGACGCCCAGACCCAATATTAATCTGATCCGTAGTCCGGACTCCACACCCTTTTAAAGGCTCACTCCCAATCACTTCTGGAAGTGGGGTAGGATTCGGTGCAACCAGTACGGTAGAAATAGGTGTAGCTAGGCAATTACACAGAAAGCCCCCCAAGTTACAACCTTTCTGGCCTGCCAGTCTATCACTGGATTGTGTTTCTCCAGCCAGGGAAGGCCCAATACAATGGGAGTGGGCAGGTTCTCCAAGAGGTGACAGGACAGAACCTCCAGGTAGAGTGTTCCTATGCTCAGGTTCTCATTACGTACCTTTTGGGAGAGGACCTTCTGGCTGAGTGGAACTGAGTCGATTGAGGCGATGGGAATGGGTCTCACTAAAGCACTGCTAGTGAGACTATGAGCCCGAGCAAAACGAGAATCCATCAATTTGACCCCCGCTCCGCTATCAATCAGTATCGGCACAGTCTCGGTTTTACCATCCACCACCACCCAAGCAGACAGTGTGAACGGAGACCTAGCGAGGAAGGAAAGAAACTCTCTGGTCGTCTCCTTCAGAACGACAGAGGTAGGCTGCTTCTGAGACTGCGTGGTCTTGGACCGAAGTGGACAAACAGAAAAAACATGCTCCACCCACTTGGTGAACAGTTGCCACAGGAGGTTTAACACAAGAACCTACTGCCCCCAACTGCATGGGTTCATCGGTATAGTCTCCTCAGCAGGGATAGGCACAGGAGACATAGTAGATTTTGGTCTCTCCCTCAGGCGTCTGTCAATGACTCAGGTGCGGCGTACTGACCAGGTGTTCTTGCAGTCTAGCTGACAAACCTAAGCAGAACTGACTCTGGAGGGCTGGGTCATTTCACTGAGTGTCAGTCGCCCATTTTCGAAACTCTGAGCAGTACTCCTCCACTGCTCGTGTGCCTTGCTTGAGTTTACGGAGATTAGAGTTAGCAAAGGTCACCCTATCAGGTTCGCCATACACCTGAGCCAGAGCAGCAAAAAAATCATCCACCGACCGCAACAATGGTGAATCGACCGGGAGGGAAAAGGCCCAGGTCTGAGGGTCCCCTTTAAGAAGGGAGACTATAATCCCCACCCGCTGTTCTTCACTTCCTGATGAACGGGGCCGGAACCTGAAATAAAGCTTACAGGCCTCACGAAAAACAAAAAATTTCTCTCTTCACTCAGAAAACCTATCTGGAAGAGAGACCTTGGGTTCTGGCACAGCCTGAGTATGAGCCAACGCCAGGTAACCCACGACTTGCTTCAGCTGTTGCACTACCTGAGTCCACAGACCAGTTACCTCTTCAGAGATGGTCTGCATCAGGCGAGAAAATGCATTAGCTGAGGCAGTCTGAGACATAGTGTCTCATGGGAAAAGGTATTGGCTGCTGATAATGTCATGGTTAGGGAATAATGATAAGGGAATGGCAGTTACGGGCAGGGTGACCAGGGAAGACTAGTCTGAACCTAATCTAGGAACCCTGAATGACCCTGATCCCGAAGGTATCCCTGATGGTGAGAAGGTTCGAGCCTCCAGCCTCTCCGTAACCTCCTCCACCAGCCCTGCGCTATTCCCCCCTCACCTCTCTCCACAGAACTGGGATACAGCAACTCCAAAGGACCTCAGCCACACAAACACAAAACTGCACAGCACGGTTTCCAGGCATAGAGTGAAACTATCAGCAGCACCACCTGGTGGAAGGAAAGGTTACTTAGAGGCTAGGAGGAGGGGAGGTCAGGTGAGTCACACATTAACACCTCAACCAGCAGTTGAATATAATAGTGAATGCAGTTCTGGAATACAACACAGGAGATCAGGACCTTCACAACAATCAAACATGCAGCTCTTAAAGACCAACACATACACAACAGCATCCAGGAATGTCAACGCCATGTAAGCGTGTGACACCACTACACAGAAAAGTTTTTAAAGAGGCCAAAATTACAGAGAAAACAAACAAAAACCACTGGTGAGAAAGGGTGAATATTGACAGAACAAAAATAAATTTGGCTGGTTCACTGCCAATATGTATTCATGTGATATATGGAATCAAAAATAAAAACAACACACTCTATGTGGAAAGAACTAGTTGAAGGCACCCTATATAGAGGATAGCTATAAGAAATAAATCAATGACTTATTATGGACTCCGATTGCCCCTTAGGAGAATCTTTATACCCTCTGTGTTTGCGGTAAGCGTACACGTATAAGTCATTGATTTATTTCCTATAGCTATCCTCTATATAGGGTGCCTTCAACTAGTTATTTCCACATAGAGTGTGTTGTTTTTATTTTTGATTCCATATATCACATGAATACATATTGGCAGTGAACCAGCCAAATTTATATTTTGTTCTGTCAATATTCACCCTTTGTCACCAGTGGTTTTTGTTTATTTTTTCTGTAATTTTGGCCTCTTTAAAAACTCTTCTGTGATGCCATATATATGAGATAATGTGATCCTGTGACGTGTTATTTGTTTTTGTTTTTTCTTATGTACCATGTGTAATCATGTTATTCCTTCTTTGGTCATTTATACATATGTTTTTGTTGTACAGAATATAAGTGTTCGTGATGAAGGCAATGTAAAGCCGAAACGTTAACGTCAACGCACTGTGAATTCCTACATGGACTGTTGAAAAATAAAAAGGACACATAACAAAGACATTGTTTCAAGATTTTTCTTGTATACCCGTTTGTACCCCTTTTTCTTGAGGTGCCGAGGTCCCTTTTTCTATAAGTATTGACTAATTTACCTCTGGCACCTCATAGAACAGTGTGCTAAGCCTTCTTTATATAATTATTGCCTTGAAAGATGGTTACTATATTAATCGCTTTTGCCCTTTGATCCATCTTGCCATTCCTGTCTGCCTTCATTTGGTTCCGCCTGTGCAAGCTGTTGACGCGTTCACAAACTGTCTGACAGGAATGCTAGTGTGTGCACCCTGCTTGCGTGTCTACCTACACATTCCAGAAACATTAAAACTATTTTACATACAGTAAATCAAACGGTTCGGCTAATTTGGCGTACTCCAATATGTATGTCTGTGTACATGTATGTGTCACTACAACAATGTATGCATCTACCTCTAAATAAGTATGTTTGTGTAAATGTGAGTGTAAATGTATGTTTATGTGTACAAATGTGTGTCTGTACTTTTCATATCTCATTTCAATGCATATATGTTGATATACTTTTGGTAGAAATGTGCCATGCCTACATGACACAAAATGATCAAATGCTTGATATATATACATATATGACATTTAGAATCCTACATTTCAACACACAAAAATAAGGTTTAAAATAACACACATATATATATGTATGTGTCATATGAATTGTAGTTATATCAAGGTTTTTTTTACCTTGCGCAGCCGGGTAGCTAAAAGCCTATAGAAATGGATGGCGACTGCAATGGCTCTCATGAACCAAGCACGGATCCGCAAATATGTTGGCTTTTTCTAAGCAACGCCAGCCAGTCGGTACGCACTAGTGACCACCAATCGGTGCAGAGGGGGCGTGGAGAACACAACGCCAATGCACGCCTACGTGCTTGGTTTCTGAATCGCTAAAGTCGTAAACGAGATCTTTGGAGAGGTGTTACACACAAAGATGTTGCAAGTTGAACGAACGACGGACAGCAGATTTATGGATATGTTCATAAATCTACGATCAACGACTTATCGTTGGTCGTATCTACATGTCACATGCAACGACGTCATAACGACGCCATAACGACGTAGCAACGCCCCAAAAGCCGTGATGTTGCAACGATATCGTAGCATGTAACGGGCCCTTTAATGTCATCTGCATGTAATGCTTCCATACACCCCAGTATACAGACCACTGGATCTTTGGGGATTGAACACTACTAACATACTTCTGTAATACTTAACACTACTGTCCAAGAGGAATAAACACGTGGTCAAATTGTTGGTACCCCTCGTTTAATGAAAGAAAAACCTACAATGGTCACAGAAATAACTTGAATCAGACAAAAGTAATAATAAAAATCTATGAAAATAACAAATGAAAGTCAGACATTGCTTTTCAACCTTCCACAAAATTTTTAAAAAAACGAAACTCATGGAATAGGCTTGGACAGAAATGATGGTACCTTTAATATTTTGTTGCACATCCTTTTGAAGCAATCACTGCAATCAAACGATTCCTGTAACTGTCAATAAGACTTCTGCACCTCTCCACAGGTATTTTGGCCCACTCCTCAAGAGCAATCTGCTCCAGTTGTCTCGTGTTCGAATGTTGCCTTTTCCAGACTGCATGTTTCAGCTCTTTCCAAGATGTTCAATAGGATTTAGGTTGGGGCTCAAAGAAGGCCACTTCAGAACAGCCCAATGTTTTCATCTTACCCATTCTTGGGTGGTTTTTGGCTGTGTGTTTTGGGTCATTATCCTGTTGCAAGAGCCATTACCTGCAACTGAGACCAAGCTTTCTGACACTGGGCAGCACATTTCTCTCTAGAATCCCTAGATCGTTTTGAGATTTCATTGTACCGTGCACAGATTCAACACATCCTGTGCCAGATACAGCAAAGCAGTCCCAGAACATAACAGAGCCACCTCCATGTTTCACAGTAGGGACAATGTTGTTTTCTTGATATGCTTCATTTTTCCATCGGTGAACTTAGAGATGATGTTCCTTGCCAAAAAGGTCAATTTTTGTTTCATCTGTTCATTCTCCCAGAAGCTTTGTGGCTTGTCAACATGTAATTTGGCAAATTCCAGTCTGGCTTTTTTATGATTTTTTTTTAACAATGGGTGTTCTCCTTGTTCATCTCCCATGAAGTCCACTTTGGCTCAAACAACAACGGATGGTGCAATCTGACACTAATGTTCCTTGAGCTTGAAGGTCAACTTTAATCTCTTCACAAGTTTTTCTGGGCTCTTATGTTACCATTTGTATTATCCATCTCTTTGATTTATCATCAATTTTTCTCCTGCGACCACATCCAGGGAGGTTGGCTACAGTCCCATGAATCTTAAATTTCTGAATAACGTGTGCAACTGTAGTCACAGGAACATCAAGATGCTTGGAGATGGTCTTATAACCTTTACCTTTGACATGCTTGTCTATAATTTTCTTTCTAATCTCCTGAGACAACCCTTTCCTTTGCTTCCTCTGGTCCATGTTGAGTGGGGTACACACCATGTCACCAAACTCCACAGTGAGTATCTGTAGCCCTATATACAGGCCCACTGATTGATTAAAAGATTGTGGACACCTGTGATGCTAATTAGTGGATCATTTCTGCCCAGACCTATGTCATGAGTTTATTTATTTATTTTTTTAATTCTGTTGAAGAGGGGTTGAAAAGCAATGTCTGACTTTCATTTGTACATTTTTATAGATTTTTTATTTATTATTACTTTGGTCCGATTCAAGTTATTTTTGTGACCATTGTGGGGTTTTCATTCATAACTAACAGTTTTGACCATGTGTGCAGGCTTGAGCATGACCGCAGCATATGCATTATTCCTGTATCTTCATCCAGGCATCTAGCGCAACTTGAATCTGCTGAGACCTGCCTTGTGCATTATGAGGTGGAAATTATATGCTCTGTGCGTAATTAAAAGTTACAAAAACCTTTTGGACTTGCTTAAATTAAAACTTAGGAATAAATTTCAATACTGATTGCCAGTTGTCTTCTTTATGTGGCCCACCTCCTTCTCCCCTTTGAACTTTGCCTTTAATGACATTTTATCCAGAAAGGTAAATAAGAGGTCCTGATATATATTAGAGATTACCCCTGTGATATCCTCCTCTGCACATTGAGTCCAGCACAATATCTTTCTGAATCTCCATTTTCCTCACTCTGCATTGGGTACTATATGCATGTTTAAATAGATGGAAGAGAAAATTTGCTGGGATTGGTAACGGCTCCTGTAATTTTTCAAACGATTGTTACGATTGATACGTGTTGTCCGTATTAAGTAGCTCGTTAACATATTGAACACCAGCTGGTTTCCAGCTCTCAGAGGATGACTGCCGCATAAATTCTACTAAGCGGGTGTTATTCCAGATGGGTGTATATTTTGTTAAATATTTTACCCCTGTGATGGTTTTGCCCCTGATCCGTACTTTGTGTATTAGATTTAATGTGAGGTATCTAGAAGCTAGACTCCCAAACCCATTTGACTTTTAAGCTATTGACTATGGGGCCTCTCCCTATCATATGCTGTATCATAATATATGTAGAGAAGTTTACTTGTTTTTCACCCCTCCATCCCTTAAAATGCTGGCATTGTGTGGCCAAAAAATATTTCCAAGGACTTGGTAGAGCCAACCCCAGTTACCTGTAGGTCTTTATAGGAGTTGTAATTTTATCCTTGATTGTCCCTTCCATCAAATTAGATCCCTGAATAAAGAGTTGATTTTATAAAACCTGTTTAGTGGAAGCCAGATAGGGGAGAATATATAATAGTTTAGGCATTAGGATCATTTAATGAGATTGAGTCTACCCACTCCATCAATTGCAGTTTACACCAGGCCGTTAATATATTTTTGCATTTTTTTTCCATTACAAGGGAAATATATTTCTCATATCCTCATAGTGGCTTAGAGACCATGATACACAATTATTTAGATTGTTTGTTTCACTACTGTTAGTTGGGTATGTGAAATATCTGTGATTGTTCAATTGGCTCATCCATGGAAGCATCACTTTCCCCAATTTATGGTGAGACCTGATATTTCCCCATATTGTTTAATTATACTCATTTGTATTTTGTGATGATCTCCCAGCACATTGACTGCATATAGCGATATTTTCTTCTTCACAGTGCTGTACCAAAACCCAGTTTATTTTTAGTTCTTATGACTGCTATCAACGGGTTCTATTACAATAGCAAATAGAAAGGGTGACAACGGGCGACCCCGTCTAGTGCCCCTTAACAAGTGCATTGTTACTCCACCCCCACCCCCATCCCCAATTCTCTTTAATTTAGCTTTAGGAGAAGTATATAGTAACTGTATCCATGAATTGAGGCCCAAATCCCATTCATCACAGCACTGCGTATAGGTATCGCCAGTCAATGTCGAAAGCCTTGTTAGCATCCATTGTCAACGGGAACTGCATATCTAAGAACAGTTGTCTTAAGCGGCCGTCACACGCTACGATATCTTGAAAGATATCGCTTGAACGCGCCAGATCAAACATCGCTTGAACGATGTCTGTGCGTGTGACGGCAAGATACGACGAGCGAGAATTGATAAAATCGCAAAATCGTGATCTGAGCTCCAGAGCTCAGATCTTGCGATGAACGATTTCACGATCTGTCTCATCGTGGTGTATAACACCACGATGAACGATCTCCCAGCAGCACAGCCTATGCTGGGAGATGGTAACTATGGTACACGTCGGGTTACTAAGCGACGCGCGGCGCCTAGTAACCCGATGTGTACCTTAGTAACCAGCAATCTCGCTGCTCCACATCGCTGGTGAGTCTGTCTGTGTGACATCTCACCATGTGAGCGATATTGTAAGCGATCGCGCGTGCACGTGATCGCTTACAATATCGCTAGCGAGATCGTAGCATGTGACGGCCGCTTTAGATTGATTTCCATTGATTTATTTGGGATAACTCCAGTCTGATTCGGGTGTATCAGTTTTGTCATAACGCTCAACAGCCTATTAGCAATGACTTTAGCTAGAATTTCTGTGTCTACTGTTAACAATGAGATAGGTCTATATGACTCAGGCATTTGGGCATCTATTGATGGATGTTCTACCAAATTATTTTTAGCTTCCTTAAACTCTTATTTGACCACTTCATCAGTCTTCTTAGACTGGCTTCACACCACGGCAGAGTCCGGTCCGGGGCTGTCCAGTGTAAACCAGACAGCCCCGGACCAGATTTTGGCCCCATAGTACCCTATGGGGCCGGATGGTGCCGGATGGCAGAGAGCTGCCATCCGGTTTCCATCTCTCCGGAAGAATCCGTGAGAATTCGGATTTTCCTCACCGGAGACAAAAACGTTGCTTGCAACGTTTTTGTGTCCGGGGAGAAAAATCTCCCCAAATTGCCGTATCCCAGATTCTCTCCTGATCCGGTGCAATCCGGCGCTCCCTAACATGGGAGCCTATGAGGCCGGATTGTCCCGGTCCGCTCCCTGCGAGCCGCGGTCCTGATTCATCAGCAGCTGCAGCTGCGTGCAGTAGCACACCGGACCGGAGGGCATATTAGCCCTCCGGTTCTGTGTGCTGATCCGGTCCGGGGCTGTCAGGTTCATCCCTGACAGCCCCGGATCGAACCTTACCGTGGTGTGAAGCCACCTTACTTTTGTTTTTTAATTTGGGAAATTTCTTTAATAAGCTCGTCTCTAAAGAAAGCTTTCGTAGATTTCCAGACCATTGGGAACGATGCTCACCCTTCTTTAATCTGAAAGTATTATTTTATATTCCTGGATATATTTTTATTAAGTATTTGCAACCAAAACAGATTCAATTTCTAAACATGAGGGTAACCCAGGGTTGTGTCACATAGAGTAAGGGATATACTGAGTGAGTTATGGTCTGATATTACTGTGACCACCAGCTTAAACATAATGTAAATGGGGTTCTTGTAACCCCTCTATGTGCCCAGAGGTCCCATTCATACCTGAGAAATCAACTTTTATTCTGTCCCACACTGCATCCTATTAGGTCCAGGAGGTATGCTCTGTGGTCCTGGTGGATTAAGTCCTTGCCACCCCCCTGGCTGCAAAACCCGCCTTGCATTTTCAACATAGCTGCCCCCTCCTGTGACCGGGCGTTGAGTGACAGACGCACTTGCGCCAGCGCAGTGGAGCAAGTCACCTTGTTCCATTGAAGATAGTGCCAACGTCTCACAAGATTTGTGAAGTCTTGCGAGATTTGTGAAGTCTCGCGAGACTTCGACATTATCTTTAATGGAGCACGGTGACCCGCTCCACTGCGCAGGCGCGAGTGCGCCAGTCACTCAGCGCCCAGTCACAGGAGGGGACGGCAGGGCAAGTTTTGCAGCCAGGGTGCGGCAAGGACCTAATCCACCAGGACCACGGAGCATACCTCACGGACCTAATAGGATGCAGTGTGGGACAGAATAAAAGTTGATTTCTCAGGCATGAGGGGGACGTCTGGGCACATAGAGGGGTTACAAGAACCCCATTTCCATTATGTTTAAGCTGATGGGGTACAGTTTAAAATGCCCAAAGGGAGTGACAACTTAGAGGAAACCTATTTCGCAGCGCTAGATCTAGGCGCAATAGGAAATTATACATTGATGAATAACAGGTGCATTGACAATGATCTGGGAATCTGTTCCTCCATAGTCTACTAATGCTATTTCTTTTATACAGCTTCAAAATGCTGTCCGATTCCCATTGACACATTTTAGATTGTGTGTACTTTTGTCCTAGTGGCCATCAATTATATTAAAATCCCCTATTAAAAAGAGGGAAATACCTGGATTTGTACTAAATTCAGTATTGTTTGTACTACTTTCCCAGAATAAGGTGGGGGAATATACGTTCCGTATTACACACTTTGCACATCAAGTATATATATTGACCCTCTACATCAACGTGAATCTTAATCTTCTCAAAAGGAACTGCAGAATGTATTCATATAGATACCCTTTTAGCATAGGAGGAATATGCGGCATGATACCCCTCTTTCAACAATCTTGTTTTCTTCTTTGGTTAGGTGGGTCTCCTGTAAACATTACTGAAGGTTTGTTCTGGATATATTACAAAACTGACGTTCTTTTTAGAATATCTGAAACACCCAGGGCCGGACCTACCGTGGTGCAACTGGTGCAGCGGCACCAGGGCCCCGACAGGCTAGGGGGCCCCCCCTCAAGGCACGGAGAATAAGCCGACATGCTGCCGGCCACGCCTCTTCTAGCTGCCGGCCACGCCCCCTCACAGCAGCTCAGGAGCGAGGACAGAGCCCCAATCACAGTGCAGAGAGTGAGTCATGTGACCTCTCCTGCACTGTGGGGAGGACCTCACTCAACCAATCCTGGCAATGCGCGCGGGCCTCTGAAATTCTCTCCACATGGCTGATGGCTGTTCAGCATCAGCAGCAGCAGCAGCAGATGAGGGGACACAGCTCTGCACAAGGACCCAGGTACAAGGAAAGGGACCAAAGACAGGGCACAGGCTGAGGACAGACCGGGGGGGGGGGGGGTTTGCTGCTCTGTACACTGCTTTTATGCTTTTACAGGACCTGTGATGATGTCACATTGAGGGGAGGAGTCAGTGGTCACATGATCAGCTCCTCAGTGTATGCAGGACTCTGCTGTGCTGGTTGTCATGGTGCTGGATGAGATGAAGTTTATGTCAGGAGGGATTTACAGTGTGGATGTAGCAGAGCCAAGTGTGTATGAGGTGTATGGAGCGGAGTTCAGAGTGTATACGTGGTGTACGGAGCTGAGCCGAGTGTGCACGAGGTGTACGGAGCGGAGCCGAGTGTGTACAAGATGTACGGAGCAGAGCCGAGTGTGTACGTAGCGGAGCCGAGTGTGTACGAGGTGTACGTAGCGGAGCCGAGTGTGTACGTAGCTGAGCCGAGTGTGTACGTAGCGGAGCCGAGTGTGTACGAGGTGTACGGAGTAAAGCCGAGTGTGTACGAGGTGTACGGAGCGGAGCCGAGTGTGTACGAGGTGTACGGAGCGGAGCCGAGTGTGTACGAGGTGTACGTAGCGGAGCTGAGTGTGTACGAGGTGTACGGAGCGGAGCCGCATGTGTGCAGAGCCGCGTGAGTATGAGACAGGGCCACATGTGCGGGACATATGGAGTAAAGCCGCGTGTGCATAAGGTGGATGGAGTGGAGCCGCATATGCTGGGGCGTCCTGTAGAGGAGCCGCATGTGTACGGAACGGAGGCGTATGCGCAGGGCATGTGGAGCGGAGCCGCATGTCTACAAGGCATTTGGAGCGGAGCCACGTGCGTACAAGATGTGTGTGCGCCAGTGGTAGTTCCCCGCGGATGCCGCTCCCGTTCCTATAGTCCCGGCTGCCTCTGCCGGCAGCATTCTTCACTCGAGTCCTGGCTGAGCTGTCTGCTTTTTGCAGCTCAGCATGGGGGGCACGATGATGTCATCACTGAGTGCCACTGTGCTGATACGTGCAGAGCGGAGCAGCAAGAAGAGAGGTGAGTATTTACTTTTTTTTTTTTAACCCGTGAATACAGTGATGGGAGACTATGTAATGTGCAATATAACATAGGAGGAGTATGGGGTGCAATATACTATATGGAGGAATATGAGGGCCCATTATACTATATGGAGGACTATGGGACTGCCTTATACTATATGGAGGGCTATGCGGGTGTATTATAATATATGGAGGGTCGTGGAATGCATTATAATATATGGAGGACTATGGATGATGTATTAAAATATATATAGCCAATTATATAATATGGAAGCCATTTTAATATATCTGGAGGGTTCTGTGGGGGCATGATAATATTTGGAGGGGTGTGAGGAAGCCTTTATACTTTATGCAGGGCTCTTTGAGGGTTGCGTTGTAAATAAATATTACAATCTATATGTTTACATTACTTTGTTGCCACTATGAGGGGCGGGGGGCCCCCAAAAAATTTCTTGCACCGGGGCCCACTACAGTCTGGGTCCGCCCCTGGAAACACCCCTAATATTCCAACTTAGAATTTCAACCGTACATGACATTTTAGGCATGTAATGATATGTTTGTTCAAAATCACTTTACATGCGCTACCTACACCCCACTCTTTAATATTCCCAATATATGGAGACCTCCATTTAAGTATAGTTTGAGCCTCACTTTTCCAGTTCCCGCATAACAAGTAAAAGAGAAATAATCCTAGAACCGTAACAAAATAGAACAGTGCTCTTTTCTTCTCGCCAGGCGAATGGGTATAAGTGCTCCCAACTTTAGTACAAGTGCAAAACATTTTACTGAACATGGTAGAGTGAACCAAAGCAAGAGAGACATTCTCCTTCCCTACTTTCTCCTTATCCCTATATGTACTCACCTGACAAATCTATATATGGGCCCCTTTTCAATTTATACTCCCCACTTTTTTTTGTCCTATATAATCTATATAACACAGTATGTATAATAAGATAACCAAATTATCCATTAAGAGAGCTTTAGAGCCCTATCAGCTCAATAGTGTAAATATTCTATTTCTCGACAACATTGTTTCACAGGACCTTCTGGCAAACCAGGTGTCTCTCTCCATACCACTCCATACCATTGCCTCCTGTCTCTCACCAGAAGGGTGTAATGACTTCCATCAGGTTCGGAAGCTGTCTGATTTGGCGTTCATTTTGATCCAGCCATTTCATGGTGTCCTCAGGACTTGTAAAGAGATGAGTTCCTCCCAAGGTCACCACCGGCAGCCTAGCAGGGTACATTTTGGAGTATGAGACACCTAGGCCCTATAATACATGCAGCTTGTAGAGCCAGTGTAACTGGATGCATCAATCTTCTACCCTGGCTGGCATGAAAGTGGTGATACGTCACGGGCTGCAGCCAAGATTATGTCTCTTGACTCCTTGTAATGTCATTTCAACACCAAGTCTCTAGGTAAATCTTCTGACCGTGGTCTCCCCAGGGCTCTATGGATCCTGGTGATGTGGAGAAGTGCTGGATCCGTATTGGGAGGAAGAGCAGTAAATATGGATTTTGCCATTTCCCGGAGAGTGGTGATGTTCTCTGGGAGACCTTTGCTAAGTAAATTTCCTCTGTGGGATCTATTTTCAAGGTCCTTATATTTAAGGTCTAGAAAACTAAGGCATTCTGCATTTTGCTGGAGAAGGGACTGGCTGTTTTTTGAGGAGGGTGCATGTCGCTATTATAGATTTGGGTTGAATTTGCTGTTCTGTAGCAGGGGGTTTTAGTTTTGAGAACACAGTTGTGTAATAGATTTGGTAAAAGATTTTACAGGATTGGTAGTCACAATAAACACTAGGTGGCACTGTAACACTTGTCAGTTGTTATTCATTCCTGAGGCTGCAAAATAGTTGATTCTGTAATCTAATATATAAAGCTGAATGTGTGTATGTATGTGTGTGTGTGTGTATATCCGGGATTGGCATCTACACCGTCGCAGCTACAGCCACAAAATTTTGCACAGTTACACGTCTGGACCCCGAGAGCGTCATAGGCTATGTTGTGAGGCGAAATTTTAACCCTGCGCGTTCCAGTTCACCGAACAATTTTGGCCCTATCTACATAATGGGGAAAAAGTAAAAGGAAATGGGTGGGAGGAAAATCGACAGCTGCCAGCTACAGCCACAAAATTTTGCGCAGTCACACGTCTGGACCCCGGGAGCGTCATAGGCTATGTTGTGAGGTGAAATTTTAACCCCACGCATTCCAGTTCACCAAACAATTTTGCCCCTATCTACATAATGGGGAAAAAGTGACAGTTACCAGTTGACAGTTGTGAATGAGAAGGGCTTAATGACAGCACCAAAGACTAACAGCATATACCAGCATATAGTCACTAAGGTGGGGCCCCAACATGGGATATTCACCACGCACAGGGACATGTATACACACCACACACACACAAAGAGTAACAGCAAGTGTATAGTCGCTAAGGTGCAACCCCAACATTGGATACTCACCACGCACCCGAACCGACACACTCCACACAGAAACAGACACACACACCCCCTACAGGGACACACACACACTCTATAGCGACACATGCACTCACCCCATAGGGACACACACACACCACAAAGAGACACACACAACACAGAGACACACACACACCACACAGACCCCCCCACAGGGACACACACACATACACACCCTATAAGGACACATGCACTCACCCCACAGGGACACACACACACCACAAAGAGACAAAACACAGACACCCCTCCCCACACAGACACTTCCCCCCCACAGGGACACACGCACACACACACACACCCTATAGGGACACATGCACTCACCCCACAGGGACACACACACCACAAAGAGACACACACAACACATAGACACACACACACACCACAAAGAGGCACACACAACACATAGACACACACACCACACAGACTTCCCCCCCCACAGTGACACATACACATTCTATAGGGATACATGCACTCACCCCACAGACACACACACACACACACACACCCCAGGGACACACATGCCACACAGACAGACACAGATGTGCACAAATCACCTCACACAACTCGCCTCATATGTGTGCTATCTTTAATTTCCAAAAATAAACATCTGAATAAAAACAGCTAATGTGCAACACATGTGCCATATAGGGAATTAAGGCAGATGTCAGTCACATGAGCGGTCTATTATGTGTATGTGTGAGGTAACATATACTGCCCAGCCAGGGGGAGGGTTTACTGTTGGCTGGAGATTTATCAGGCTGCCTATAGCAACCAATCACAGCTCAGCTTCTATTTTCTTACAGGTCATTAATATGACATATTCAAATTTTATTTTGTTATAGCTAACAGCAGTTATTCATTAACCCGGGCGTAGCCGGGTAGTACAGCTAGTCTAATATATAAAGCTGAATGTGTGTATGTATGTGTGTATGTATGTCCGGGATTGGCATCTACACTAGTGATGGGCGAATCCTAAATTACTCGGAATCGCTTGATTCTAGCGAGTCCGAGCCCAGGACTCGCTACTCGTTGCGAGTCTAGCGAGTCCAATGTTAATGAATGGGGAAGCGAGTAATAGCGAGTAGTGTGAGATTTACAAATCGCAGATGTGTCTCGGAAGCTTCAGCCTGAAGCAATCCTAGTTTTGTCATTTATTTGCATTGGACTCGTTTACTTTGTAAGTAATCGCTGGGAAACTCGCACAGATAAGAGAAGAGTCCTGTCTGCTCTGTGCAGCTCCAGGGTCCTAGAGCCCGCCTGCTGCCTGATGTAGCAGTGCTGAGATTGTTCTCAGTCTGCTCATTCCCTGTGTACAGACATGAATGTCTGTGCACAGAGATGATGTAGCAGTGCTGAGATTGTTCTCAGTCTGCTCATTCCCTGTGCATAGACATCTATATCTATACACAGGGGATGTAGCAGAGAGGACATCGCGTTTTGGACTGCGTCGGACGGAAGAGGATTTTTTTAATTAAAGATGGAGTCCCTAATGGCTTTTTTTTTTATTTCTAATAAAAAAATTTCTCTGTGTTGTGTTTTTTTTAAAACAATTTAATAGAAATTCATGGCGGTCATGTCTAATATTGGCGTGACCGCCATAAATTTCGGGCTTAGGGCCAGCTGATAATACAAAGCTGGCCCTAACCTCTATTACCCAGCGTGCCACCGCCACCAGGGCCGCTGGAAGAGCGGGGTTCAGCGCCAGAGGATGGCGCTTCAATGAACGCGCCATCTTCTGGGGCGGCTGCGGGCTGCAATTTTCAGCGGGGGGTGCCCAGAAAGCTTGGGCATCCCTGCGCTGCGGATTCCAGCCCCCAGCTGCTTAGCTGTACCTGGCTAGACATAGAAATTGCGCGGAGCCCCACGCATTTTTTTGACTCCGACTCCGAGACGACTCCGACTCCGAGACGACTCGACTCCGACTCACTCGGACTCGATCCGAGACGACTCCGACTCCGACACTCCGACTCCGAGACGACTCCGACTCCGAGACGACTCCGACTCCGAACGACCCGACCCGAGCTCCGACTCCGAGACGACTCCGACTCCGAGACGACTCCGACTCCGAACCCCGACTCCGAGACGACTCCGACTCCGAGACGACTCCGACTCCGAGACGTACTCCGACGACTCCGAGACTGACTCCGACTCCGAGACGACCTACCGACTCCGAGACGACTCCGACTCCGAGACGACTCCGACTCCGAGACGACTCCGACTCCGAGACGACTCCAGACTCCGAGACGACTCCGACTCCGACTCCGAGACGACTCCGACTCCGACTCCGAGACGACTCCGACTCCGAGACGACTCCGACTCCGAGACGACTCCGACTCCGAGACGACTCCGACTCCCGAGACGACTCCGACTCCGAGACGACTCCGAACTCCGACTCCGAGACGACTCGACTCCGAGACACTCCGACTCCGAGACGACTCCGACTCCGAGACGACTCCGACTCCGAGACGACTCCGACTCCGAGACTCCGAGACTGACTCCGACTCCGAGACGACTCCGGACGACTCCGACTCCGAGACGACTCCGACTCCGACTCCGAGACGACTCCGACTCCGAGACGACTCCGACTCCGAGACGACTCCGACTCCGAGACGACTCCGACTCCGAGACGACTCCGAGACGACTCCGAATGACTCCGACTCCGACTCCCGAGACGACTCCGACTCCGAGACGACTCCGACTCCGAGACGACTCCGACTCCGAGACGACTCCGACTCCGAGACCGACTCTCGACTCCGAGACGACTCACCGACTCCGACTCCGAGACGACTCCGACTCCAGACCGACTCGACTCCGAGACGACTCCGACTCCGAGACGACTCCGACTCCGAGGCTCACGACTCACTCGACTCCGAGACGACTCCGACCCACATCCGAGAACGACTACCGACTCCGAGACGACTCCGACTCCGAGACGACTCCGACGACTCCGACTCCGAGACGACTCCGACACGACTCCGACTCCGAGACGACTCCGACTCCGAGACGACTCCGAGACGACTCCGACTCCGAGACGACTCCGACTCCGAGACGACTCCGACTCCGAGACGACTCCGACTCCGACTCCGAGATGACTCCGACTCCGAGACGACTCCGAGACGACTCCGACTCCGAGACGACTCCGACTCCGAGACGACTCCGACTCCGAGACGACTCCAACTCCGAGACGACTCCGACTCCGAGACGACTCCGACTCCGAGACGACTCTGACTCCGACTCCGAGACGACTCCGACTCCGACTCCGAGACGACTCCGACTCCGACTCCGAGACGACTCCGACTCCGAGACGACTCCGACTCCGAGACGACTCCGACTCCGACTCCGAGACGACTCCGACTCCGAGACGACTCCGACTCCGAGACGACTCCGACTCCGAGACGACTCCGACTCCGAGACGACTCCGACTCCGAGACGACTCCGACTCCGAGACGACTCCGACTCCGAGACGACTCCGAGACGACTCCGGGACGACTCCGACTCCGAGACGACTACGACTCCGACTCCGAGACGACTCCGACTCCGAGACGACTCCGACTCCGAGACGACTCCGACTCCAAGACGACTCCGAGATGACTCCGACTCCGACTCCGAGACGACTCCGACTCCGAGATGACTCCGACTCCGAGACGACTCCGAGACGACTCCGACTCCGAGACGACTCCGACTCCGAGACGACTCCGACTCCGAGACGACTCCGACTCCGACTCGACTCCGAGACGACTCCGACTCCGAGACGACTCCGACTCCGAGACGACTCCGACTCCGAGACGACTCCGACTCCGAGACGACTCCGACTCCGAGACGACTCCGACTCGACTCCGAGACGACTCCGACTCCGAGACGACTCCGACTCCGAGACGACTCCGACTCCGACTCGACTCCGAGACGACTCCGAGACGACTCCGACTCCGAGACGACTCCGACTCCGACTCCGAGATGACTCCGACTCCGAGACGACTCCGACTCCGAGACGACTCCGACTCCGAGACGACTCCGACTCCGAGACGACTCCGACTCCAAGACGACTCCGACTCCGAGACGACTCCGACTCCGACTTGACTCCGAGACGACTCCGACTCCGAGACGACTCCGACTCGACTCCGAGACGACTCCGACTCCGAGACGACTCCGACTCCGAGGCGACTCCGACTCCGAGGCGACTCCGACTCTGAGACTCCGACTCTGAGGAGACTCCGACTCTGAGACTCTGACTCTGAGACTCCGACTCTGAGGAGACTCCGACTCCGAGACTCTGACTCTGAGCCTCTGACTCTGAAATTCATTAAATAATAAAAAAAAAAATGCGTGGGGCTCCGCGCAATTTCTATGTCTAGCCAGGTACAGCTAAGCAGCTGGGGGCTGGAATCCGCAGCGCAGGGATGCCCAAGCTTTCTGGGCACCCCCCGCTGCAAATTGCAGCCCGCAGCCGCCCCAGAAGATGGCGCGTTCATTGAAGCGCCATCCTCTGGCGCTGAACCCCGCTCTTCCAGCGGCCCTGGTGGCGGTGGCACGCTGGGTAATAAAGGGGTTAATACCAGCTTTGTTATACAAGCTGGTATTAAGCCCGAGATTCTTAATGTCAGGCCACGTTTGACCCAGCCACTAAGAATCTCCAATAAAGGGTTAAAAAAACACAACACAGAGAAAATTTTTTATTTGAAATAAAAAAAAAGCCATTAGGGACTCCATCTTTAATTAAAAAAATCCTCTTCCGTCCGACGCAGTCCAAAACGCGATGTCCTCTCTGCTACATCCCCTGTGCATAAATATAGATGTCTATGCACAGGGAATGAGCAGACTGAGAACAATCTCAGCACTGCTACATCAGGCAGCAGGCGGGCTCTAGGACCCTGGAGCTGCACAGAGAAGACAGCTGGACTCGCTCGCAAAGAAACAGCAGTTACTGAGTTTCCCTGCTATCACTGGCACAGTAGCCGAGTCTAATGCAAACAATGGCAATCCTAGTTTTGTCAGCGTTTCTGACAAAACTAGGATTGATATTGATTTGCATTGGACTCGTGCGAGTAATCACTGGGAAACTCGCAGAGTACCGAGTCCTGCGAGTCCCTTACTACTCGCCGAGTAACGAGTCCTACCGAGTAGATTCGCCCATCCCTAATCTACACCGTCGCAACTACAGCCACAAAATTTTGCACTGTGACACGTCTGGACCCTGAGAGCGTCATAGGCTATGTTGTGAGACGAAATTTTAATCCTGAGCGTTCCAGTTCACCAAACAATTTTGCCCCTATCTACATAATGGGGAAAAAGTGACAGTTACCAGTTGACAGTTGTGAATGAGAGGGGCTTAATAACAGCGCCAAAGACTAACAGCATATACCAGCATATAGTCACTAAGGTGGGGCTCCAACATGGGATATTCACCATGCGCGGGGACATGTATACACACCACACGCACACAAAGAATAACAACAAGTGTATAGTCGCTAAGGTGCAGCCCCAACATTGGATACTCACCACGCACCCGAACACACACACCACAGAGACACACACAACACAGAGACACACACACCCCATTGACACATACACCTCCTATAGCGACACATGCACTCACCCCACAGGGACACACACACACACCACAAAGAGACACACACAACACAGACACACACACACACCACACAGACGCCCCCCCCACCGGGACACACACACATACACACCCTGTAGGGACACATGCACTCACACCACAGGAACACACACACTACAAAGAGACACACACAACACAGAGACACACACACACATACCCCATGGACACACATACACACACCCTATAGCGACACATGCACTCACCCCACAGGGACTCACACACACCACAAAGAGACACACACAACACAGAGACACATACCACACAGACACCCCCCACAGGGACACACACACCCTATAGGGACACATGCACTCACCCCACAGGGACACACACACACACTCCAGGGACACACACACAAATGTCAGTCACATGAGCTGTCTATTATGTGTATGTGTGAGATAACATATACTGCCCGGCCGGGGGAAGGGTTTACTGTTGGCTAGAGATTTATCAGGCTGCCTATAGCAACCAATCACAGCTCAGCTAGAATTTTCCTACGGGTCATTAATATGACATCTTCAAATTCTATTTTGTTATAGCTAACATCAGTTATTTATTAACCCAGGCGTAGTACAGCTACTCTAATATATAAAGCTGAATGTGTGTGTGCGTGTGTGTGTGTGTGTGTGTGTGTGTGTGTGTATGTATGTATATATGTGTGTGTGTATGTCCGGGATTGGCATCTGCACTGTCGTAGCTACAGCCACAAATTTAGCACAGTCACACGTCTGGACCCTGAGAGAGTCATAGGCTATGTTGTGAGGCGAAATTTTAACCCCGCGTATTCCAATTCACCAAACAATTTTGCCCCTATCTACATAATGGGGAAAAAGTGAAAGGACAAGTGTTGGAGGCAAATTGACAGCTGTCAGATGTGAACAAGGGGGACTTAAAGAATGAGAGCGATGGCACCAAAGAGTATATACCGTACAGTTGCTATGGTGGGGCTCCGACATGGGATTCTCACCACACACAGAGATATGAACACACACACAAATTGCGCTACACACTGCCACGTGCTTGAACACATATACCACCCTCAGCACACATTTCACCACACATACACCAACCTCGCTACATAATCGCCCTAAAACACAAAAGACTGGTATCCTTCAAAAATATAAATCCGATTAATAAGCAATCAAACTACAAGAACAACAAATGTACCATATAGGAAATACGGCAGCTGTCAGTCACATGACTTGTCTATTATGTGTATGTGTGAGCTAATATATACTGTGAGGGGGAGGGGTTCCTGTTGCCTGGGCCTGGGGATTTATCAGGCTGCCAATAGCAATAGCTTCTATTTTGCTACAGTTAATTAATTGGTTAATATAGGCAACAAAGGACAATCTCAGTATAACAAAGCTTGTGTGAGGTAATATGAGGTGGTTGACAGGGTAGGGGGAACTCGGGTACCGTGGCTGATGGCGGCTTTGATGGGGAATCATAGCTGGTCGATCCCCAGTCCCGTGCTCTGGACCCTCAATGGCGGGGAACGGTGAGGGATAAGGGGATTGTTAACGTGACGCCACCTATGGTACCTGGTAACGGGTATACCAGCGCTGCAGTCGGCCGCTGAGGTGATGATGGGTGCAGCAGAGTGTGGTACAGCTCCCCACAGGTGGAGCTTTACCTCATGGATGGTTGAGGGGAGTAGTAGTTAAGTCTTTGCAAACAAGGCGGTGAATTGCGGCGGTTAAGAAGGCACACAGACACACAGTGATGGTTATTTCGGTACCTTTTACTGGTGACAGGGTAACAGGTATAGTCCAGAGTAATAACCAGGTCCCCGTGCAACTTGGGACTTCCACCTTAGAAAGTTATGAGGCCTCCTCTGTCTTTGTGCTCTGTGAGTTGGGGTAAGTCCTGCCTGAGCCTGAACCCACCACTTCTTCTCCCTGGTCAGCTCCTTAAATATGCTGCCCTATGCAGCGACAACCAATCGTAACGCAGGAGCTTCCACCAATGATCGCTGAAGGGGGGCGTTTTCCCGGAGGCTGTGTCACGCCCCAGGGAGTTAACTAGGTGGCGAAAAAACCTTACCGTACCTTATTTAGATGCCGCTACCATCGGGTTGAAACCAACCTGTTTTAGAGCACTGCTCTGAAACAGGTGCTGAAAGTGACGGGTGGCAACAAGCTAGTTTACACGCCGCTACCTCGGGTTGATTTGACAGTGCAAGATACATTTGTCTCCGACACCCGGTTGTTTCCAACCTTCTGTAGCGGCGTGTAAAGGTACCATAACTGGTGACAGGGTAACAGGTACAGTTCAGATAAATAACCAGATCCCCGATGCAACTTGGGACTTCCACCTTAGAAAGTTGTGAGGCCTCCTCTGTCTCTGTGCTCTGTGGTTTTGGGTAAGTCCTGCCTGAGCCTGAACTCACCGCTTCTTATCCCTCTCGGGGTTTTGCTCTCAACTGACTATGAGGTCCTTCTGCTGGGTCCCTGTTTCTCCTATGGCCCCTGGTCCTGTACTTGGTCAGTTTTAGCATCTCTTACTTGTCTTGCTTCAGGGGTTAACTCCTCCTGGTTCTCCCGGGGTTTTGCTGTTACTATAAATGCTGGCAGCGTCGGACTCCGGTGTCCGGGTGTACTATAGGGAGACCTTTAACTGGTTCCCTTTTTTGATTCCCTGCTCTCCACTGGCCTCCGACCCTCTCCCTAGGGTGCAACACAGTGGTCAGTGGTCCCTGGTCCTGGATCCTTCCCAGCGACCAGCTCCTCACTCCAGCTCTCTCCACACACTGACTGGAACTCACTACTGGGACTAACTAACGCCTCCCCTCAGGCCTGGATGTTATAAAGGGGAACTGACTTAAGGCAGCCAGTAGAGCTCCCCCTTCAGGTCTGGGGTGGAAGGTGGTGTGTGCTGTGTGAACCAAAGTGTAATTCCCTCTTTGCACCGGTGGATCCTGTGGCAATCCCCTGCAGGGGTGCCACACATTCATGAGTGTTTTTGCAGTTTCTTGGCCATGGAATGTACGGATCTGGGAAATATTTTTGAGTTAGAGTCGGCAGGAGGTGGCATGGGCTTTGGATGTATGGCTTGAAGGAGAGGGCAGAATCAAGGATCACCCCGAGGTACTGAGCATGTGGGGCTGGAGTGAGTGAGCAGCCTTTGACTTTGATGGACAGGTCTGGTGGAGGGGTAGAGTGATATGGGAGGATGAGGAGGAATTCTGTTTTATTTATGTTAAGTTTTAGATATCGAGCAGAAAAGAAAGATGAAATAGTGGACAGACATTGTGGATTTTGGTTAGTAAGCAGGTGATATCAGGTCCAGAAATATAGATCTGTGTGTCATCAGCGTAAAGATGATACTGAAAGCCGTGGGACTCTATGACCTTTCCCAGGCCAAGGGTGTAGATGGAGAAAAGTAGGGGTCCTAGAACTGAACCTTGAGGGACAATGACAGATAAGGGATGAGGTGAAGAGGTCGTGTTGGAGAGGGAGATGCTGAATGTCCAATCTACTAGATATGAAGAGATCCAGGAAAAGGCCAAGTCTGTAATACCAACAGAAGAGAGAATCTGTAACAGGAGGAAATGGTCTACAGTGTTGAAGGTAGAGGACAGGTCCAGGAAAAAGAGCATAGAGTAGTGTTGGTTGAGTTTGGCAGTTGGTACATTATTGGTGACTTTGGTTAGGGCAGAGCAGTTTCAGTTGAGTGACGCTGTCAGAAGCCAGATTGTAAGCGGTCAAAGAGGGAGCCAGAGGAGAGGTGGGAGGACGGTTCAAGATGGACATGCTGTTCCAGCAGTTTTGAGGCATGAGGGAGAAGTGATATGGGGCGATAGCAGACACAGAAGATAGGTCGAGGGAGGGCTTTTTGAGGATGGATGTGATCGAGGCATGTTTGAAGGATGAAGGAAAGACACTCGCTGTTAGTAATAGGTTGAAGAGATGGGTTTGGGTTGGGATAAAGACAGTGGCAAGTTTGGGGATGAGGTGGGACAAGAGTGGGTCAAGTGTGCAAGTGGTGAGATGTGATCTTGACAGAAGAGAGGGGAGTTGATCTTCTGTCATTGTGGAGAAGATGGTATTGAAAGAAGAGGGTTGATTAGTTATTAGGAGGGGCTGTGGGGACTGCGGGCCAAAGCTTTCTCTGATGTTATTAATCTTCTGCTTGAAGAAAGAGGCAAAAGTCTACAGCCAAGAGGAGAGGAAGGAGGTGCTGGGGGATGAATGAAAGAACTGAATATGTAGAATAGCTGTTTAGGGTTGTGAGACAGGGAGTTTACAAAAGATGAGAAGTAGGCTTGTTTTGCGGCACTGAGTGCGGACTTGAAGTTGGCGATGGACTACTTGTATGTGACAAAGTGATCAGCAGGCTAGGATCTCTTCTGTGGCACCCCAGAGTCCGGTTGCCACGATGGTCTTGCCTCCCTCAGGGGGTAGGGTCATGCTTGGAAGGAAAGTAGGGTACCCACACCAGGTAAGGGCCCTTTCACATCAGAGTTTTTTGAAATTCGCGGCAGATGCGGTGAAAAAAACGCATCTGCCGCGATTACCGCATACCGGCTGCACTTGCGGCGCGGTTGCGGTAAACGCCATGCAAAGTATAGGCGTACTTGCGGCAGGTGCGGCAAGTGCGGTTTTGCACTTGCGGCAGGTGCGGCCGCGAAAAAAGCACACCCCCACTTGCAAACCGCACTTGCCGCACCTGCCGCAAGTACGCCTATACTTTGCATGGCGTTTACCGCAAGTGCAGCCGGTATGCGGTAATCGCGGCAGATGCGTTTTTTTCACCGCATCTGCCGCGAATTTCAAAAATCGCTGATGTGAAAGGGCCCTAACTCACAGCGCACAACATCTTCCTGACTACAGACCAGAAGAGGGAGCTCTAACTCAGGTTAAGGGGAGTCTCCCCTATATATTCTAGCTGGAGGCAGGGTTAGTTAGCTCAGTTCCTAGGAGGACTGTAGAAGACATCCTGTGGACTGGAGCAGTGTCAGGCTCGTCCAAGGATACTCACTACCCAGCATGAGGGACCCATAAGCAAGAGTGAGGAAAGGAGAGCAGTAGGCCTGGGGAGCGGAACCTGTTAACAGTTCACCCCAGAGCAGAGTGCCAGAACTGGACACCAGAGTCTAAGGTTGCGCGGGTGCTCTAGGCCCAGCAGCCAAAACCGGAGGATGGAGATTCCAAGTCTCCCGGCCACCAAAGCACTTGGAGGCACTGCAGCATAGAAGAGCCCAGGGATAGTGGTCGGAGAAGTGGAACCCGTGAAGGGTTCGAGCTGCCTGCCATACCAGTGAGAGACTGTCCAGCAGGAGCAAAGGGCTTAGCTACAGGCAACCAAGACCAGCAGGCAGAGGCGCAACAGGGAGGTCTCAGAACCAGCCGGATAAGGAGATCCCTAACTTGCTTCCAGGCCACCCAGATTCCTAACATTGACAGTGGACTGTATCCTGGAGTTTGCTACTACAGTAAAGGTAAAGGAAACAATCCATGCATGTCTGTCAGTTATTCAGCGCCCTATATCCTGCACCTCAATGGCCTACCATCGCCATAGACTGTTACGGTTGCCCCGGGGAACTACTCCACCTGTGTGGATCGAAAACACCACAGCTGCCCGTCCATCATCCCTGGAGGTCCCACAACGCAGCGCCGGCCCAATAGCCGGGTCCCACAGGTGGCATCACGACGCCTATCCCCTAAGTCCTATCCCCCAGAACTTTCAAAAACTGATCCCCAGGGTCACGGAAGACGGGTCTTGACCCTTGTGACTCCCCTGAACGCATCAAAGCCCAATTCCGAGTGCAGCACGGCCCTGGGGTTGGTCAGTTTCCCTGGCATCACAAGAAGGATCTTGTGCCCGACGTTTACGGGCACTGTGTGCCATTAACTTTATTATACTGTGAGCAGTCCCCATTGTTGCCCCACGTGGGAAGAGAAGGGGGTGTGCCATCGTGGGCGGGACCATTGAAAGGGCATGAAGAGAAGCCCCGCTCTGCCTACTGATGTCAGCCATCGTGACGCAGGAAGCCCTACACCAGAATTTCCCTGCATGCTCAATTTCCCGCTGAGGAGCGGTAGACTGAATAGCCGCAAAAGACCGAGAATCTGGCTGCGGTTCACTAGGAGGAAGCAATGTTTGATCTGGAGAGGAGAAAACCAGCAGTGGGCCTAGATGGTGCCCAAGCCAATGCCGCAGCCCTGGGCGAAGCTGCAGCCCAAGCCGATGATGCAGCCATGGCCCCTGCAGTAGCACCAGTCTTGCCATTCTCAATGCCGTACATCCCGGGAGTGAAATAGCTGCAGCAGTACTCTGAGGAAGCAAACACCCTGACTGATTTGAAAGAGAGGATGACTAGTTTGTTCGGGGTATACTCTATGACCAAAGACCAGAGAGTGACTATATTAGTGGGACAGTTGACTGGTGTGGCCCAATTTAAAGTAAAGTCCTGGGTAGACACCGATAAACAGACTGTTAAACAAATCTTTGTTGGGCTGATAGAAACCTTTGACACCCGAACTGCTGCAGAAATTAAAATGAGATTTTATGGGTGTAAACAAAGGGTGCAGGATGATATAAGAGACTATGCCTTAAACCTCCAAGAGGCACTGAAGGCGATGAAACAGATTGATCCTGGTAGCATCCAAGATGAAAACAAGCTGTTGACCAAGTAGTTTATTGAAGGGCTCCAGTCTCATGCCCACCGGACTCAATTACATATAATAGCGATGCAAAACCCCAACTTGAACTTTTCCCAATTCAAAGACCGAGCCATCCGTGTGCTGCGAGAACCTACAGCAAACGGCAATGTACCTACCCAGCGACTGGCTCTAATGCACCACCCAGAGGTGGCACCTTCTGCCGTGACCATCGCAGGGGCCAGTGCGCAGACCTTAGCAACTGATAACCCTGATTCCTTACAACTGTAAGTGCAGCAACTGACCAAGGGGATGACAGAGCTAGCCAAAGCTGTCTAGTCCCTGCAAGGATCCAAGCCCCCGGAGAGGATAAGGTTGGCCTCCAGCCCAGATGATGTCCCGTGGATGTGCCAGAGGAGGAATCCACCAACCAGAGGATGACCCAGCGAAGGCTACGATTCAGCAGGACAGTCAATCTGCCATCGCTGCAGTGAGGTGGGCCACATCGCCAGGTTTTGTACTTTAAATGAGCAACCCCTGGGGCAGTGGCCTGCCCCCAAGAATGAGGCAGACTGACTCACTGAACTGGCGCGACAGGTATGTGGTAGGACGACCGGCCTTGCCAATTGTGCTGGATGGTATCCCCATGAACGCTTTATTGGACATCGGTTCACAGGTGACATCGATACCCAGGGCCGGCCTTATGTTGAATGGTGCCCTGTGCGAATTTGCCTTATGGCGCCCCCACGCCATTACTTACTCAGAACACATGAGCATACATGTTTGTACATGATCTATTCATGGTCTTCAAGGAGAGCAGGGAGGGGCGTTGCTATGCTAGGGTCAGAAAAAACCAGGGACCCAAGACCTATATCCTCTCCCACCTGTCATTACCAACCCTCCCATATATAGAGGTGTTACCTGTCATCTTACAGGAGGAGGAGGTGAGCTGTGATATCACCTATTGTGAATGGTGGATCCTGTGTTATCTACTGTATATAGAGGTTATCAGTCATTGTACAGGAGGAGGTGAGCTGTGATATCACCTATTGTGAATGGTGGATCCTGTGTTATCTACTGTATATAGAGGTGTTATCAGTCATTGTACAGGAGGAGGAGGTGAGCTGTGATATCACCTATTGTGAATGGAGGATCCTGTGTTATCTACTGTATATAGAGGTGTTATCAGTCATTGTACAGGAGGAGGTGAGCTGTGATATCACCTATTGTGAATGGTGGATCCTGTGTTATCTACTGTATATAGAGGAGTTATCAGTCATTGTACAGGAGGAGGTGAGCTGTGATATCACCTATTGTGAATGGTGGATCCTGTGTTATCTACTGTATATAGAGGTGTTATCAGTCATTGTACAGGAGGAGGTCAGCAGTGATATCACCTATTGTGAATGGTGGATCCTGTGTTATCTACTGTATACAGAGGTGTTATCAGTCATTGTACAGGAGGAGGTGAGCTGTGATATCACCTATTGTGAATGGTGGATCCTGAGTTATCTACTGTATATATAGAGGTGTTATCAGTCATTGTACAAGAGGAGGAGGTGTGCTGTGACATCAGATATTGTGAATGGTGGATCCTGTGTTATCTACTGTATATAGAGATGTTATCAGTCATTGTACAGGAGGAGGTGAGCTGTGATATCACCTATTGTGAATGGTGGATCCTGTGTTATCTACTGTATATAGAGGTGTTATCAGTCATTGTACAGGAGGAGGTGAGCTGTGATATCACCTATTGTGAATGGTGGATCCTGTGTTATCTACTGTATATAGAGGTGTTATCAGTCATTGTACAGGAGGAGGAGGTGAGCTGTGACATCATCTATTGTGAATGGTGGATCCTGTTTTATCTGCTGTATATAGAGGTGTTGACTCTTAAATAATGCAGCATTTCAAATAAGAACATACCCCAAAAGCTTCTGGGGACCGAGACAGATAGGAGAGTAGCAAGAAAGGCTAGTCCCTGGTGAATTCACCCCATTTGCGTGTATACGGAGAGACCGGTCACTCAAGGCAGTCAGCAGGGAGAAGCCTTCAGGGAACAGACTTTCTGACTAGTCTCCAGCAAGATTTGATCCCTGACAGAACCCCCCCCCCATAGTATTCCACATAGTATATTGCACCCCCAAATTCCTCCATATATTATGCACCCCAATAGACCTCCATATAATATAATGCACCCCCATAGTCCTCAATATAGAATAATGCACCACCACAGTCCTACATATAGTATACTAGATGGCGGCCCGATTCTAAAGAATCGGGTAGTCTAGAATCCATATATAGTTTATTTACTAATAGTTAGGGGAGTGCGATGAAATGAATTGTGTGTATACAGGTGGCTCAGTGGGTAGCAGAGTATACGGTTGCTCAGTGGTTAGCACTGTGCGGTGGCTCAGTGGTTAGCACTGCGCGGTGGCTCAGTGGTTAGCACTGCGCGGTGGCTCAGTGGTTAGCACTGCGCGGTGGCTCAGTGGTTAGCACTGCGCGGTGGCTCAGTGGTTAGCACTGCGCGGTGGCTCAGTGGTTAGCACTGGGCGGTGGCTCAGTGGTTAGCACTGGGTGGTGGCTCAGTGGTTAGCACTGCGCGGTGGCTGAGTGGTTAGCAGTGAGTGCGGTGGCTCAGTGGTTAGCAGTGAGTGCGTGGGCAGAGTGGTCAGCGCAGCGCCGTGGGCAGAGTGGTCAGCGCAGCGCCGTGGGCAGAGTGGTCAGCACAGCGCCGCGGGCAGAGTGGGCAGCGCAGTGCCGTGGGCAGGGTGGTCAGCGCAGCGCCGTGGGCAGGGTGGTCAGCGGTGGGGGGGACGGACACACACACACAGACACACACTCCGATATATTTACCACCGTCCCCGCTTCTTCCCTGCCACCTGCGTCTTCCTGAGTCCTCTGATCTGCCGACATGTCGCCACACCCAGGACTGGATCCAATATTGCGTCCGGGAACTCTCGGTGGCCCGATTCTAACGCATCGGGTATTTTAGAATATAGAAATAGAGATTGCATGGGGAAGGCGGTGAGGGCTGAATTGGGAGGAACTTTGAAGAAGGAGCGGCCGGTGAAGAACGGCGTGGCAGGGGGGAGGAGGGAGGACAGAACAGCAGGGGGAGGAGGATGGAGGACAGAGGAGGTAGCGGCGGGGTGTGGGAGGATGTAGCAGCACAGGCAGGGGGAGGAAGGAACGGCAGGGGAGGATGGAGCACAGAGCGGCAGGGGGAGGAGGACGGAGGATGAAGCGGCGGGGTGGGGGAAGATGGAGCAGCACAGGCAGGGGGAGGACAGAGGATGGAGTGGCAGAGGGGAGGAGGACAAAGGAAGGAGGAGGAAGCGTTGCGGTGGGGGAGGATGGAGCGGCACAGGCAGGGGAGGATGGAGCGGCAGGGGGAGGATGAAGCACAGAGCGGTGGGGGGGTGGAGGACAGGATGAAGCGGCGGGGTGGGAGAGAACGGAGCAGCATAGGCAGGGGGAGGACGGAGGATAGAGTGGTGGAGGTGAGGAAGGAAAAGGAAGGAGGAGGAAGCGGTGGGGTGGGGAGGATGGAGTGGCACAGGCAGGGGGAGGACGAAGCGGCATGGGGAGGACTAAGCACAGAGTGGCGGGAGGGAGGAGGGTGTAGGATGAAGCAGCGAGGTGGGGGAGGACGAAGCAGCACGGGCAGGGGAGGACGGGGGATGGAGTGGCGGAGGTGAAGAGGACAAAGGAAGGAGGAGGAAGCGGTGGGGGAGGATGGAGCGGCACAGGCAGGGGGAGGACAGAGCGGCAGGGCGAGAACAGAGCGGCAGGAGGAGGACAGAGGACGAAGCGGTGGGGTGGAGGAGGATGGAGCAGCCCAGGCAGGGGGAGGATGGAGTGGTGGAGAGGAGGCGGACAAAGGAAGGAGGAGGAAGCGATGGAGGATGATGGAATGGTACAGGCAGGGGGAGGACGGAGCACAGAGCGGTGGGAGGAGGATGATGGAGGACAAAGCGGCGGGGTGAGGGTGGATGGAGCACTGTAAGGCAGCTTAGTGGTTAGCAGTGCGCGGTGGCTCAGTGGTTAGCAGTGCGCGGTGGCTCAGTGGTTAGCACTGCGCGGTGGCTCAGTGGTTAGCACTGGGCTGTGGCTCAGTGGTTAGCACTGCGCGGTGGCTCAGTGGTTAGCAGCGAGTGCGGTGGGCAGAGTGGTCAGCGCAGCGGCGCTGTGTGGGCAGGGTGGTCAGTGCAGCGGGGCTGCGTGGGCAGGGTGGTGAGCGCAGCGGCGCTGTGTGGGCAGGGTGGTAAGCGCAGCGGCGCTGTGTGGGCAGAGTGGTCAGCGCAGCGGCGCTGTGTGGGCAGAGTGGTCAGCGCAGGGCAGAGTGGTCAGCGGTGGGCAGAGTGGTCAGCGGTGGGGCGGACGGACACACACTCCGATATACTTACCACCGTCCCTGCTTCTTCCCTGGCGCCTGCGTCTTCCTGAGTCCCGACATGTCGCTGCACCCAGGACTGGATCCAATATGGCGTCCAGGAACTCTCGCGAGACTTCTCGGATGCCATCTTGGAGAAAGTATGTCGCCACCCCTGGAGCCATGGATCCAATATGGTGTCCGGGAAGTCTCGCGAGACTTCCCGGACGCCGTATTGGATCCAGTTCTCCAGGGGCGGCGACATGTCGGCGGTGGAGAAGACGGAGGAGAGGTGGTAAGTATAGGCGACTGTGTGTGCGTGTGTTGTGTGTGTGGTGTGTGTGTGGTGTGTGTATGTGTTAGGGGCTGCCATAAGCGTAGCGGGCTCTATGAGTCCCGGCTCCCGCTTACGGCCGCCATCTTGGCTCACCCTGAGCGGGTATAGCTCTGCCGGACGTTGGGACAAAGTGACGGATGTGAGGTCACAAATCCTTCCGGCTTTTATATACAAGATTGCACACCCACAGACCTCCATATAGAATAATGCACCCCCACATTTCTCCATATAGAATAATGCACCCACACAGTTCTCTATCTAGAATGCACACCCAAAGTCCTCCATTTAGTATAATGCACGCCACAGTCCTCCGTATAGTATATTGCACACTTAAAGCATGACATATAGTACAATACACCCCCACATTCCTCCATATAGTATAATGCTCCGCTCCGTACACTTCGTACACACGCGGCTCTGCTCCATACACCTCGTACACACTCGGCTCCACTCCATACACCTCATACACACTCGGCTCCACTCCATACACCTCGTACACATTCGGCTCCGCTCCATACACCTCGTACACATTCGGCTCCGCTCCATACACCTCGTACACACACGGCTCCGCTCCGTACACCTCGTACACACGTGGCTCCGCTCCATACACCTCGTACACACATGGCTCTGCTTGGTACACCTCGTACAAACTCGGCTCCACTCTGGAAACACACGGCTCCGCACACCTCGTACACGTGGCTCAGCTCCGTACACACGTTACTCTGCTCAGTACACCTCATACACACTCAGCTCCGCTCCGTACACACTCGGCTCCGCTCTGTACACCTCTTGCACACTTGGCTCCGCTCCGTACTCCTCGTGCACACTCGGCTCCGCTCCGTACACCTCGTACACACTCGGCTCTGCTCAGTACACCTCGTACACACTCGGCTCCACTCCGTACACCTCGTACACACTCGGCTCCGCTCCGTACACCACGTACACACACGGCTCCGCTCTGTACACCTCATACACACTCGGCTCCGCTCCGTACACCTCATACACACTCGGCTCCGCTCCGTACACCTCGTGCACACGCGACTCCGCTTCATACACCTCATACACACTCGGCTCCGCTCCGTACACCTCGTACACACTCGGCTCCGCTCTGTACACCTCATACACACTCGGCTCCGCTCTGTACACCTCATACACACTCGGCTCCGCTCCGTACACCTCGTACACACTCGGCTCCGCTCCGTACACCTCATACACACTCGGCTCCGCTCTGTACACCTCATACACACTCGGCTCCGCTCCGTACACCTCATACACACTCGGCTCCGCTCCGTACACCTCGTGCACACGCGACTCCGCTCCGTACACCTCATACACACTCGGCTCCGCTCCGAACACCTCATACACACTCAGCTCCATACACCTTGTACACACTCGGCTCCACTCCTTACACCTCATACACACGCAGCTCTGCTACATTCACACTATACATCCCTCTTGATCCCACACAAACTCACCTCTTTTCACAAACTCATTTCTTTACCTCTTCACTTTTTGCTTGGTGGAAGCTGCCCTGCATAGTCGGAGATGCTGATCATGTGATCCCTGACTCCTCCCCCTTCATTGACATCATCACAGGTCCTGTAAGCACAGGCCTGTGCAGCTCCACAGGTGGGCTCACACTGCAGGGTGGGGGGGATAACGCGGCGGCAGCGGCCAGGACTATAGTAGAGAGAGTGGCATCAGCAGGGAGCCTGCGCTACCACCGGGCGCCCCTGCGGATGCCGTCCTCTGTCTACTAGCAGCCGCACAGATCTAGCAAAGCCCCTGGGAGCGGGAGCAGGGCAGCAAATAACAATGACAGCTGTCTCCCTGCGGCGCCCCCTGGAGCGTGGCGCCCTGTGCGGCCGCACGACTCGCACATGCCAAGGGCCGGCCCTGTCGATACCTTATATCCTTTACAAGTGGTACTGGGCTGATTCAGACATTACATGCTTCCCAGATGATAGTTTTACTATATATGCTGCAGATGGTTTACCTATGCCGCAGGTGGGATTTAAAGAAGTCACCATAAAGGTCGGACGTGTAGAACTAACTGCCCAGGGAATGGTTATTGTTGATGTAGACCGACGAGAAAGTATTCCAATGCTTACTCTAGGCACTAATGTGATTGAGAATTGCCTAGGAGAGATTACTGTTTTGTCACAACAGGTTGCTGAAACTGCCAACCTTGGGCAGCAGCGAGTCCTGGAGAAAGAGATAAAGGCTCTGATGCAGAGGCAGCAGGTGGACCTGTCCGGTGTAGAAGTCGGCAGTGTAAGAGTAAGTGATCCGGTACCCATAGCAATACCACCAAAAAGTGAGATGTTAATTTGGTGTAGGGCAGCAACAGGCCTTAGAGGGCAAGATTACCAAGCCTTGGTGAAGCCCGTGTACTCAGACAGTAGGCCCACTATCCTGACAGCCAGAGGGGTAGTTGATGTCCGCAAGGGGAGGGTACCTGTACGTGTCTTGAACTGTGGAGAAAAGGATGTCAAACTGCCTAGGTATGCTACCATTGCTAAGTTGTACAGTGTCAGTAACAACGCAATCATGGCAGTGGAGCCTTTGGACCCTTCTGATCAGGCAGAGGACAATGGCTCAGAGGGGAGGCTGGAGGATTGGTGCCAGAAGCTCCATGTATGTGAATTAAAAGAGCTTTAGCGGTTTTGAGCGGGCGCTTGGAGAAAAAAAAACACAGAGACAGCTTTTTAGTACCTTCTCTTTACTTGCTCAAAGTGGACTGGTCACTCCTCACAACATGTTTCGGCAGCTGATACCCCCTTCATCAGGTATCACTTGCTGAAACACAGCTGCCGAAACATGTTGTGAGGAGTGACCAGTCCACTTTGAGCAAGTAAAGAGAAGGTACTAAAAAGCTGTCTCTGTGGGTTTTTTCTCCAAGCGCGCGCCCAAAACCACTAAAGCCTTTTTAATTCACATGTCTTTACACCCTGCTGGGTGTGCGGTGTGGTGCTGCTGGAGGAAAAGCTTCTACGTGACCTGTGGGGAGGATCGAGGACCTGCGGTGACGTCAGGGACCCCATGATCCAACTCGTGACCGGCTGTCTGGTCTGACAGCGGCGGCTGGTGCACGAGACGCACTGAAGGCTCTGTACCGCTGTTATGCCGGAGCATAACTGAATAAGGTTAGTGTATCTCCCCCAGAGCTTCCACTAGACCACCGGGTAATACACTAGGAGTGCCCCTCCTTGTCTCTCTTTTGTTATAGAAGCTCCATGTAGGCACTGACTCCACCCCTTCGCACAAAAAGCATGGAGTTTACCAGGTAGTGAAGGAATATGAACAAGTCTTTAGTAAACATCCTTTAGACTTTGGACAGGTAAAAGGGATCCACATCACATGCTCAGAGGTGACCATCCACCCATCAAAGAGAGATACAGGCCTGTACCGCCAGCTCACTATCAATGTGCCAAAGAGATGTTACGGGAAATGAAGGAGGCTGGGGTGATCAGTGATAGTTGTAGCCCCTGGGCAGCTCCACTAGTCCTGGTAAAAAAGAAAAATGGTACAATGAGAATGTGTGTAGATTACAGGCAGATAAACCACATTACATATAAGGATGCTTACCCATTACCCAGAATTGGAGAGTCATTAGCTGCATTGAGAACTCCTAATATTTCTCCACCTTAGGTCTTACCAGTGGGTACTGGCAGGTTCCTGTAGCAGAAGGGGACAGAGAGAAGACTGCGTTCACGTCACGGATGGGACTCTGTGAGTTTAACTGCATGCCGTTTGAACTCTGCAGTGCACCGGGAACGTTCCAGAGGAAAACTTCAAAACCGTGCTACTGTACCTAGATAACGTCATAGTCTACTCGAAGACATATGAGGACCACCTGGAGCACCTGACTGAGATATTTGAGGCATTATCCAAGTTTGGCATGACGGTAAAACCATCCAAGTGCCACTTACTGAAGCGTATGGTACAGTACCTGGGACATGTGGTTAGTGCTGAGGGTGTGGCACCAGACCCTGACAAAGTCACAGTGAACAGGGACTGGCCAAGGCCCAATACCATCAAAGAGGTTCGGCAGTTCCTGGAGCTGGTGGGATACTACCGGAGGTTCATCAAGGCTTCACAAAGATGGCAGCGCCCATGCAAGACCTCATGGTAGGTCAGTCTAACAAGGCTAAGAGCCCAAGTCCACCGTTTGAATGGGGCAGTAAAGGAGAAGACTCCGTCAAGCAATTGAAGTGGGCCTTGACAGGGGATGAGATCCTTGCCCACCCTGACTATGGCCAATCATTTGTGCTGTATACAGATATGAGCAACGTGGGATTGGGAGCCATGTTATCCCAGGTGCAAAGAGGCAAGGAGAGAGTGATAGCCTATGCCAGCAGGAAGCTCCGTCCTACAGAAAGGAACGCCGACAACTATAGCTCGTTTAAGCCAGAGTTCCTCACAGTGGTCTGGGCAGTAACAGAGTATTTTAAGCATCACCTGGCTTCAGCAAAATTTACCATCTATACAGAAAATACCCTACTGAACCACCTAGAAACTGCAAAGTTGGGTGCGCTGGAGCAGAGGTAGAAGGCTTGGTTGTCCAAGTACAACTTTACCATGAAGTACCGGGCAGGGCACAAGAACGCCAACGCTGATGCACTGTCAAGGATGCCCCACTTGTCAAAGACGGTAGAAGACCCGGAGGAGCTGGAAGAGATACGGCTACCAGCTTTTGACTGCACCAAAGTGTCCCAGTGTTCTCATGAGGTGAGAGACAAGCGGTCTGGCATGCAAGAGGTCACATTCAAACTGTTACCCTACCTTGGTTGGGCGGAGACGCGAGATAGTGACCCAGCCATCTCACTAGTCAAAGAACTGCTAAAGCAGGCTGATTCACGCCCTGGCCCAGATGCCCTACCAGAGGCACAACAGCTGTGGAAGGAGAAGGGCAAGTTGTTTACCTACCAAGGCAAGCTGTGCAAGAGACACATCAACGCACGAACCCATGAATTGGTGTGGCAGATAGTGGTCCAGAATAGAGATGTACAGATGGTCCTGGAGGCGTACCATGATGGAGCAGGACACCTCGGATGGAAGAAGCTGGAGGTGCTGTTACGTGAAAGATTCTACTGGGTTGGCATGAGGAAAGCCTTTGAGAAATGGTGTAGGAACTGTGGCCCATGCACCCTGAGAAGGAAGGACCGTGATAGTCAGAGAGCTCCTCTACAGCCAATTGTCACCAAACAGCCACTTGAACTCGTAGCCTTAGATCACGTGAAGTTGACCCTGAGCCGGTCAGGCTATGTGTATGCCCTCACCATTGTAGATCATTATTCCCGCTTCTTGGTTGTAGTACCAGTAAAAGACCTGACAGCAAAGACAGCGGCAAAAGCCTTCCAAACCCATTTCTGTAGACCCCATAGCAATCCTGAACAGGTTTTGATAGATCAAGGTCCAGCCTTTGAAGAAGTGTTTCAAGAATTTTACAACTTGTATAGATGCAAGAAGATAAGGACAATGCCGTAGTGTTGAAAACACTGAGCTTGGAAGAAAGAAGCATTTGGCCACAAAAGTTGCCAGATTTAGTAGACATGTACAATCACGTTCCAGTGAGTTCCACCAATTGTAGCCCTGCCTACCTGATGAGAGTAAGACCAGGCACATTGCCCATAGACCTAAACATGGGAGTGTGAACCCCAGAAGCAAATCCACCTGAAGCAGATTGGGATGTAGCACATCAGCAAAGATACCATAAAGTGCAAGACTGCGTGGAGAAGAACCTGACTCAAGCAAGAGAGAGACAAGAGAAAGCCTGCAAAAAGCCCTGCAGTTTCCTTAGCAAATGGAGAGCAAGTCTTAAAAAGAAAGAGGCAGACCAACAAACTTGATGACCAGTGGAAGGCAGAGCCCTATACAGTAATGAGTTCAAACTTTGACAACACCAAAGTCTGCTAATACATTAAAGATGGAAGAGAGATCTCAGCAGTAGTATCAAGAGACCACCTAAAGAAATGCCCTGAACAGTTGAAATGCAAAATAGAAGTTTTTAATTCACCTAAACCTGTAAAGTAGAAGGAAGAAATGATCCATACAGTACTCCTAGATTTTCCCAAAACATAGACTCAGATCAATGGAGCCATAGTAATTCCTGTAGTATCTTTTCCCCAATGTGAAGCTCCTGAGCCGTATGATATGTCAGAAGAACCAGAAAATCCACCCCCTGCTAGCAGTGAAACTGTCAGTTCCATGGCAGGTCTAAGAACCCACTCGGGTATACCTGTGCTATGTAGGTCTACACGTAGAATAGTCGATAGTGCACCCACAACACCTCAATACACATTAGTGACCAGATCAGCAAACCAGAAGTACCTGTACTGCGTAGATCCACTTGTAGTAACATAGGTCAGACGCCAGCCAGTTAAAGGGAATGTTAGCAAAGTTAAGTGAATATGTTGAAAATGTACACTACCGTTCAAATGTTTGGGGTCACCCAGACAATTTGGTATTTTCCATGAAAGCTCATACTTTTATTTATCAAATGAGTTGCAAAATGAATAGAAAATATAGTCCAGACATTGACAAGGTTAGAAATAATGATTTTTATTTGAAATAATAATTCTCTCCTTCAAACTTTGCTTTCGTCAAAAAATGCTCCCTTTGCAGAAATTACAGCATGTAGACCTTTAGCATTCTAGCTTTTAATTTGCTGAGGTAATCTTGAGAAATTTCACACCATGCTTCCTGAAGCCCCTCCCACAAGTTGGATTGGCTTGATCAGCACTTTTTGCGAACCATACGGTCAAGCTGCTCAATGGGGTTGAGATCTGGTGACTGCGCTGACCACTCCATTAGAGATAGGGAAGAAGCAGGCAGCTGGTATTCTAAATAGTTCATGCATAATTTGGAGGTGTGCTTTGGGTCATTGTCTTGTTGTAGGATGAAATTGGCTCCAATCAAGCACTGTGCACAGGGAATGGCATGTCTTTGTAAAATGAAGTGATAGGCTTCCTTATTCAAAATCCCTTTTACCTTGTACAAATCTCCCACTTTATCGACACCAAATCGGCACCAAGCAACCCGAGACCATCACATTTCCTCCACCATGCTTGACAGATGGCGTCAGGCACTCTTCCAGCATCTTTTCAGTTGTTCTGCGTCTCACAAATGCTCTTCTGTGTGATCCAAACACCTTAAACCTTGATTCGTCTGTCCATAAAACTTTTTTCCAATCTTCCTCTGCCCAATGTCTGTGTTCTTTTGCCCATATTAATCTTTTCCTTTTCATCCCGGAGTCACCTTTTCACTGTAGACGTTGACCCTGGCGTTTTGCGGGTACTATTTAATGAAGCTGCCAGTTGAGGGGCTGTGAGGCGTCGATTTCTCAAACTAGAGACTCTATTCTACTTATCCTGTTGCTCAGTTGTGCAGTGGGGCCTCCCACTTCTCTTTCCACTCTAGTTAGAGCCTGTTTGTGCTTTCCTTTGAAGGGAGTAGTACACAATCTTGTAGGAAATCTCAGTTTCTTGGCAACTACTCGCATGGAATAGCCTTCATTTTTAAGAACAAGAATAGACTGTCGAGTTTCACATGAAATTTCTCTTTTTCTGGCCATTTTGAGAGTTTCATAGAACAAACAATGTAATGCTCCAGATTCTCAACTAGCTCAAAGGAAGGTCAATATTATAGCTTCTCTAATCAGCCAAACCGTTTTCAACTATGCTAATATACTTGTGCAAGGACGGGTTTCTCACACATCCATTAGCCTTCTTACACAGTTAGCAAACACAATGTACCATTAAAGCACAGGAGTGTTTACGGCTGCGAAATGCATTATATCTCTCCACTGGAAGAAGAGGGCTCCGCCCTCATTATCTGATTGGTATGCACGAATAAAAGATATTCGATTGATGGAACACCTGACTGCCACACTCCATAATTCAATGGATAAATTTATCCGAACGTGGCAGATGTGGGACCATTCTGTGGATTCACTACAGCTGTAATAAAAAGAGGACGCAGGCTGGCATTAATAGTTCTTGGTAATAAGAGGTGCACTATGTACATTTGACTGCATTGACATGTTATGTGTTATATTTCTATTGTTAAGAAAAATGAATAAAAATTAAAGTTGAAAAAAAACAAAACACAGGAGTGGTGGTTGTTGGAAATGGGCTTCTATACACCTACGTAGATATTGCATTACAAAACAGACGTTTGCAGGTAGAATAGACATTTACCACATTAACAATGTATAGAGTGTATTTCTGATTCATTTAATGTTAGCTTCATTGAAAAAAAAGTGCTTTCCTTTCAAATATAAGGAAATTTCTAAATTACCCCAAACTTTTGAACGGTCATGTAAATATGTTTGTTTTCCATGCTACTATCTAACCCAGCAACCACCAAGCGTACCGTGCCTACACGACTTATTGTATGAACCTTTGCGTATTCTTTAACATTTATTTTTAAATGTGGACCAATATACTACAGGACTGGTTGTGGTAGAGGCATTCTTGAATATAATTCATCATCAGCCAACGGTGGAAGGACTAAGCACTGTAGTGACTATTTTTCCAATTTTTGTGTTTTTTGTAATTTTTTACTTTTGAGACTCTGTACAATATATTTACTGTTATTATTATGTCTTGTGTGTGTTGCAAAAAGTGTTTCCTCAGTCCAGGAGTACTGAATTTTACTAGGGGGGAATGTGTCATCTCAAAGTCCGGTTGCCACGATAGCCTTGCCTCCCTCGGGGTGTAGTGTCATGCTTAGAAGCAAAGTAGGGTATCCACACCAGGTAACCAACAGCACACAATGCCTTTATGACTCCAGATTAGAGGGGGGAGCTCTAACCTGGGTTAAGGAAAATCTCCCCTATAAATTCTAGCTGGAGGCGGGGTTAGTTAGTTCAGTTCCTAGGAGGTCTGTAGAAGACATCCTGTGGACTGGGGCAGTGTCAGGCTCATCCGAGGACACTCAATAGCCAGCATGAGGGACCCATGAGCAAGGGTCTGAGGAAAGGAGAGGAGTAGGCCTGGGGAGTGTAGCCTGTTAACGGTTTACCCCAGAGAAGAGCGACGGAACCCGGTGTCCGGTTCTAAGGTTGCACGGGTGCTCCAGTCCCAGCAGCCAAAATTGGAGGACGGAGATTCCAAGTCTCCCAGCCACCAAAGCACTTGGAGGCATAGCAGCATAGAAGAGCCCAGGGACTGTAGTCGTAGAAGTGGAACCCATGAAGGGCTCAAGCTGCCTGCCATACCAGTGGAGACTGTCCAGCAGGGGCAAAGGGTCACAGCTTAGCTATAGGCAGCCAGGACCAGCAGGCAGAGGCGCAACAGGGAAACCTCAGAACCAGCCGGGTGAGGAAATCCCTAACTTGCTTCTAGGCCACCCGGATTCCTAACATTGACTGTGGACTGTACCCTGGAGTTTGCTACTACAGTAAAGGTAAAAGAAACAATCCATGCGTGTTTGTCAGTTATTCAGTGCCCTGAATCCTGCATCCCAATGGCCTACCATTGCAATAGACTGTTACAGTTGCCCCGGTGAACCGCTTCACCTGTGGGGAGCAATGACACCATAGCTGCTCGTCCATCATCCCCAGAGGTCCCACACCACAGCGCTGGCCCAATAGCTGGATCATACTCGTACAGATGGCATCACAACACCTATCCCTGATGGGTGGATGAATGATCTCCTGTAGGGATATGATGTTGAACCCCTTTTACCTGCCCAAAGTCTAAAGGATTTTTACTAAAGACTTGTTCATATTCCCACACTACCCAGTAAACTCCATGATTTTGGTGTGAAGGGGTGGAGTCAGTGCCTACATGTAACTTCTGGCACCAGTCCTCCAGCTTTCCCTCAAAGCCATTGTCCTCCACCTCGTCAGGTGGGTTCAAGGGTCCTACTGCCTTGATGGAGTTGTTGTTGACAGTGTAGAATGGTAGCATACCTAGGCAGTTTAACCTCTTCTTCACCACAGTTTAAGTTACATACTCTGGGGGTATTACAATGGGTACTGGATCACTTACTCTTACACTGACGACTTCTCCTCCGGACAGCTCCACCTGGTGTCTCAGCATCAGGGCCTTTATTTCTTTCTGCAGGACCCGCTGGTTGGCAGTTTCGTCAACCTGTTGTAATAAGACAATAATCTCCCCAAGACAATTCTCAATCACATTAATGCCCAAGGTTATCATTGGGTTACTTTCTCGTCGATCAACATCAACAATTATCAATCCCTGGGTTTTCAATTCCACCTGCCCCACCTTCATGGTCACCTCTTTAAACCCAACCTGTGGCACAGGTTTACCATTACTAGCATATATAGTAAAATCTTCATCTGGGTGGTGTAAAATGTCAGAGTCTGCCCAGTATCTCTTATAAAGGATATACAGTATTGATGTCACCTGCGAGCCGGTGTCCAGCAAAGCGTACATGGGGATGTCTTCTAGCATAAAAGGCAGGACTGGGCACCCTCCCACGTACCTGTCACAGAAGTTTGGGGGGCCAGGTTGTCTCACTCCTGAGGGGTGGCCCACTGCCTGAGGGTATTCTCGTTTAAAGTACAGAGTCCTGGAATATGGCCTGGGTTGTCGCAGCAGTACCAGATGGGCTTTCCTTCAGGGTGATAGCGATCGATGGATCGTCCTCTGGTCAGTGGGTTCCTCTGTCGCATCTACAGGTCATCATCTCGACTGGAAGCCAACTCGATCTTCTCCGCCGGTTTGGATCCCTGCATCTTTTGCATAGCTTTGGCCATCTCAGCCATGCTCTTAGTCAGTGCCTCAACCTTTAAGTGCAGAGCCTTAGTAGTGTTAGGCTCAAGAGTCTGTGCACTGGCTCCTGCTGTGGCCTGTGGGGTTTGCACCCCATCTTGGTGGTATGTTATTGCTAGGCGTTGTGCTGGTTCTGGACCACTGGCTGTTTGTTCTTGCAGTATCCTGATGGTCCTATCCTTAAATTGTGCAAAATGTAGGTCAGTGTTCTGTATGGCCATCATATGCAGTTGGACTCTGAGGGCAGGGGATAGGAGCCCCTCAATAAACTGTTCAATGAGCAATTTGTTCTCTTCTGGCACACCATTGGGGTCTGTCTGTTTCATTGCCCTTAGTGTGGCACCCCAAGGGTTAAGTGCCACAGAAACAACAACACCAAGGGTTAACTCCCCACACAACACTGAACACTGCACTAGTGCCTCTAGGCCAGAAGGGGGAGCTCAAGCAGCTCCCTTATATATTCTGGTGTAGAGAGGAAGTGAGTAGTTCAGTGCGGTGCAGCACTGAGGAAGAAAAGACTGTGGTGTAAAGAGGCTGCCTCAGGCTTCTCCACAGTCTGCTACTCAATTCCAGGCCTAGCCAGGGTCTGAGGGAAGGAGTAAGAGAAACAGGAGAACACGTCTGGGAGACTGAGTTACCTCATAACTCACCCCGGAGGAGCGCACAGACCGGATACCAGATCCGAAACTGTGACTGACACATGCAGCACAGTAAACACCGGAATAGTGGAGGTTATAGATTTACACTGTACCTCAGCGAAGCAACATGGCGGGGTCAGAAACACAGAGAAAAGACTCAAGTTGTCTAGCAAGTGGGTACCTGTGAGGAGAAGCAGGGCCAGCAGCCTAGCTGAAGCGGCAGCAGGGCGACACACACACCGCAGGAGTGGGAAGCTGAGGACCCGGACAGGGTGGGAGCAACCCGGCCCCGGTACAGACTCCGTGGACAGTACTCTGCTAAAGAACATCTGCAGTAAAGACTTGGAAAACTTCAAAACCGTGAGTCTGTGTGATCCTTTTGCTCAGCCGCTACGTTCCCTCACAAGCAGCCATCATCTCTACTACTACCCCTACTATCCTGCAACATCCATAGCATCAATCTTAGACTTTAACTACCACTGCCCCGGGGGACCAGGCTCTACCCGCGGAGAGCCGTTACATCACCGGCTGCCAAACATCATCCCCGGAGGTTATGCAGCAGTGGTGGTCACCCTGACCACAACCCGTGGGTGGTGTCACGACAAATTCCCCTGTAAAAATACCCCTTTTACTTGTGGGGCTCGGGACACGGTCCGGACCAAGGACTGCCATGACATCCCCATCTTATCTCCCGGTCCGGTACAGAGTACCCTGTCCCAGTGGGCCACACAACTTGGCGTCACGAACAGGATCTACCGTGCCCAGTAAACCAGGCATTATGTGCTGTGATTTATGTGAAAATATGTTTACAAACTGCACACAAGAACTGTAATTTTGAAATTCCGCCATTGCAAAGCACGTGACACGCGAGAAGAAAATGGGGCGTGTTATTGTGGGCGGTACCCTGCAGAGGCGCGAAGCCAGCCACCTCTCTGGTGCTGATGACATCCGGCGGGGAAGAGAATCCCTGGTGCACCGCGGAACCTTCAAGAGACATCCGAATGGAACAGAAGACAGGAGGGTCGACCTTAACTAAGGGGGCACAGGATGTCGCAACCAGGAGATGCTGCGCCACCGAGCAGCGGTGGAGCAGCCAGTGAAGTTACAGCACCGGATAACAGAGGAGCACCCGACGGTGCAGCGGCGCAAGGAGCAGCACCTATCATGCCGTTCCTGATGCCGTATACTCCGGGAGCAATGTGGCTGCCCCAATACTCCGTTGAGCCCAACACTCTTAATGACTTTATTACTAAGATACAAGCTTGCTATGTGATGTACCCCCTGACTGAAGCCCAGCGTGTTGACATGATTATTGGACAATTAACTGGCAATGCGCGGCGGGAGGTAGCATCCTGGCTGGACACAGATAAGGACACTATAGAGCATCTTGTAGCTGGACTAAAAGCAGCATTTGAATCCAGTGCTGACACCCAGGCTAAAATGAGGTTCTTTGGATGTCAGCAAAAGCCCAAGGAGAGTGCCAGAGACTATGCCTTAAATTTGCAGGAAGCACTCAAAGCACTTAAACTAGCGGAACCTGCCTTAGCCCCGGGAGCTGACAAAATGCTAATTGACCAAGTTATAGAAGGCCTCTTATCCCCTTCTCACAGAGGACAGCTGAGTATGATGATTATTCAGAATCCTGAAATGACATTTGCTGAGTTAAAAGATAGAGCCATCCGCCTTCAGAAGGTAGAGGAGCCCCGGGATCTGAACTTCACCCAAGGCCCCACAGCAGCACCCCAGCAGCCAGGAGTATCAGCGACATCAGCCATGTCAGAGACTGCTGATGAACACAGAGAGCCTATCTCTAGTGAGGCCCTCAACCAAAAGCTAGATGTCCTGACAGATACTGTTATTTCCATGACTAAAGCCATCATGGAGGTACGAGGATCCAAGCCTGCACCCAAGATCGAGTTGGCGACCAGCAAGGAGGATGTCCCATGGATGAGGCCCAGGAGATACCAAGCGACGAGGGGACGACCCAGCGACCACTATCAAACGGATGGACAGCCCATTTGCCGCCGTTGTCAGAAACCAGGTCATTTTGCCCGGGAATGTGCTTTAAACAAGGATTCCCTGGGCAGGCGGGCCTCTTCTCAGGAGTAAACTCTCAAGGTCCTTCAGCCTGGTATGACAGATTTGTGGGAGGACGCCCGGTCATCCCTATCGTGTTGGATGGCATTCCCTTTAATGCCTTGTTGGATACCGGGTCCCAGATAACATCAATTCCACGTGTTCTTTACGAAAGGTATTGGGCTAATTCAGACATTAGTAGTGGTCCATCTGACATTGTAGTGAACTTATGGGCTAGTAATGGTGAACTAATACAACAGGTTGGGTTCAGAGAAATGACCATTTAGATTGGGAAGGTAGAATTGCACAATCAGGGTATTATAATTGTACGCCGTGCCTTACGCTCATGTGCTACCCAAAAAGGCCCATGTACTGTATGTGTGTCCAAACATAGCCCCACCCCCTTTTGAGCCCTCTCCCTTCTTAATGTGCTGGTCTATGGCAATGGCCAGACAGTACGGCCGCAATGCCCATATATGGTAATGGACAAAGGGCTGCCCCAATACAACCCCTTATGAATAGAGCCTTCCAAGACCTGAAGCCCTGCACTAAAGCACATCCAGCAAAAATGGTCCCCCCACCACAAAACAAACAAATGCCCACCCCGTCCAAATCCGGGCCCTTCAACCCCCCCAAAAAAAAAGAAAAAACAATAAAACTCATTCATCGCCCATGGCCATGTCACACATACTTATTGATGACCCATGAAGATGACATGGAACTTCTATTGTGACATTATCATACTAAAGGGGACAGAGGCATATACATTTAGGAAGTGGTGAGCCCTATGCATCCATAAGGGAGGGCAGTGCTGTGGGTGAACATATACTCAGCTTTCTATATTCCAATACAGTGAGCATGACATCACCAGAGATTTCCCAGGCAAAGCTGGGTTCTTCCTGTTAGCTGCTGTTCCCAGCCAGTACCGGACCCCTCCCACTAGTCAATTTATATTTTGATGGTAGTGCAGTACCAGGGGTGAGTATGTATTCTGATAACACACAGGGTGGGTAGTGCATGGCTGGGGGTGAGAGTGTGTACCTCAACTACACAGAGGGATGTAGTGCAGGATCAGGAGTGAGTGTGTGTACTGAGAGGACACACAGGGTATTTTTGCAGGCTGATTGGGGATGAGTGGATGCACCTAGACTCCAAAGGGGTAGATAGTACAGAACCATGGGTGAGCATGTGTACCCATGATTGCCAGGTATGGGCATGTGGTGTGGGATATTTTGGAGATGAACAAAGTGCGTGTGTGGGGGGGAGGGGAAATTTGGAAGGGGGGCACATATTTGGTGCAGGGAGCGCCATGAGGGAATTATTCTTCATGCTCTGCACGGGATCCGAACTCATTGTACCATAGATTCACCTGCTCAATCACCCATGCCCTCTGTTTGCTCCTCAGTGAGCCACAGGGGCAGGCTGGCAAATATTAGCCTGTGGGGCAAGCACAATGCAGTGACCCATCAAGACTCGGGCCACGGCCCATCTTAAGGCTTGGGTCTCCACATGTGCGACAGAGGTACACCTTCTAACAACCCATTTACCAGGTGCAGTATATACAAGTACTATAGTACTATATACAGGGTGCAGTATACACAAGTACTATATACAAGGTGCAAGATATACAGGGTGCAGTATACACAAGTAATATATACAGGGTGCAGTTTATATTGGGTACAATATACACAGGTACTATACACTGTGTATACTACACCATGTATATACTGCACTCTATATAGTACCTGTGTATGATACACAGGCACTATAAACAGGATGGAGTAGTACTATATACAGGGTGCAGTATGTACAGAGGGTGCAATATTATACAATGTGTACACTGGACCATGTATATAATGCTTGTGTATACTGCACCCTGTATATAGTACCTATGTATAATACACAGGTACTTGATACAGGGTGCAATATACACAAGTACTATATACAGGGTGCAGTATGTACAGAGGGTGCAATATTATACAACATGTATAATACTGGACCATATATATAATGATTGTGTATACTGCACCCTGTATCTAGTACCTATGTATAATACACAGGTACTAACATTATGGAAATGAACGGAGAATACCACTAGTGCTCCTTAGAACGAATGCGGAAAAGGCCTTCGACAGGGTGGATTGGACCTACTTGGAAGAGGTCCTACATAGATTTGGCACCCCCTTAAAATTAACTGAGGCTATTCTAAAAATGTCTACTAATCCAACTGCACGCATTAACATAAACGGCTCATTAACAGACACATTTAACATTCACAGTGGTACCCGACAGGGCTGACCTTTATCCCCATTATTATTCATCATAGCCTGGAACCCTTAATACTCAACATCCAGCAAAGCAGTGCAATAACCGGGATAACCCTAGGGAAGACGCATCATAAAACAGCGGCATTTGCCGACGACCTGCTTGTACTCATGACCAACCCCCTAAAAAGCTTCCCGGCTTTAATAAAAATCTTTGATGAATATAGCACGCTCACCAACTTCAAAATAAACACCTCTAAGGGCCCTTTGACATCAGCGTTTTTTGTAATTCGCGGCAGATGCGGTGAAAAAACCACATCTGCCGCGATTACCGCATACCGGCTGCACTTGCGGCGCGGTTGCGGTAAACGCCATGCAAAGTATAGGCGTACTTGCGGCAGGTGCGGCAAGTGCGGTTTTGCACTTGCGGCAGGTGCGGCCGCGAAAAAAACCGCGGCTGACCGCGGTCTTTTTCGCGGCCGCACCTGCCGCAAGTGAAAAACCGCACTTGCCGCACCTGCCGCATGTACGCCTATACTTTGTATGGCGTTTACCGCAACCGCGCCGCAAGTGCAGCCGGTATGTGGTAATCGCGGCAGATGCGGTTTTTTCACCGCATCTGCCGCGAATTACAAAAAACGCTGATGTCAAAGGGCCCTAAGTCAGAAGCACTTGATATTAACTTATCTTACCCGATTCTTTCTAAATTAAAAACACTCTACCAGTTCTCATGGCCCAAAACTTATATTACTTACTTAGGTATCAAAATTAGTAGATCACATAAAGATTTATTACCCTCAACTACTATCCACTGCTAGATAAAGTTAAAGCAGCTATGAAAACCTGGCGCAATCCTTTTTTATCGTGGACAGGTCGTAAAAATCTTTTTAAAAGCCTGATTCTCCCCAAGTTTATCTACCTATTTTCAATGCTCCCTATACATGTCCCTGCAGCATACCTGAGGCAAGTTAACTCCCTAATTTTTAACTACATATGGAAAAATACAAGACAACGTATTAACTCACACACACTAACTCTACCAAGAATAATGGGAGGAATGGACGCACCGGATATCACGACATACTACTATTCAGCGATCCTGTCAAGAACAGTTGACATTATAAGAAACTCGCAAAACAAATTGGGTTGAAATTGAAAACAGGCCCTCTACACACCCCATTAGATCATTGCTACTTGTCCGCCCTGAAAGAAATGCATACCTGACACAAAATAACTCTATTACCTGAACTATGCTACGCATATGGTCCAAAGTGTGCAAATACTTAACGTCACCTTCGTCTCCCCTTCTAAAAGTATCAGTTATACTAGCAAAATCAGAGCAACTGAATAACCCTAGAGGCAGAAAAAAACAACAACTCAAGAACATCACAATAGACCAGATATTTGCCGAGGGAGCCCTCCTCCCATTGACAGAAATGCAAAAAATACCAGGACTAGAGACATTAAATTTTCTACAACATAAAACACTACAGATTATACTTTGCAAGATGGAATTCCACCTAGGAATATCACATGATCCCACCATATTTGAGACTCTATGCGCTAAGATAACCAAACCCACCAAAGTCCTCTCCACGATCTATAAATAAGTAATATGTAAAGACATATGTTTAAAGAGAGCTTATATCTCCCACTGGGAGAAGGAATTGGGATACCAATTTACAAAATCACAAATACAACATATTTATGCTCACTCATACGGGCCGACAAAATGTGTAAAGATCCAGGAAAAATCTTTTAAAATAACAACTCGATGGTATACTACATCTCAACAGACTAGCTCATGGCTCTCAAGCCCACATTCGAATGCCTCATACTACTGGAGATGTGGGAATGCAAATAGAGATTACATTCATCTTTGGTGGCAGTGCCCAATACTTAAGAACTTCTGGATCACAACTGAAGATCTGATCCATGAAGTAATAAACTATACAATAAAGCTAACCCCAGAAATTGTGCTTCTGAATCTTCCAGTGGGACTCCACGTTAAAAAGTTCTCCTGCACAATTTACAATATCATAGCTGCAGCTAAACTACTCATCCCAACTTTATGGAGAACAACCCAAATTCCTAGTCTCCAACAACTTATCGACAAAGCTAACCAACTGTATAATATGGCTAAACTAATAGCCAACGTAAACAATACTCGAACAGCGTTTGAAGCCCAATGGCGAACCTGGTCACAGTTCCGAAAAAATTCTATAATTCAGAATACCCAATCTATTTCCTAATTTATATTGGTGTAACTCGCGAAACTGCTCCTAACCCCATCCCTCTCCCCTCCACCCCCCCTCTTCTCAAGATGAAACATGTACTTGATCTCCTTTCAAACAAACTTCCCCTCTCTTTCTTCTTTCTCTTTCTTTATATGTTTCAAGTCTGTTTCCTTCAAAAAATACTTCTTTATTACAGTATTTTACTTATTGGTACCCCTACCCCGGTTGTTTAAGAATTTGAGGCTTATTGGTTCTTATGGACTTATAATTAGAATCAACCGCGCCCTATATAATCTTTTATCAGTATGTAATTGTATTCCTAATCTAATTGTTTTCGTTACTCCTAATGAACATACTGTATCTGTACCAATTTACTTTGCTGAAATTTCAATAAAAAGAATTTTTGAAATGAAATGAAATACACAGGTACTAGATACAGGGTGCAGTATACACAAGCATTATATACATGGTCCAGTATTATACACATTGTATAATATTGCACCCTCTGTACATAATGCACCCTGTATATAGTACTTGTGTATACTGCACCCTGTATCTAGTATCTGTGTATTATACATAGGTACTATATACAGGATGCAGTATATACAGGGGGGTGCACTATACACATTTCTCATCATGATATATTGATCTATTGTCAATAGATCAATATATCATGAGAAAATATATGATGATGAATAATACATCAATGCAGTGCAGGATCAGATGGCCACTAACAGCACAGCAGCTAGAATATCATGGAGGATATGGATGGACACTTACAGAACAACACTTCTTTGCAGCAGGCAGGGAGTAGGGGACTCAGACTGGCCTTCTCCCCTCACTTGGCGGCTGCCAGCCTCTCACAGACCCAACAGTCAGTCCAGACAGTAATGGCACCGCCTGCGCCTGGCCCTGTCTTCACTGCGCAGTCTGCGCTCCGCTCTGGAGGGGTCAGACAGGGTTCAGTCAGAGGCGTGCTGACGTAGCACGCTGTACATGACATGTCTCTGAACCCTGTCTGAACCCTGGCTGATCCAATCCCTGTGTGCCGCCGGGTGCCATAGCCAGAGGCAGATTAAGAGTAGCCAGAGCCCGGGGCTGTTTAGAATGCGAGGGCCCCCCCAACCCGAAGTACCATGTGACATGTCACATGATCATCTTTTTATAGATCATGTGATAAGTACAGTGATTAGCACAAAGGTGCACATCTGTAGAAGCAAATAATAAAAACAGCAGCATGCAGAACCTTTTTTTCATCCTTATACATTGCTATACATAACATAGGTCTATACTTAATAAAGCAGTGGTAGCAAATCATAGTCCCCTGCATACAGCAGGAGCCCACACGAGCCCCAGCAACTGCAGCAGGCAGGGCCGGGACAATAGGTAGGCGACCCTAGGCAATCGCCTAGGGCGCCATCTTGTGGAGGGCGCATTGCCCGCCCCCTAGAGGGCCCCGCACCCCCTGGGGGGCCCCGTGCTGACCGCCGGCGGCCGCGCCGGCCAGAAAGGAGGGGACTTCCTGTCCTGCAGCTCTGCCCGGTGCCCGCCCCTCCTCTCCTCCAACATGGGGCCTATGGAGTGCGGATCCGAGGAAACAGCTGAGTTCCTCGGACCCGATCTTAGTGTACTGAGCATGCTCAGTACACTAAAATCGCTCTGTGCCATAATATCACTTCTGCAATGTATATTCATACATTGCAGAAGTGATATCCTGTGAAATGAAAGGGTTAAAAATAAAAAAATCATTATGCTCACCTCTCCACGATCCAGCGATGCCTCCTGCGCTCGGCTCTGTGCTTCCAGGACCTGGCCTGACGTCACAGTGCAGTCACATGACCGGTTACCCCGGTAACCGGTCATGTGACTGTGACATCACGCTAGGTCCTGTGCATCAGAAGAAGAGAAGCTGGAAGCAGCGCGGGTGTCGTGGAGAGGTGAGAATGATGATTTTTTTATTTTTTAAGCTCTGCAGAAGGAGGACAAAGAGGGGGGCAAAGAGGGTCTGCAAAGAGGGGGGCAAAGAGGGGGTCCAAAGAGGGGGTGAAAAGAGGGGCTGCAAAGAGGGGGGCAAAGAGGGTCTGCAAAGAGGGGGGCAAAGAGGGTCTGCAGAGAGGGGAGCAAAGAGGGGGGCAAAGAGGGTCTGCAAAGAGGGGGGCAAAGAGGGGGTGCAAAGAGGGTCTGCAAAGAGGGGGGCAAAGAGGGTCTGCAAAGAGGGGGGCAAAGAGGGTCTGCAGAGAGGGGAGCAAAGAGGGGGGCAAAGAGGGTCTGCAAAGAGGGGGGCAAAGAGGGGGTCCAAAGAGGGGGTGCAAAGAGGGGCTGCAAAGAGGGTCTGCAAAGAGGGGGGCAAAGAGGGTCTGCAGAGAGAGGAGCAAAGAGGGGGGCAAAGAGGGTCTGCAAAGAGGGGGTCCAAAGAGGGGGTGCAAAGAGGGGCTGCAAAGAGGGGGTGCAAAGAGGGGCTGCAAAGAGGGGGGCAAAGAGGGTCTGCAGAGAGGGGAGCAAAGAGGGGGGCAAAGAGGGGGGCAAAGAGGGTCTGCAAAGAGGGGGGCAAAGAGGGGGTCCAAAGAGGGGGTGCAAAGAGGGGCTGCAAAGAGGGGGGCAAAGAGGGGCTGCAAAGAGGGGGGCAAAGAGGGTCTGCAGAGAGGGGAGCAAAGAGGGGGGCAAAGAGGGTCTGCAAAGAGGGGAGCAAAGAGGGGGTCCAAAGAGGGGCTGCAAAGAGGGGGGCAAAGAGGGGGTCCAAAGAGGGGGGCAAAGAGGGCTGCAAAGAGGGGCTGCAAAGAGGGGCTGCAAAGAGGGGCTGCAAAGTGGGGGGACAGAGGGGACAAAGAGGGGAGACAGAGGGCAGACAGAGGGAAGAAGGGTGACAGGAGGGTGACAGGAGGGGGACAAGGTGACAGGAGGAGCAGGGAGAGGGTCCAAACTGATGCTGCAAAACATCGGGATCGGATGCCTATTTGGCATCCGATTGCAGTCATCAGTTTGGATCTGTTGCTGTCCGAGGGGTGCTGCAAAAAGTCTGATCCCCTCGGACAGCACAAAAACGCTGTGTGAAAGCAGCCTTATTTGGCACGGATCAGGTCGGATCCAATTCGGTCCGATTTGACCCGCTGTGCCAAAAATCGAAGCAGGCTGCGATTTTGGGCACAGCAAAAAATCGGCCAGAATCGAATCCGACAAAAATCGGATGCCAATAAGGCCAAATCCGATGTGAACCGTGCCCATAGGATAACATGGGGCCAAAATCTGATCCGTGGCTGTCTGTTTTACAACGGACAGCCACGGATCACAGAAAAACGCAGTGTGAAAGCAGCCTTACAGCAGACGCACGGTGACGGCGGCCGCGGTGAGTGTGCAAAGGCGCGCTTCCCCCCCCGGCCCCCGCATACTGGGCCCTGTATACACCACTGGGCCCTGTATACACCACTGGGTCTTGTATACACCACTAGGCCCTGTATACACCACCACTGGGCCCTGTATACACCACCACTGGGCCTGCTGTATATACTGCTGGGGCCTGTATATACCACTGGGCCTGCTGTATATACTGCTGGGGCCTGTATATACCACTGGGGCTGCTGTATATACTGCTGGGGCCTGTATATACCACTGGGGCTGCTGTATAACCCCTGGGGCTGCTGTATAACCCCTGGGGCTGCTGTATAACCCCTGGGGCTGCTGTATAACCCCTGAGGATGCTGCATTACCCCTGGGGCTGCTGTATTACCCCTGGGGCTGCTGTATAACCCCTGGGGCTGCTGTATAACCCCTGGGGCTGCTGTATTACCCCTGGGGCTGCTGTATAACCCCTGGGGCTGCTGTATTACCCCTGGGGCTGCTGTATTACCCCTGGGGCTGCTGTATTACCCCTGGGGCTGCTGTATTACCACTGGGGCTGCTGTATTACCACTGGGGTCTGTATACACCACTGGAGAGGCTGCTGTATACCACTTTGCTGGGGACTGTATACCTGTGCTGGGGTCCACCCTCGGCTTATACACGAGTCAATAGGTTTTCCCAGGTTTTGGGGGCAAAAGTAGGGGGGGTCGGCTTATACACAGGTCGGGTTATACACGAGTATATATGGGTAGTAATCCTACAATGTCTGCTGGACATGGTATGAGGAGGTTTATGGCTCAGTTAGTACACTCCATACTTCATGGTAAGGGGAGGGTTTATGGCTCAGTATACACTCCATACTTCTTGTTATTAACCAGTTAATGCTCTCTTGTCCACCACACTGCAGTTTCAAAAGAGGACAACAGCGAGACAAGCAGCAACATGGCATCAGAGAGCCCCTGACCTCGAAATAGAAGATCCTCAGATCCTGGTATTGTGACATAATATTAAGAATAATACTTTTTGCATTTATATTACACTATGAACTTCACAGCACTTTACATACATCATGAACACTGTCCCCATTGGGGCTCACAATGTAAACAACCTATCAGTATGTCTCTGTAGTGTGGTTGGACGAACCTTTTATAGGTCCCCGTTAAATTAAATTTACTTTCAAAGTATGCTGACATTTTTATTCCCAGACATATTTTGGGGGGGGGGGGGGGGTGCCGTTTGCCTTACCTGCCTAGGGCACCAAAATGCCTTGTCCCGGCACTGGCAGCAGGAGCCCACACAGAGCCGTATGGAGACAGCAGACGCCCACACAGAGCCCTCTGGAAGCAGCAGATGCCCACACAGAGCCCTCTGGAGGCAGCAGACGCCCACACAGAGCCCTCTGGAAGCAGCAGATGCCCACACAGAGCCCTCTGGAGGCAGCAGATGCCCACACAGAACACTCTGAAGGTAGCGGGCGCCCACACAGAGCCCTCTGAAGGCAGCAGACGCCCACACAGAGCCCTCTGAAGGCAGCAGACGCCCACACAGAGCCCTCTGGAGGCAGCAGACGCACACATTGAGCCCTCTGGAGGCAGCAGACGCACACACAGAGCCGTATGGAGGCAGCAGACGCCCACACAGAGCCCTCTGGAGGCAGCAGACGCGCACACAGAGCCCCCTGGAGGCAGCAGACGCGCACACAGAGCCCCCTGGAGGCAGCAGACGCCCACACAGAGCCCTCTGGAGGCAGCAGACGCCCACACAGAGCCCTCTGGAGGCAGCAGACGCCCACACAGAGCCCTCTGGAGGCAGCAGACGCGCACACAGAGCCCTCTGGAGGCAGCAGACCACACACACAGAGCCCTCTGGAGGCAGCAGACGCCCACACAGAGCCCTCTGGAGGCAGCAGACGCCCACACAGAGCCCTCTGGAGGCAGCAGACGCCCACACAGAGCCTTCTGGAGGCAGCAGACACCCACACAGAGCCCTCTGGAGGCAGCAACGACCACACAGAGCCCTCTGGAGGCAGCAGATGCCCACACAGAGCCCTCTAGAGACAGCAGACGCCCACACAGAGCCCTCTGGAGGAGGCAGCAGACGCCCACACAGAGCCCTCTGGAGGCAGCAGGAGCCCACACATGAGCCCCAGCAACTGCATCAGGAGCCCACACAGAGCCCCCTGGAGGCAGCAGGAGCCCACACAGAGCCCCCTGGAGGCAGCAGATGCCCACACAGAACGCCCTTGAGGTAGCAGACGCCCACAGAGAGCCCCCTGGAGGCGGCAGGAGCCCACACATAGCCCCTTGGAGGCAGCAGGAGCCCATACATAGCCCCCTGGAGGCAGCAGGAGCCCATACATAGCCCCTGGAGGCAGCAGGAGCCCACACATAGACACTGTATACAGCAGGAGCAAACACAGATGCTGTATACAGCAGGAGGAAACACAGACTCTATATATGTCTAGCCGACAAGGGTCGGGGTACTCGGAGCTCGGGCGTATTGGTACAGGGGAATGCTGCCCAAATCCGTGCCCCTGGGGAGACACTAAAAATGGGGAATAAAATAATAAAGTTTGTCAGTTCGTGACGCCACCTGTAGGTCTTGGTGATGGCTCCGACGCTGCGGGAACCTCCAGGGTGATGGACGGCAGCAAGATGTCGTAGCGTAGCGTAGGGGTGCAGTACCCTTTTGTAGCGCGCTGACTATCGGGGTGCTACATATACAGCAGGAACCGACGCATAGCCCCCTGGAGGCCGAGGGAACGCACAGCAGGAGCTGCACATAGTCCTCGTATACAGCAGGAGCTCCACATAGCCCCTGTATACAGCAGGAGCAGACACCTAGACCCTGAAAACGTCTGAAAACACATGCGTGTGCATCTAGGTTGTGACTGACGGATATGCACGCATACCGTAAAACGCTAGTGTGACTGCAGACCGTGATATACTGCCAAGGGTATAAAATAAACATAAGCAGAATGTGCAGCAGCGCTCTGCATCTAAAGTCAGGGGGACATTATTGTAATTACTACAATTTCTGAATAACATGTGGACGATGGGAGTGCATTACACTACATGGAAAATGCCCAACAAATATGATGCAAACAAAATGTCCGAGGTGGATGGACACAGTGTCAGGGGCATTTTCTTTGTAGTTTAATGCACTCCCATCATCTACATTTTATTCAGACGTTGTCATAATTACAGTAATGTCCCCACTCCTCTGCCATTAGATCCAGAGCTGTGCTGCCTGCAATTTCAGCCTGCCACAAACACACACACCACATACACAGTGGAAGACATACAAACACTGCATACATGGTGGCAGACACACACACACTGCATACACAGTGGCAGACACACACACACACTGCATACGCAGTAGCACACACACACTGCATACACGGTGGCAGACACACACACTGCATACGCGGTGGCAGACACACACGTGGCATACACAGTAGCAGACACACACATTGCATACACAGTGGCACACACACAGTGCATACACAGTGGCAGATACACACACACTGCATACACAGTGACAGACAAACACAATGTATACACGGTAGCAGACACACACACTGCATATGCAGTTGATAGACACACACAAACATTGTATACACAGTGGCAGCCACACACTGCATATACAGTGGCAGACACACACATTGCATACACAGTGGCAGACACACATGATGCGGCCAGGGCTAGGGGTTACTCGGTCACCGGGTCTGCTGAATAGGGAGTCACGGGTGTGGACGGGATCCCGGTGCCGTGCCCTGGTGATCATTTAAGGAGATGTTGATGATGGGAGAAGGGGTTATTTACAGGGGATTGTGACACTACCTGTCGTTCCCAGTAAACTGGTACCGACGCTGCAAGCCGGCCACTGAGATGATGGTGGGTGCAGCTGAGTGTGGTGCAGCTCCATACAGGTGGAGCTATTACTTCAGGGCAGCGGTGATAGTAATTGTGGATGAAGGGAGTTGTAGTGTTCAATGGTGTTGCAGTTCTTACCCCTCTGCGGAGCTGCTGATGAGCCCTCCGGGCACCGGCGGGAAGAATAACGGAAACCAGTTCAAGTTTAACTCCACTTTACTGGGTACCGGTTGATGGCAAAACAAGACACGATACAGTTTGGTTTACAGGGTGGATGTTGCCAGCTCAGGGTCCCCCTTATGGAGTCTCTAGATGTCCTCTGTCTTTGTCTTTTTGGGTCTCCTTTCTTCCTCACTTCTACCACTCTCGCAGAGCTCTCCCACCAGTCCCTTGATCGCTCACGCTGGGGCACGATTCTCCTTTACCAGTTCCTACGGGGCAGATACTTCACCCGCCACCGGTACTCAGGCTGTTACTCCTGTGGTCTAGGATCTAATTGTGGTCCTGAGGGACGAGGTACCCTGTGGCGCTGTCAGCAACCCGGTTTCTATGGGCCTGCAGGTCGTCAGTCTGCACAGTCCTGGTCCGTTGCCTGCTGTCCTGGGCCCCCACTTAAAGATGGGGCTCCCTCCACTCAGCTGGGCTGTCAGGCTTGACCTTCTTGCCTGCCTTCCCAGCACCGTCTGAGGTAACTTAGGCTGGCTTCACACTGCAGTTTTTTCACTGATCAGTGTCTATCAGTTGTGTGGCAACACCAGGAGAGGAACTTGCAGAGAAAAACTATAATTGAAAGATCGACACCTGTTCTGAGTTTTGGAGACACTCCTGGTTTTGGCACCCAAACTGGATGGACACTGATCAGTGAAAAAACTGCAGTGTGAAGCCAGCCTAAGCTTTTCCTCTCTCTCCTCTATCCTAGGCTCCACCTCCACCCTCCTGGGACCTACTAAATTACCAGCCCCCTTATTCTAAGTGGTGTGGTCCTAAGTGGGTGTAAGTACAGACTCCATAAGGTTTAACCCTGAACTGACAACTTTACAGGGAAAAGAAAACACATTATTTTAAAGTGCAATACTACCCTGTGGCGCCTAGCCGCAGGGGCGCCACACACACACTGCATACACAGTGGCAGACACACACACTGCATACACAGTGGCAGACACACACACTGAATACACAGTGGCAGACACACACACTGCATACACAGTGGCAGACACACACACTGCATACACAGTGGCAGACACACTGCATACACAGTGGCAGACACACTGCATACACAGTGGGAGACACACTGCACACATGGTAGCAGACACACACACAGCATACGCAGTGGCAGACACACACACAGCATACATAGTGGCAGACACACACACTGGATACACAGTGACAGACACACACACTGCATACACATTGGCACACATACATACACACACACTGCATACACAGTGGCACACACATACATACACACACATTGCATACGCAGTGGCAGACACACACACTGGATACAAAGTGGCAGACACACACACACTGGATACACAGTGGCACACATACATACACGCACACACTGCATACACAGTGGCACACACATACATATACACACACACTGCATACACAGTGGCACATACACACTGCATACACAGTGGCACACACATACATATACACACACACTACATACACAGTGGCACATACACACTGCATACACAGTGGCACAGAATGCATACTTAGTGGCACACACACACACTGCATACACAGTGGCACACACTGCATACACGTGACACATACACACTGCATACACAGTGGCACACACACTGCATACATAGTGGCACACACACACTGCATACAGTTATGGCCAAAAGTTTTCAGAATGACACCAAAATGATATTTTCACATGATCTGCTGCCCTCTGGTTTTTATTTGTGTTTGTCTGATGTTTATATCACATACAGAAATATAATTGCAATCATATTATGAGTACCAAAAGGTTATATTGACAGTTAGAATGAGTTAATGCAGCAAGTCAATATTTGCAGTGTTGACCCTTGTTCTTCAGGACCTCTGCAATTCTCCCTGGCATGCTCTCAATCAACTTCTGGACCAAATCCTGACTGATAGCAGTCCATTCTTGCATAATCAATGCTTGCATTTTGGCAGAATTTGTTGGTTTTTGTTTGTCCACCCATCCCTTGATGATTGACCACAAGTTCTCAATGGGATTAAGATCTGGGGAGTTTCCAGGCCATGGACCCAAAATCTCTGTTTTGTTCCCTGAGCCATTTAGTTATCACCTTTGCTCTATGGCAAGGTGCTCCATCATGCTGGAAAAGGCATTGTTGGGCGCCAAACTGCTCTTGGACGGTTGGGAGAAGTTGCTCTTGGAGGACATTCTGGTACCATTCTTTATTCATGGCTGTGTTTTTAGGCAAGACTGTGAGTGAGCCGATTCCCTTGGCTGAGAAGCAACCCCACACATGAATGGTTTCAGGATGCTTTACAGTTGGCATGAGACAAGACTGGTGGTAGCGCTCACCTCTTCTTCTCCGAATAAGCTGTTTTCCAGATGTCCCAAACAATCGAAAAGAGGATTCATCAGAGAAAATGACTTTACCCCAGTCCTCAGCAGTCCACTCCCTGTACCTTCCCCCAGTCCTCAGCAGTCCACTCCCTGTACCTTTTGCAGAATATCAGTCGGTCCCTGATGTTTTTTCTGGAGAGAAGTGGCTTCTTTGCTGCCCTCCTTGAAACCAGGCCTTGCTCAAAGAGTCTCCGCCTCACAGTGTGTGCTGAAGCACTCACACCAGCCTGCTGCCATTCCTGAGCAAGCTCGGCACTGCTGGTAGTCCAATCCCGCAGCTGAAACAGTTTTAAGATACGGTCCTGGCGCTTGCTGGTCTTTCTTGGGAGCCCTGGAGCCTTTTTGACAACAATGGATGCTCTCTCCATGAAGTTCTTGATGATGCGATAGATTGTTGACTGAGGTGCAATCTTTCTAGCTGCGATACTCTTCCCTGATAGGCCATGTTTGTGCAGTGCACACACACTGCATACATAGTGGCACACACACGCTGCATACACAGTGGCACACACATACATACACACACACTGCATACACAGTGGCACATACACACTGCATACATAGTGGCACACACACTGCATACATAGTGGCACACATACACTGCATACACAGTGGCACACACATACATACACACACACTGCATACACAGTGGCACATACACACTGCATACACAGTGGCACACACTGCAAACATAGTGGCACACACACACTGCATACACAGTGGCACACACATACATACACACACACTGCATACACAGTAGCACATACACACTGCATACACAGTGGCACACACATACACACACTGCATACACAGTGACACACAATGCATATTTATTGGCACACACACACACTGCATACACATGGCACACACATACATACACACACACTGCATACACAGTGGCACATACACACTGCATATACAGTGGCACACACACATTGCATACACAGTGGCACACACATACATACACACACACTGCATACACAGTGGCACATACACACTGCATACACAGTGGCACATACACACTGCATATACAGTGACACACACTGCATACATAGTGGCACACACACTGCATACACAGTGGCACACACATACAGACACATACTGCATACACAGTGGCACATACACACTGCATACACAGTGGCACACACTGCATACATAGTGGCACACACACTGCATACACAGTGGCACACACATACAGACACATACTGCATACTTAGTGGCACACACACACTGCATACACAGTAGCACATACATACACATACACTACATACACAGTGGCACACACATACATACACACACACTGCATACACAGTGGCACATACACACTGCATACACAGTGACACACACTGCATACTTAGTGGCACACACACACTGCATACACATGACACATACACACTGCATACACAGTAGCACACACACTGCATACATAGTGGCACATACACACTGCATACACAGTGGCACACACACTGCATACACAGTGGCACACACACACTGCATACACAGTGACACACACTGCATACTTAGTGGCACACACACACTGCATACACAGTGGCACACATATACATATACACACACTGCATACACAGTAGCACATACACACTGCATACAGTGGCACACACATACACACACTGCATACACAGTGACACACAATGCATATTTAGTGGCACACACACACACTGCATACACATGGCACACACATACATACACACACACTGCATACATAGTGGCACACATACTCTGCATACACAGTGGCACACACATACATGCACACACACTGCATACACAGTGGCACATACACACTGCATACACAGTGGCACACACTGCAAACATAGTGGCACACACACACTGCATGCACAGTGGCACACGCATACATATGCACACACTGCATACACAGTGGCACATACACACAGCATACACAGTGGCACACACACTGCATACACAGTGGAACACACATACATACACACACACTGCATACACAGTGGCACATACACACTGCATACACAGTGGCACATATACACTGCATATACAGTGACACACACACACACTGCATACACAGTGGCACACACATACATACACAGTGGCACACACATACATACACACACACTGCATACACAGTGGCACATACTCACTGCATACACAGTGACACACACTGCATACTTAGTGGCGCACACACACTGCATACTTAGTGGCACACACACACACTGCATACACATGGCACATACACACTGCATACACAGTGTCACACACACTGCATACTTAGTGGCACACACACACTGCATACACATGGCACATACACACTGCATACACAGTGTCACACACACTGCATACATAGTGGCACATACACACTGCATACACAGTGGCACACACACTGCATGAACAGTGGCACACACACTGGATACACAGTGACACACTGCATACTTAGTGGCACACACACCACACCTGCATACACATGGCACACACATACATACACACACTGCATACACAGTGGCACATACACACTGCATACACAGTGGCACACACACTGCATACTTAGTGGCACACACACACACTGCATACACATGGCACACACATACATACACACACTGCATACACAGTGGCACATACACACTGCATACATAGTGGCACACACATTGCATACAGTGGCACACACATACACACTGCATACACAGTGGCACATACACACTGCATATACAGTGGCACACACGGCATACACAGTGGCACACACATACATGCACACACTGCATACACAGTGGCACATACACACTGCATACACAGTGGCACACACTGCATACTTAGTGGCACACACACACTGCATGCACAGTGGCACACACATACATGCACACACTGCATACACAGTGGCACATATACACTGCATACACAGTGGCACACACATACATGCAGACACTGCATACACAGTGGCACATACACACTGCATACACAGTGATACACACTGCATACTTAGTGGCACACACACACTGCATACACATGGCACACACATACATACACACACACTGCATACACAGTGGCACATACACACTGCATACACAGTGGCACATACACACTGCATACACAGTGGCACACACACTGCATACATAGTGGCACACACACACTGCATACACAGTGACACACACTGCATATGCAGTGGCAGACACACACATTGCATACACATTAGCAGACACACACACACTATACACGGTGGCAGATACACACACACACTGCATACACGGTGGCAGACACAAACACACTGCATACACAAGTCAGTGGCACACCCACAGACACACACATATACACACACACTGCATACACAGTTGTAGACACACACACACTGTATACACAGTGCAAGCAGCAGCAAGTGATCTGCTGCCCTACAAAGTGAAACTAAACAGCCAGGCTCACCTACTCCACACACAGGCTTCAGGAATTGAGGGGCTGCACCTGCAGGAGCCATCAGCAGCTCCGTCCTCTCTCAGGAAAAGGTGGGCGTGGCTTCAGCACTCTGTTGCCCGCGCTCTGTGTGCTGGGTCTGTCCTGCCTGAAGTCATGTGGCAGGGCGGGTCCGGCTTCGCTCAACCTGCGGCTTTTAATGTGGGCCATTATCTCTCAGCAGCAGGCGGCCGCCCTCTCGTGCTACCGCAATGATGATTCCACTTTCAGGGCGGCTGGGCCGCCCTGTACTGTTACTAATCCACCGGTCTGGGGGGCAAATGCCTCCCTGGCACCCGGCCCAGTCCGCCCCTGTGCCTATGTGTCCCGGAGCGATGTGGAGTAACTTTGATAAAATGATCAGCTTGTCCACAATAAAAACAAGCTCCGCCCACTTCCCAAACTGCAACTACAGGGGTTTAACACGAGGGCCTACTGCCCCCAACTGCATAGGTTCATCGTGTGGAGCCTCCTCAACAGGGATAGCCACAGGGGACAAAGTTGGTCTCAGTCTCTCCCAAAGACATGTGTCTACCCTGATGGCTAGGGACATCGCAGCCTCCAATGACTCAGGTGCGGCGTACTGAACCAGGGTGTCTTGCAGTCTAGCTGACAAACCAAGACAGAAATGACTCCTGAGGGCATGGTCGTTCCACAGGGTGTCAGTCGCCCACCTCCGAAACTCCGAGCAGTACCCCTCCACTGCTCGTGACCCTTGCTTGAGCTTACGGAGGTTTGACTCAGCAAGAGTCACCATATCTGGTTCACCATACACCTGAGCCAGAGCAGCAAAAAACCCGTCCACCGACTGCAGTGATGGCGAGTCGGTCGGGAGGGAGAAGACCCAGGTCTGGGGATCCCCCTTAAGAAGGGAGATTATAATCCCCACCCGCTGTTCCTCGCTCCCAGATGAACGGGGCTGAAGCCTGAAATAAAGCTTACAGGCCTCTTTGAACACTAAGAATGTATCTCTTCCCCCAGAAAACCTATCTGGAAGAGATAACTTGGGTTCAGGTATGGCCTGGGCGTGAGCTGAGGCCAGATACCCCACAACCTGCTGAAGCTGCTGCACCACCTGCATCCGCAGACCAGTGACCTCAGCTGAGATGGTCTGCATCAGTTGTGAGAAGGCATCTGCAGAGAATGTCTGAGACAATGGCTCAGAGAAAAAAAAATGGTAATAGGCTGCTGATAATGTCATGCTTGGGAGGTAAGGGAATCAGGTAACAGGTAGGTGAATTGGGCAAAAGGGGGTCAGGAGAGCCTAATCTGACAATACCAGACGTGTCATAGACCTGGTCGATGTGGTAAACCAGAGGAGCCAACAGATGCTGGCGTTAAGTCTAGATGCCGAAAAAGCTTTTGACTGACTAGACTGGTCTTTTCTGTTTGCGTCTTTGCAACCATTCGGCATCAAGGGTAGATTCCTCAGTGCAATTCAAGCCCTTTATAAATCCCCCACGGCATCCATCAAACTCCCCTTTCTCACATCTCCTCCTTTTTCCATCTCAAACGGTACGAGACAGGGTGCTGTGACGCTTGGGAGGTAAGGGAATCAGGTAACAGGTAGGTGAATTTGGCAAAAGGGGGTCAGGAGAGCCTAGTCTGACCCTGATGCTGGGGTCCCTGGCTCGCCCTGATCTCGGAGGTACCTCTGATGGTGAGGAGTTCCGAGCTGCCACCCTGTACCCTAAAACTCCTGATTAGCCCTAAGCTGAGGGCCCCTACCTCCACCCACGGGTCAGGAATCACAGTTTCTCCCAAGGAAAGACTTTAGCTCAGCAGCTAAGCATCAGGACAGCACAGCACCAAGACCTAGAGCAAATAGCTATTAGCAGCACCTGACAGAGTAGAGGGAAGGCTATTTAAAGCCAGGGGGAAGGGATTCCAGGTGAGTCACACATTAACTCCTGAACCAGCAATTGAACATAATAGTGACTACAGTTCTGGAGCACAAAACAGGAGGCAAGAACCTTCACAATCATCAACCATGCAGGTCTTAAAGACAAACCATATACACAGCAGCATCCAACAATGTCAGCGCCATCTAAGTGCGTGGCAGGTGCCCTCTGTCCCCCCTCCTCTTCGATATGTGTATTGAGCCATTAGTGGCTCCCATCCGCAGTCATGGGATATTTCGAGAGTGAAGTTGGGCAGCAAGGAATTTAAAATATCTCTCTTTGCTGACAATGTCCTCCTCACTCTAAGGGTACCTTTACACGTCGCAACATTGCATGCAATTTCACTTGCAACTTACTGGTTGCAGTGAAATCATGTACACATTGTTCCATTTGTACACAGCAACAAAATAGAACAATGTGACCATGATTTCACTGCAACCAGTAAGTTGCAAGTGAAATTGCATGCAATGTTGCGACTTGTAAAGGTACCCTAAAAATCTCCACATCTCTCTTCCTAACCTGATGTCCACTTTAAAAACATATTGTGGCCTCTCAGATTAAAAGGTGAACCAATCTAAAACAGAGGCTCTCCCTATCAACATACCTACAGATTCACTGAGTTATCTGATTCTCAACTTCAAATTCAGATGGAAATCGGATACTAATAAATACTTATGGGCAATCATATCTGTCTTGTTTGACACTTTATACACTTTATACAAACATAACTTCCCTTCCCTTTTTAAGGACCTGAGAGCCCTCCTCCTTAAATGGTCATCCCTTAGGATAGCTTTACACGTTGCAACATTGCATGCAATTTCACTTGCAACATACTGGTTGCAGTGAAATCATGGACACATTGTTCCATTTGTACATGGCAGCAAAATGGAACAGTGTCCATGATTTCACTGCAACCAGTAAGTTACAAGTGAAACTGCATGCAATGTTGCGACGTGTAAAGCTACCCTTAAAGGAATCCTGTCACCTCCAGAACGCCTCCTAAGCTACCAAAACATGTCTCTGCAGCATCTTATCACTAATCTCACACTTTTTTGTCTCCTAAAATCATCCTGTGAAAGTGCATAAAAACGTTTTAATACTCACTCATTAGGGATTATAATTAGCAGGGGCCATATTCTTTAGTCACTAAGGCGGGCTGTTTTGCAGCTCCAGGATCCACCCTCTCTCTGTCTGTGTGCTGTGGTTGTGCAGGCATTGCCCTCCCCCTCTCTATCACTCACAGAATGCAAATCATTAGTCCTGCCTTCAGTTTCAGTTTCACAGCAGCACAGACAGAGAGAGGGTGGATCATTCAGGCTGCAAAACAACATGCCCTGGTAACTAAAGAATATGGCCCCTGCTAATTATAATCACTAATGAGTATTAAAACGTTTTTCTCCACTTTCACAGGATGCTTTTAGGAGACAAAAGGAGTGTGAGATTAGTGATGGGATGCTGCAAGGGCATGTTTTGATAGCTTAGGAGGCGTTTTGGAGGTGACAGGATCCCTTTAATCTCTCTTGGCTAGGCAGAGTAGCATCGGTAAAGATTACGTTGGTTCCCAAACTGTTATACTACTTTGAAACACTGCCAGTGACCATCCCATAAGGATACCTTCTCACGCCACAACCACCGGAGACATTTTTGATGGCGATATTTCGCCCTGGAATTATTGCCGTCAAATTGCCTCCTAATTGCGGCGTGTATTTTGGGAATTTGGCGTCGATACGTCACCTTCTTCCGGTCGCTGATTTTGGAGCAGTGCTCCAATGTTGTATCGCTTTATTATTGATTTGATGTTCTTATATAATTGAAAAATGTTCAATAAAAAAATTATAATTGCAAAAAAAAAAATAATATGATTACAGACTTAATAGAATTAAAATTAAACATTAATAAAATCAACAATGCAAATCAACAATTAAAAAAAATAGTCATAATTTTAATGGGAGGGATGTACTTGATGGATTGACAGCAAATTATCAATATTTGGCTTCAGTTTTGTAAGGAATAACTGCAAATCTCCCCGTTCTGTGATGTTCAATCTGCTCCTTTTTTTTGTTGATAGGTTTGTAACAACACTAAAACTTTTTTCGACAAGGTATGACGAGGGAAACACTATCAAATGTTTTCTCGCAATTTCCCACAGCCCAGGATATTTTTCGGGTATTTCTGCCTGCAGTCAAAATGTTTGATAGCCTTTTTTAAATTTCACCTTCAGCTCCTCGTTGGTGCTAAGCTCGAGTAGCTCCTCTTGTAATAACACATTCGCCACTTCCGTTTCATCAAATAGATTTATGATCCATTGTGGTAATTCCATCATCAGAATATCTTCAAATCTGTTTTTGAAGTCATCATGCCGGGCATTTAAATGTTGAACGTATGTCTGAATATCCTCATCAAGACATTCTGCCTGTGACAAGTTTGGAAACTGTGAGAATTCGCACCAATATTTTGCTTCATAAATTTCAATTTTCCAATAAAGGTACCGTCACACGCCGCAATATCGCCTGGAGATCATAAAGGCGATATGTAGTCCCGGAGCAATCGCCGTGAAATTCCCTCACGGTTGCGGCGTGTGATTGGGGAATTTCACAGCGATAAATCACCTCTCGCCCGTCGCCTGATTCCTGAACAGTGCTTAGTTATCAGCCGCAATCGTTAAGGCGATATTTCCGTGTTGGGGCGTGTGACATGGCGATAGTGCAAGAAAGAGCGATGCCTATGATTTCCCGTAGGCGTGCCTCAGCATGCTGGAGTCCGCGCCCTATCTGAACTGATTGGTGTGGGCTACTGTGTTCCCATTGGCTGTCAGTTGACCCCGTGCCGTATTTGAAGAGCTGTCCGTTCAGCACCACACACATCTTCAGCTACACAACCGTCTGCAAACTCAGTGCAATTACGCGCGCCATTGAATAGCGCAAGGTATGTTGTCCGCGTTGTGAGACGGTAGCCGGGGTTGTCATGGACGGCCGGTACGTCTCCCCCAGGTTGTGCGCCCTCTATGGGTAGAAAAGTACTCCAGTCCAGGGTTTGGAGGTTTTTTCCCTCTTCCCAGAGAGGAAGGCGTTAAGAGGAAGCAGGAACACTGGGTGTGGGTCCTTAAGTTGGGAGTGAGCACAACTCCCTGGGATTCTGATGAGGAAGCATGTTCTGAGTCAGGCCGCAGACCTAGTGGCGGATAGACTTCTGGGAAAGCAGCAAGGAGCGGCCCCTGAAGGAAGGGGACCGGAATGCTCTTTTGGACTATTGCTTTTTTGTCTCTTCTGTTGGTGGAATAAAACCCGTGTGCAGTGACCCGTGGTGCCCGGATCCCTTGTCTTCGCCGTGCCGCCGCTACCTCACATATGGTGGAGAATGCGGGCAAGCCCGGCCCGGTGAGATGTAGCCGGCGCTACTGTTGCCCTCAGTTCCGGTGGGAAAGTGACTGTGTCATGAGGCTAATGAGCGGCTGATAAGTGAGAGGAGCCGCCAGTCTCTTGTGGGGTGCCCGGAGCCCATGTCCTGGATCCGGCCGGCTACGCTGCAACCTACACCCGCTGCCAGCATGGAGGAGTTGCTCAAGCACCTGGTGTTGGCCCAGCAGCAGCAACAGGAAGCTCAGCAGCAGCAGGAGAGGAGGCACCAGGAGCAAATGGCCCTGCTGACCGAGGCTGTGCAGGCCAGACCGAGGGAGCCGCCCCGAGGACCCAGTGACGAAGGCTGCGTCCGGAAGGCGGTAAGACAAGCGCTGCAAAAAATGACCCCGGGGGAGGATGTGGAAGCGTTCCTGGCGGTGTTCGAGCGAGTGGCAGAGCGCGAGAGACTGCCGGTTGCTCAGTGGGCTGAGGTACTGTCACCCTATTTGATTGGAGAGCCCCAGAAAGCATATCTGGACCTCTGTACAGAGGACGCCCTGGATTATAGGGCCTTGAAGGGCAAAATTCTTGCTCGGACAGGGGTTAATACGTATGTGCGGGCGCAGCGGGTGAACCAGTGGTTCTATGACGAAACCAAACCCGCCTGGTCCCAGGCATATGACTTGCTACATTTGGTAAAAAAATGGTTGCAGCCTGAGACCCTGAGCCCGGCTCAAATGGTGGAGAGGGTGGTGGTTGATCGCTTTGTACGCACTTTACCTGTCTCCATACAACGATGGGTAGGCCAGGGCGACCCGAGTACTCTGGATCAAGTGGTGGGCTTGGTAGAGCGACACGTGGCTACGCAGGACTTGATCCGGGACTCTGGGACTTTGCGTGCCGCCCGTCGTACCGCCCCCTCCAAGCCTCAGGCCCGGGCCCCACCACCGACATCCGTACAAGAGACCGCACCCGCCCCGTTCGATGCCTCTCCAGCCATCTCTGGGGTCAGGAAGGCTATGTACCCCAAACGACAACCCATCCAGGGGCTTCCATCCCTATTAGATGTTGGCGGTGCCAGCGGGTGGGACATATGGCAGCCCAGTGTCCCCTCACGACAGAGCCCATGGATTGCGAGGTTGGCCGCCGGGGTTCCCTGTATGCGCAGGCGGTGTGCACCGCGGACATGGTTCGCCCAGAGACCGAGCCCCACTTATGCCAGATACAGGTTAATGGTTGTCCGGTGACGGGCCTGTTGGACTCCGGAAGCCTAGTGACCCTGGTGCGATCCACCCTGGTGGCGAAAGTAAAAGTGTCACCGGACGTACTGTGGGCGTGGTTTGCATACACGGGGATCATAAGAATTATCCCACGGGGTTGTCACCCTCACGGCACCCTGCGGACAGGTGCAGCATGAGGTGGGGATTGTGTACTCTCTTCCCTATGATGTGATCCTCGGAAGGGATCTGCCTTTGTTCTGGACTTTATGGAAGGGGTCCTCTAAGTCCCCTCAGGTAATGGATGGTCCAGGGCCTGAGCCTGACGATCCCGAGTCCGGGACGCCTGCCGTAGGGGTGACCATGTTAGGGACAGAGTGTGAACCCGATAGGGCTCCCCTAGAGGTGTTGGCAGGAGAGACCGAGACGGCCGAGCCGGTCCCGGAGTTGGAGGCTTCCCCGGATACGTTCGGGACAGCCCAACTCCAGGATCCGACCTTGGCAAACGCCCGGGGTCGAGTGACGGTAATCGATGGGATAGCCCAGGTGCCGGGTACCCAGGAAAGGTACCCCCATTTTGCTCTCAAGCAAAACTTGCTATACCAGGTGGATGAGATACGGGGCGAGGTGATCGAACAGTTGTTGGTGCCCCAGCCGTATCGCCGGCGAGTCCTCGACCTGGCCCACAAACACCTGATGAGCGGCCACCTAGGGGTCAAGAAAACGCAAGAGCGAATCTTGCAGAGGTTCTATTGGCCCGGGGTTTTTGGTGAGGTGAAACGGTTCTGCGAAACCTGCCCGGAGTGCCAGCTTACCGCACCCCTGGCACACTTCCGCAGCCCGTTGGTGCCGTTACCTATTATAGAGGTACCATTTGAAAGGATAGGGATGGATTTGGTGGGGCCCCTCGTAAAGTCTGCTCGAGGGCACCAACACATCCTGGTGATTGTGGACTATGCCACCCGTTATCCAGAGGTGATACCCCTCAGACATACGGCGGCTAAGCTGATTGCTCGGGAGTTGTTTGCTGTGTTCTGCCGGTGGGGTTGCCCAAGGAGATCCTTACGGATCAGGGGACCCCATTCATGTCCAAGGTAACTAAAGAGCTATGCCGGCTACTCCAGATCAAGCAGTTACGTACGTCTGTGTATCATCCTCAAACGGACGGTTTAGTGGAGCGGTTCAATAAAACCCTCAAAACCATGCTAAAAAGGGTGATATCCAAAGACGGTAAAGACTGGGACATGTTGCTTCCCTACCTGATGTTCGCCGTCCGGGAGGTGCCACAGTCCTCCACGGGGTTTTCGCCTTTTGAATTATTGTACGGGCGACATCCCCAGGGACTGTTGGACCTGGCAAAAGATATGTGGGAGCAAGAGCCCACCCCCCATAAAAGTGTGATCGAACACATTCTGGGGATGCAGAACCGCATAAGTGCGGTCATGCCGATCGTGAGAGAACACTTACAGGAGGCTCAGGCCGGCCAGAGCGGCCGCTACAATAGACAGGCCACCGTGAGGTCTTTCAACCCAGGGGATCGAGTGTTGGTATTGGTCCCCACCGCTGAAAGCAAGTTCCTAGCCAAGTGGCAGGGTCCCTACGAGATTAAGGAACAAGTCGGGGCGGTCAACTACAAAGTGTTGCAACCCGGAAGGAGGAAACCTGAGCAGATTTACCATGTCAATCTGTTGAAGCCCTGGAAGGACAGGGTAAGCCTGATGGGGGAGCTATTTCCCTCTCCCTCTTCTTCTGGTCGTTCGCCCCCGGGTCCTGCGACCTCCGGAGGGGACGTACCGGAAGTCAAGATCGGAGAAACCCTTACCAAACAACAGAGGCGGGAAGCCCGACGGCTAGTTCAGCAGAACCCGGATGTTTTCTCTGAATTACCCGGTCGTACCAGTCTAATACGCCACGACATTGTCACCGAGCCTCAGATGAAGGTACGCCTGAAGCCATACCGGGTACCGGAGGCTCGGAGACAAGCCATCTCCATGGAGGTGAAAAACATGCTTCGCCTTGGGGTCATCGAAAAATCCAAGAGCGAATGGGCCAGTCCCATTGTCCTAATACCTAAACCCGATGGTTCCTTGAGATTCTGTAATGACTTTAGGAGACTGAACGAAATATCCAAGTTCGATCTCTACCCCATGCCCCGGGTGGATGAGCTGATAGATCGGCTGGGACAGGCGCAGTATTTCACCACGCTGGACCTAACCAAGGGGTACTGGCAGGTGCCCCTGACGGAGTCCGCCAAGGAGAAAACCGCTTTTGTTACGCCCGAGGGTCTCTTCCACTATGTCGTTCTGCCTTTTGGGTTGCATGGCGCCCCGGCCACATTCCAGAGGTTGATGGACGTAGTGCTGGAACCTCACCAGGCGTATGCATCAGCGTACCTTGACGATATCATCATTTACAGCACCGAGTGGCAGACCCACTTGGACCAGGTCCAGGCGGTGGTGGACGCGCTTCGAACAGCGGGATTGACGGACAATCCCAAGAAATGTGCGTTGGGGCTTACAGAGGCCCGTTACTTGGGGTACGTGATAGGGCAAGGGTCATCAAACCCCAAATCAACAAAGTGGAGGCAATCCAAACGTGGCCTAGACCCCTAACCACAAAGCAGGTCCGAGCTTTCCTGGGTATTGTGGGGTACTATAGGAGGTTTGTCCCCAATTTTGCGAGTCTCTCGGCCCCATTGACGGACCTTCTAAAGGGAAAGAAGTCTGTCATGGTGCGCTGGACTCCGCAGGCCGAGGACTCATTCCGGACCCTAAAGGGGGTCCTGTGTGGACAGCCCGTGCTCGTGAACCCCGATTTCCAAAAGGAGTTCGTTGTCCAAATGGATGCCTCGGAGGTCGGCCTCGGGGCCGTGCTGTCCCAGGTGATCCAGGGGCAGGAACACCCGGTCACATACTTGAGTCGGAAACTCACCCCTCCCGAACGGAACTACAGCGTAGTGGAGAAGGAGTGCCTGGCCATCAAGTGGGCCTTGGAGTCCCTCCGCTACTACCTGTTGGGACGGCAGTTCCGCCTGGTTACGGACCACTCTCCGCTGGTGGGATGAGGTCCGCCAAGGAACGGAACGCCCGGGTCACCCGGTGGTTCCTGTCCCTACAAAACTTTCGGTTCACGGTGGAACACCGAGCCGGGAGGTGGCAGGGCAACGCGGATGCCTTGTCCCGCAGTCCGTGTTTGCTGGCTGGAGTTCAATCCCGCTCGCTTGAACTGAGGGGGGGGGTGTGTGAGACGGTAGCCGGGGTTGTCATGGACGGCCGGTACGTCTCCCCCAGGTTGTGCGCCCTCCATGGGTAGAAAAGTACTCCAGTCCAGGGTTTGGAGGTTTTTTCCCTCTTCCCAGAGAGGAAGGCGTTAAGAGGAAGCAGGAACACTGGGTGTGGGTCCTTGAGTTGGGAGTGAGCACAACTCCCTGGGATTCTAATGAGGAAGCATGTTCTGAGTCAGGCCGCAGACCTAGTGGCGGATAGACTTCTGGGAAAGCAGCAAGGAGCGGCCCCTGAAGGAAGGGGACCGGAATGCTCTTTTGGACTATTGTTTTTTTGTCTCTTCTGTTGGTGGAATAAAACCCGTGTGCAGTGACCCGTGGTGCCCGGATCCCTTGTCTTCGCCGTGCCGCCGCTACCTCACAGCGTGTATTAAGTTGCGCTGTGTTGAGTATAGTGCCACACATGACAGCTCAGATGTTGGCCTACACATCGTAGATGGGTTCCATGGGCCACGCACTGCAATCGCCCTATGTGTGTGAATTTATACTGAGTGTGAATACTGCTCCCACTCCGCGGACGTCTACCTTGTTAGCCCTCAACTTTGTTGCAAAACGTGTGCACACAAATACTTCAGTTCAGCCATGGCAACTCTGCCATGGCGTAGACCAATGCAGGCACATATGTACATAGCGTGGTTTGTATCTTACCGCCATCACCTACAGACGCACACATAGCCATTCTTTAGTGTAATCCACTGTACTGCACAAGACTGCTCCTGTGTGACGCTTTGGCGCCTCGAAAGTGTGTTGCAGGAGCCACAATTGACGACACGAGCGTGTATTTGGTACAAACTCTGAAAGACAATGGCATCATGTATTAGCCAGCCTTCCAGAGCAGGCTGACCAATGGTATCGCTGTTGCGTTGTCCAATGAGCATGTATGGGGCGCGGTGTAAACCACTGTGGCACGCCTATGTCCTCGCCGCGCTGAACATGTACGCCCACAATGCCTTTGAGATTGCGGTGTGTGAAGTGGCGATGGAATTATGCAAGATTGGTTCCGCTGTAGGTGAGGCGATTTCCGGAGCGACACATCGCCTTACCTTAAGGGCGACATTGCGGCGTGTGATGCCGCCATTGGCGATCTGAGACGACCAAGAAAATCAGGAGCGCGCATGTTAGATTGCCGCATATCGCCAGGTGATATTGCAGCGTGTGACGATACCTTAAAAGCCGAAATTAAACCCTTTGTTTTCATTAAATTTAGGCTGTCCCTTTGTAACTGCAAGTTAATGTCATTATATTTTTTTAACAAATCTGTGAAACACGCGATATCTTTCAATTTGATCAGGTTTTCTTTTAAATCTGGATCTTTACTTTCCAGAAACTCTAAAACTGATTCAAAAAGTGAGTAAAATCTTGTTAAACATGCATCTTTCGACAACCAGCGTACTTCAGTATGTAAGAGCAATTGTTGGAAGTCTTCATCATTTTCGTCACACAATTGTGCAAATAAACGGGTATTCAACGCATTGCTTCTTATTTTGTTAACTGCTTTAATCACAAATTGAAGTGATTGGCGCTATTACTCAAATTTTTCGCTACCAGGTGTTGTCGGTGGATGACACAGTGAATTGCAGTTACTCCTGGTATAATTCTTTTAAGATGGCTTATAAACCCACAATATCGCCCAAACATGGCAGGAGCTCCATCTGCTGCCACCGAAATAATGTTTGTAAATGGAATCGATTTTTCCTTAAAAAAATCACTCAGGACATTAAATATTGATTCGCCTCCAATGTCCGTCTCCAAAGTTTTCGCAAATAGCAACTCTCCATGGATTTCTTCGTCGATAACAAATTGAACATATACCAATAAAAATGCTTCATTACCAGGTAAAGTTGACTCGTCCAGTTGAATAGAAAAATGAGTTGTTTGCAGATAATTACAAAAGAAGCTTTCAATATCAGAGCTCATTTCATCAATACGTCTTTGTACAGTGTTGTTACTCAAAGGAGTTCTTTTGAGTACGTCAAATGGAGGTTTGTGCAGAACAGTTTTTAAAACCTCTTCAACAGCAGGTAAAATTAATTGTTCTCCGATGGTGTGCGGTTTTCTAGATTTCACTATAAGGAATGAGATATTGTAACTGTCCGCAAGCCATCATCGTTACTTTGAGACGTTGAAGCGAACATACTGTGCACAGTGGGTCTCTTTTCATATTTTTCCTTCAATGTTTTAAAATATTTTAAATCTTTACCTATTTTATCAGGATGATACCTTCTTAGATGATCTTCGAGCTTTGATGGTTTCATAGAGTCATTGCTTAAAACTTTGTTGCATAAAAGGCATATGAGCAATCGTTTGCCTTTGATGGAAGAAAACCAAATTTCAAATAATCAACACTGTACTGTCAACATTTCTTCTTAGATTCAGCCATGTTTCGTGTCAGTTACCTCCCTGTAAAGAAAAAAATGTTTTAGCAATCATAAGGCGATTTTAACTTCATATGCTCTCTTCTTTGAGCTGTCTTCCCCCTGTGCGCTCTCCCCCTGTATGTATTCTCTCTTTTCCCCTTGCGTGCTGTCTCTTTTCCCCTTGTGTGCTGTCTCTTATCCCCCTTGCTTGCTGTCTCTTTTCCCCCTTGCATGCTGTCTCTTTCCTCTTTTGTGTGCTGTGAGCTGTCTCTTTCCCCCTTGTGTGGTGTGGGCTGTCTCTTTCCCCCTTGTGTGCTGTGAGCTGTCTCTTTCCCCCCGCCTTGTGTGCTGTAAGCTGTCTCTTTCCCCCTTTTGTGTGTGCTGTTTCTTTACCTCCTTTTGCTGTCTCTGTGCTCCCTTGTGTGGTCCGTTCAAAAGGACCCTTGATGATGTCAGAGTCATGTGATCGGTGACTCCACCCATGACTCTGACATCATGACAGCTCCTCCAGATTCAGATTGTGTTTAGTGGCGACGGGATTGGGGGGCACCGAGGGGCACTGGGGGGGGAAGGTGCAGAGTGAGGGAACCTGGCGGGGGTGATCGGGCTGCGGAGATGTGTGCAGCGGAGGTGATGGACGGAAGTGCAGCCATCGCCATATTCAGAGATTAATGACTTCCGGTCGGCGCTTGGAATTGTGGGATAGCAACATAAGCACCGGAAGTCTGTGACAGAGCCGATTGGTGATTATATATTTAGATTACAATGTTAAATAAAAGTATGTATAACAAATAGGCAGGTACTTTTTCCGGCACTGGCAAACACTGACATTGATTCACTTACACTTTTCTTTTTAAAATTCCGGAAACAAATGAGTAACGTTTGTCTTTGGCATTCGTATTTATATTGGTGAAGAATCAAACAAGTACATGCAAGATTGCAAGCAAAACACAAGTGGTATTTTTTGTCCCTTTGCACGTCTGAACAAGCATTGCGGGCAGGCGGGCAGCGCTTTGCAAGTGTCGACATGCTTTGTACTGAATATCGAATATGCACGTTTTTACAAGTAACAGTCGCTGACCTTCTTAAAATATTATCTGCTTACATTGATAGGGAAATCCAAGCCAACATTTTTGTTCTTTACTATCGAAACCAGATAAATTTTCGTAGACCCCCACTTACAATTTGTGAACCCCTTTTTTTTTTCACGCCAACGTAGACCCCCATCGAGTCTCCCGTGGACCCCTGGGGGTCCACCTGGGCCACTTTGGGAATCACTGCCCTAAATCCTATCCCCCAGAACTTTCAAAAACTGATCCCCATGGTCGCGGGAGACGGGTCTCAACTCCTGTGGCTCCCCTGACCGCATGGAAGCCTGGTTCCGTGTGCCCACAGCCCTGGGCAGGTTACTTCCATCTATGCTCAGCAACTCTGGAAGCTTGCCTCAGTTCTTTAGTCAGGCTAATGTGCTAAGGTTGATTGTAGGAGTTTTGCTGTGTGTGAGGGGGATGGCCAGATACAGAGCTATAGTTAATATAGTGTTATAGAAATTGGCAGCAGCATCTGCATTGTTAATGAAGCTATGTGTCACACCGCGGACTGGGGTGCGTCTAGATACAGTGCGTAACAGTGGCGCACAGACCAACGGTGTCTGGCGCACTACACCAAGCAACAGATGGAAAACACTTGGAGCACAAATACAAAGGAGGGCCCTGCTCATAGCAAATGGGGGAAAGGCGACCTCCTGCATTCACCTGCGACTGTGCCCTGATCTCTCAACCGTACCTATATGGGTTCTTTCACCCTGTCGCCGAGTAGGATATCTAGTCCTTTGCTCTAAGTGATGTTAATTCTCAATAGGGAGATGGCACTACTCCCAACCACTGCACCAAAATCAACAAGAGGGGAAGGAAAGACAGACAGGGAAACAACTTCACGCCTGTAGCCACACTCCTAGACAGCAGTTGGCTTGGCAATGGTCAGCTTCTCCAGAGTACCTCCTTCCTTCAGAAATTGACATTAACTCCTACACTTCCCTGACAGGGTGACCCTGGTCCACACCCACAAGCGTGACAGCAGCTCTGTCAATGGATTAGTGAACGGGTGGCATGGTGGTTAGCACTGCAGTCTAGCAGCACCAGGATCCTGGGTTCAAATCCCACCAAGGGTGACAGCTTTATATGTTCTCCCCCTGTTTGCATGTGTTTCCTCTGGGTTCTCGGATTTCCTCCCACATGTCAATAGACATACAGATAACTGAGATTGTGAGCCTCAATGGGGACAGCGATGCTGATGTAAGTAAAGTGCTGTGGAATTAATACCGCTATGTAAGTGAATAAATGATGTCCGCCTCCATTGGTTCGAATATGGGGCGGGTCTGCAGTACCGAACCGCAGCCACTATGCAGTTGATGGGGCTGTGCCAGAAAGGAGGAGCTGAAAGGCGGAGATGCGGGGTGTCGTACTGTCACCAATCAGACATTGATCATCTATGCTAAGGATAAATCATGAATGTTAGTCCTAGTCCTAGAGACATAGATAGACTTATAGATTGGTACATTGAAGTGGACACCAAATCCATCCTGATGATGTGATGATGATCTCTACTGATCAGTGATGATGAACAACAATCGACCTGGTGGGGGCGGTCCTCATCTGCAGGTGGGCGGGGCTCATCAGCGGTGCACGGCAGGGGCCCCGGGACACGTACATGATGGAACAATAGAAAGTGGAAGCATTCTGCTATTCCCCACATCAGCACAACACTCACACCCAGAAACTGGCCGCCTACGTCACTGAGTGGGCGTTGTAGAGGGCTGGTCAACTCGGCAGCCAATCCTGATCTAGGCCCCTCCCCTTTTGAAATGTTTTTGGAGCATAGGCGACGTTAATTGGTTGGAAGCTGTGTGACGTCGCGCAGCCCCTTTGAGCCCGGCCTCGGCAGCAGTGTGACAATAACGCAGAGCTCGGTTGGTTCTGTGTCTGGCCGGGAATGTCCCGGTGCTGGAAGCCGCACGGATGATGATGGCACAGGCGCTGCCCATGCGCTTGGCGCACACTGCGGCCATGGTGAAGCAGGAGCCGGACGATGACTCGGACATGGACGAGCCCAACTTACTGCTCAAGAAGCTGGACAGCACCGAGGCGCAGATCATCCACAGCGGACACTTCATGGTGTCCTCACCGCACAGCGAGCACCCGCCCAAGAAAGGCTACGACTTCGACACGGTGAATGAGAAGGCCTGCCAGACCTACAGCTTCGGCAAGGCCAGCACCTGCCATCTGTCCATAGACGCGTCCCTCACCAAGCTGCTGGAGTGCATGACCCTGGCATACAGGTACTGCACCACTGTGTGCCCCCACCACTGTGTGCCCCCCCCCCACACCACCACGTTGCCTGTGTGCCCCCTCCCCCCCACCACCACCACTGTGTGCCCCCCCCCCCACCTACTGTTGCCCCCCCCCCCCACCACCACTGTGTGCCCCCCCCCCCCCACCACTGGTGCCCCCCACCACCACCACTGTGTGCCCCCCCACCACCACCACTGTGTGCCCCCCCACCACCACACTGTGTGCCCCCCACCACCACCACTGTGTGCCCCCCACCACCACCACTGTGTGCCCCCCCACCACCACCACTGTGTGCCCCCCCACCACCACCACTGTGTGCCCCCCACCACCACCACTGTGTGCCCCCCACCACCACCACTGTGTGCCCCCCACCACCACCATGTGTGCCCCCCACCACCACCACTGTGTGCCCCCCACCACCACCACTGTGTGCCCCCCACCACCACCACTGTGTGCCCCCCCACCACCACCACTGTGTGCCCCCCCCACCACCACCTGTGTGCCCCCCACCACCACCACTGTGTGCCCCCCACCACCACCATGTGTGCCCCCCCCACCACCACCAGTGTGTGCCCCCCCCACCACACCAGTGTGTGCCCCCCCCACCACACTGTGTGCCCCCCCACCACCACCAGTGTGTGCCCCCCCACCACACCAGTGTGTGCCCCCACCACCACCAGTGTGTGCCCCCCACCACCACCAGTGTGTGCCCCCACCACCACCAGTGTGTGCCCCCCACCACCACCAGTGTGTGCCCCCACCACCACCAGTGTGTGCCCCCACCACCACCAGTGTGTGCCCCCCCACCACCACCAGTGTGTGCCCCCACCACCACCAGTGTGTGCCCCCACCACCACCAGTGTGTGCCCCCACCCCACCACCAGTGTGTGCCCCCCACCACCACCAGTGTGTGCCCCCACCACCACCAGTGTGTGCCCCCCACCACCACCAGTGTGTGCCCCCACCACCACCAGTGTGTGCCCCCACCACCACCAGTGTGTGCCCCCACCACCACCAGTGTGTGCCCCCACCACCACCAGTGTGTGCCCCCCCACCACCACCAGTGTGTGCCCCCCACCACCACCAGTGTGTGCCCCCCACCACCACCCGTGTGTGCCCCCCACCACCACCAGTGTGTGCCCCCCACCACCCACCAGTGTGTGCCCCCACCACCACCAGTGTGTGCCCCCACCACCACCATGTGTGCCCCCCACCACCACCAGTGTGTGCCCCCACCACCACATGTGTGCGCCCCCCACCACCACCAGTGTGCGCCCCCCCACCACCACCAGTGTGTGCCCCCACCACCTACTGTGTGCCCCCCCCCACACTGTGTGCGCCCCCCCACCACTGTGTGCCCCCACCACCACTACCCAAATGTGTGCCCCCCACCAGTGTGTGCCCCCACCACCACCACCAGTGTGTGCCCCCCCACCACTGTGTCCCCCCACCACAATCCACCATCACATGTGCCCCCTACTCCACTGTGTGCCCCACCCCACCCACACCCCCACGCAACCACCACTATGTGCCCCCCCACCACCACTATGTGCCCCCTGGGCTCAGGGCATCTGTGTGGCGTCGTGAGGGCTGTGCCAGGCGGTGCTGCCCTGATCCGGGCCTGCCTCATATAAGGCCACCTTCACGTGTATACAGGACTGACACACCACAACTAGGAAAAGCTGCACTGAGACATATGGCAGCGAATCCATAGCCACAAATGGCCTTTTGTCTGGGTTAAACCTTATTGGGTTTATTGTTTATCTTTCTCCATTTTCATGTGAGATGTATTACAATGCCAGCAGGAGTAGCCTCGGGTATATGTGGTCAATAACACGACCTCTGACCATCCTGCAGAGCTGGGGCTGATATCCAGGGGCGGGGGTCGTCTACCGCAATGACACATACACAGGCAAAAAATAACGTGTAAGGTTATTTATTTATTAAATCTACTAGATGGTGGCCCGATTCTAACGCATCGGGTATTCTAGAATATGTATGTAGTTTATTTATGAAGATGTAAAAATAATGCAATGCGAAGCTGGGTATAAATCCTGCACCAATATTGCTGATTGGTCGCAGTGTCAGTGTGCACCGCTGTGGGAGTTCAGTGGTGTCAGTGTGCACCGCTGTGGGAGTTCAGTGGTGTCGGTGTGCACCGCTGTGGGAGTTCAGTGGTGTCGGTGTGCACCGCTGTGGGAGTTCAGTGGTGTCGGTGTGCACCGCTGTGGGAGTTCAGTGGTGTCGGTGTGCACCGCTGTGGGAGTTCAGTGGTGTCGGTGTGCACCGCTGTGGGAGTTCAGTGGTGTCGGTGTGCATCAGGGGTGAGCGGAGGTGACTGGGTGCTGAGCAGTTGAGTGGGGTTCAGTGCACAGTGTGGGGTGAGAGGGGGCAGTGTGGATTCAGTAGGGTAGTGTGGGTTCTGAGAGGGGTGAGCAGAGGTAGTTGGGGGTGAATAGCAGGATGGAGGAGGCTCCACTCATCCAGACATTGTTCCTCTTCGGCCCCGTTCACACATTGCGTATTTTTGTGCGCTCTTTTACGCACGCTTTTCAAACATACGCAATGTGTTTTGTGTCTGCCAGCAAAGTGAATGGGAAATTCACTTGCTGTGCAGACACTGCATAGTTTTATGCAGCGCTTTTATGGGAGAAAACGCTGCTGCATAAAGAATTCACATGGCAATTCTTTATGCAGCAGCTCCTGCGTTTTCTCCCATAGGGGCCGGCGCTGCTGGATCTGATGTCAGAGCTAGGAGGAAGAATCCTGCTTCCTCCTCCCCTCTGTGACGTGTGACTGCCCCCATTTGATTTCACAGTGTATTAATAAATACTGCGAAATCAAAATTAAACAAAGTCAAATACATGAAAAATAATAAAGAATGAATACTTATCCTCCGACGGCTGTTCTGGTGGCCGGGAGCTGCCACGGGAATTGACCTGCCATGATATCAGAGGGGTGTTCCCGGAGCTGATTGGCCGCTCTCAGTCATATGATATGTATCATATGACCGCGAGCGGCCAATCAGCGCCGGGAACGCCTCTCTGACATCACGGCAGGTCCTGGCAGGACTGTACATTGCCTGCCTCTACACCGGAGACCTTGAAAAGGCATCGGAAAGGTAAGTATGAATTCTTTATTATTTTTCATACTTCTGACTTTGTTTAATTTTGATTTCTCAGTGTATATTAATACACTGCGAAATCAAATGGGGGCGGTCACACATGTCACAGAGGGGAGGAGGAACAGGATTCTTCCTTACCTTCTGTGAGCGTGAGCGGGAAAGCGAGTGGAGGTGGGTGCAGCAGGGAGGTATCGGGTGGCTACTCTGAATGAACATCTGATGCCGAAGCATCAGCTGTTCATTTCAAATAGCGGGGCGGAAAAGCCGCCAGTAAAGTCGGCTTTTCCGCCCGCTATGTGAGTGTACCGCTGTAACAGCAATCCCGTGTCGCTAATGCACGCAGCTGTTTTGCATACACTTCGCTCATTGGTTGCCGTGGCTGGCGGCAACCAATGAGCGCTGGTGCGCAATTTCCGTTACAGACAGAGAACCTTAGACGATTATATAGTAGAATTCATACGCCATACATCTGCAGATGCATAAATATGCACTGAGCCTAATGGCAGATGTACTGTTCTCAGCATAAATGAGTACACCCCATATGAAAAGTAGGAGCTTAATATCTCTCTGAACCCAAAAGGAATTGCCAAAATTTTGACAAAACTGTTTTGTAGGATTTATTTATTTATTTTTTTATTTTAAATCCTGTAAGGTGAAAAAATGTGCCTAAGCACTAAAAGGCAGGGGCTGCCACCTACCTGACTGATGTGCCTGGCACCATTCACCGCCGACATGGAGCGGGCATAGACTGATTTTGCAGCTACCTTGACAGAGAGGAGTCTTCTCTGCTCTGTTGACAGGTGTCATAGCAGACTTCACGCTGATTGACAGCCAGCTTATCCATTTAGATAGCGAGCAGACAGCTGTCAATCAGCATATGACCGGCTGTGCTGCCCAATTCCACAGACCAGAGCAGTAACGAAGCTGCCGCTTTGTTTACCCCGCCATGGTGTGCCAAGCAGGAGCAGTCTGTGCCCGCTCTATGGCAGGGATGAACACGGTGAACAGCACCGAGCACAACAGGCAGGTAGGTGACAGCTACCTGCCCATTAGTGCTTGGGTAGATTTATTTATTTATTTTTTAAATTCCGGATATACTCTTTAATAGTGTAACTTTTAATTACAAAATGAACAGTTTTTTACCGAAATTAGTTGATATGACAGTGAATACACCCCACATAAAAAAAACCCTCCTACATCCAGTATTTTGTATGACCTCCATGATTCATGCGTGAGTTTTCTAGACATGGAATGAACGAGTTGCCAACAAATTGCTACATTTTTCTTTTTTTTTTTTTTTTTTTTTATACTTCAGGAACTACCTTAGAGTCTGGATGCTGATTATTATAATGGTATTTATTCAAGAGCTTTACTTGTATATAGGGGGTATACATAGTAACAAGTACAATAATAATGAAACATATAAACAATACAAGGCACACACAAGTACAAAAGGAGAGGGAACTCTGCCTGCAAGGGCTCAGTCTACAGGGGATGAGTGAGGATACAGTGGGGGGGAGGGTAGAGCTGGTTGTGCTGTGGTATAGTGGACTGAGGCTCACTGCAGGTTGTAGGCTTGTTGGAAGAGGTGGGTCTTCAGGTTAGGCCGATTTCACATCATGGCAAGATCAAGTCCGGGGCTGTCCGGTGTGAATCTGACAGCCCTGGACCTGATTTTGTGGTAATGCAGCCCTATGGGGCCGGTTGGCAGCTATTTACCATCCGGTTTAGATCTGTCCGGGAGAATTCAGATTTTTCTCCCGGACCGAAAAACGTTGCTTGCAGCATTTTTGTGTCCAGGGCAAAAATTGTACAAAATCGGATCTGACAAAAAATCGGAGCCGGACGCCGAGTGCTGAAGTTTAGCAGCGGGTGCTGCTAAACATCAGCCCCTGGAGCTATCCCCTGCAGAGATTTCAGGACTGCGGCTAGCTCCCCGCTAGCCGCAATCTCAAAATTTCGGCTCCTGCTGCAGCGATCTCCCGAATCCAGCTGCAAACCGGACCGGAGAGCATATTTGCCCTCCAGTTCTGTTTGACATTCTAGTCCAGGGCTGTCCCATTCACATCGGACACCCCGAATGTGATCTTCCCGTGATGTGAAACCGGCCTTACTTTTGAAGGTTTCCATGGCGAGAGTCTGATGTATTGGGGCAGAGAGTTCCACAGTATGGGGAAAGTACAGGAGAAATCTTGTATGGGGTTGCGGGAAGAGGTGATAAGAGGGGGGACTAGAGAAGGAGATATTGTGAGGATCGGAGGTTATGTGTAGGTAAGTACCGGGAGACCATGTCACAGATGTATGGAGGAGACAGGTTGCGGATGGCTTTGTGTGTCATGGTTAGCGTTTTCAACTGGAGTCTCTGGGCAATGTGGAGCCTGTGAAGGGCTTGGCATAGAGGAGAGGCTGGGGATTAATGGGAAGTCAGGTGGATTAGTCAGGCAGAAGTATTTAAGATAGATTAGAGGGGAGGCTAGAGAGCAGGAGGTTGCAGTAGTCGAGGTGAGAGATGAAGAGAGCATGAACTAATGTTTTTGCAGTTTCTTGGTTAAGAAATTTACGGATCCAGAAAATGTTTTTGAGCTGGAGTTGGCAGGAGGTAGAAAGGACTTGTATATGTGGCTTGAAAGAGAGGGCAGATTCGAGAATCACCCCGAGGCACCGAAAATGTGGGACTTGGTAGAGTGAGCAGCCATTGACTTTTTGGGTATGTGCACACTGGTAGTTTTACTGCAGGTTTAGCAGCGGAAACCGCCGGTCGGTTTCCATGAGTTTTATTTAAATTTATGTTAATCCAAAAGCGGCTTTTGGGTTAACATTAAAACCGACAGCCGCTGTGCACACACCGGCGGTTTCCACATGATCATCTGTTGCTAAAACCGCTGGGTTCCCAGCGGGTTAGCAACGAATGAGCATGTTCTATAAACCGGCCGGTTATGCAGCGGCTGCAAGCAGAATCATGTACTGCTTCCAGCCGCCGCAACACCGCCGGCGCTAACCCACTGTGCACCCTCCCGTAGCCCGCGGCACATACCCGCCAGGATGCCGGTGGACGGCTCCAGAGCTACCTGGCGGGTCCGCCCAGCCGCCGCCGACACAAACCCGCCCACCAGTATGCACATACCCTTAGGCTAGAAATGCATTAGTGATCTTAGATGTGAATTTTTAATAATCTTCATGTTGCAAAAGTGCACGTCTACTATGGGCACGGAGTCATTGTGGCATCTTTTCTTTCAACATAGGGCAGTACATCTGGTGGTGCTCCTGGTGTCAAGGAGCTACATTTCATTGATGTTATCATGAATTCATTGATATTGATATTCTATATTGAAAGAAAAGAGGCTACCCTCATTCTGAGCCCTTGGTAGACGTTCCCCTTTCCAACAATACAATAATTCAAAAGTGAAAATTATTCAGTGGCCAAGTATGTCTCCTGATCTGAACCCAATTGATCACTAATGGGGAATTCTGATGAGACAAATTGAGTATCACTCTCCATCCAGCATCCAGGCTATAAAAGAGGTCGTTCTTGAAGAATGGAAAAAAATACATGTTGCAATATGTCACCAACTTGTTCAATCAATGTCTAGACTTGGTGCTGTCCTTAAAATCATGGAGGTCATACAAAATACTAGATGTAGGAGTTTTTATGTAGGGTGTATTCATTTTTGCATTAGCTATTTTGAGTAAAACTCAAGATTTTGTAATGTGTTATATTATTTACCTTACTTTCATGCTATGGGTTAAAAAAAATGTCCTGTGAAACTTTGGTTTGCCAGCTTTTTGGGAATTGTTAGTGTTCAGTGAGATATTGATTAAAATCTTACTTTTTTCAAAGGGGTGTACTCATTTTGCTGAGCACCTATACTGCCTTGCAGTTTGCTTTTATGAATCGCTCACATGAATTCCTGTTTGCAGTCTTATCTGAGGTTAGTGACACCTTCACAGAAAGTCATCAGTAAGATTTTAGAAAGTAAGAGCGGACACCTTTGCAAACCCTGGGTGGATTTTCAAACTCCTGCCAGATGCTGCCTTGGTGCCAGGAACAAGCTGAAGACTTGGCCAAAGCAGCACATTGCATGGTTGATTACGTTTCCACTGAACAATAGGGTTATGTTCACATCACGGTTCAGGTTTGATTCTTTCTAAACCACCTAAGGTGCAGAAAACCAAAATATGAGCCAGACTGGTCACAAGACAGGCCCTCATGGTGCCCTTGTATTTGGTGGATTACATTAGGGTGTCCATCATTTTTACCAGAAATAAAAACTTCATGTTGTGGGTTTGTGGTATTGGAGGGCTGAGGTCCGGCAGGAGTTCTAGGTTGATAATCTGATATTTACAGCACAAAAAAACAGTTAGGGATTGCTTGCTGCTTTCTGGTGGTTTGACCACTGAGATTCGCAGCTATCAAGTTCTGAACACTTCAAATTCTGAATGGGGCTCTGCTGTCTCATCTTAAATGAACTGGAGATTCGCATATTCAGTCTCTGCTCTATTCATTGTCTATAGGACTGCCGAGCTTAGGCTGCTTTCACATTACGATATTCGGATTTCCGATGCTGTCCGATCAAAATCGGACAGCATCGGATCCGAATTTGGCCTCCATGCAGCCCTATGGGCATCGGACCGAATCGGATGTGCACTAATTGCCATCCGATTTGGTCCGATCCGATTCTGTCCGATTTTATTATCGGTGCAAAAATCGGAGCTTGCTCCGATTTTTGCACCGAAAATAAAATCTGACAGATTCGGATCGGACCAAATCGGATGGCATTTAGTGCACATCCGATTAGGTCCGATCCCTATAAGATGGGGCCCTATGGAGAAGGGTCCGAGGAAACATCTGATGTCTCCTCGGACCCCGTTTTACTGTACTGAGCATGCTCAGTACAGTAAAACTGCTCCTAACTAGGAGCACAAGGGTTAAAAAAAAATGTTATTCTCACCTCTCCACGAGCCCCCGCCGTCTTCCGCCATCTTCTTGGAGGCTCCCGATGGCTCCCGCAGGCTGCCGTTGTCAGCAGAGGGCTTCCTCTGCCTTATAGGACCTGCGGTGATGTCACAGTCACGTGACCGCGGGTTACCATGGTGAACCCGCGGTCACGTGACTGTGATATCACCGCAGGTCCTATAAGGCAGAGGAAGCCCTCTGCTGACAACGGCAGCCTGCGGGAGCCATCGGGAGCCTCCAAGAAGATGGCGGAAGACGGCGGGGCTCGTGGAGAGGTGAGAATAACATTTTTTTTATTTTTTTTTTTTCTTCACCCCGCAGGGAACGATTTTATGCCGGAATCGGGTGCCTATTTGGCACCCGATTCCAGGCATCAGAAGGGAGCCGATGCTGTCCGATTTATATCTGACAGCATCGGCTCCCTAAAAATTGTAATGTGAAGGTAGCCTTAGCTGTTTCATGGCAATAAATAGTGATGGCTGAGCATGCAAATCTCCACTATTCAGAACTTAGATGCAGAGTTCCTTTGGTATCACTAAATTGATGACATGGGAGTCATGTTGCTCCTACATATTGATGCTCCTAATGACGTCTACTGAAAAAATGTCAATATTTACTTTTCTAAATACTTTGTGTTATTGATAACCACCTGACTAATGTCTAGAAGTGCTTGAAGGAGACATAATGATTTGTGGTTACCTTGCAGCTCTGTGAAGTTATTAATAATCTCCAGACCAGGTGATTTTTGTTTTTGTGCTTTAATTTTATTCCTTTTGATTGATCGATCTATCTACGCAGCATAAATGAGTGTACCCACCTTGAAAAGTAAGGGCCTCTTTAAACACACCAACTTCTGAACAGATCTCTGGTTGCAGTGAAATAATGGACACATTGTTCCATTTGTACACAGCCACAAAATGAAGCAATGTATCCATGATTTCACTGCAACCAGAGATCTGTTCAGAAGTTGGACACAGAAGTTGGTGTGTGTAAAGCGGCCCTAAGACCTTCACAAATATCTCACTGAATACAAGAATTTTCCAAATTTTTACAAGACCAAGACTTGAGCTTCATACATCCTTTTTTTTTTTTTTTTTTTTTTTAACCCATAACATGAAAGTAATGTTAATAAAATCACTTTCATTACTAAATCTTCAGGTTTACTCAAATTAGGTGATGCAAAAATGAATACACCACACGTGAACAAGTTGGTGACATATTGCAAAATCTATTTTTTTCCCGTTCTTCAAGAACATCCTCTTTTAGAGCCTGGATGCTGCATGGAGCGTGATGGTCAACTTGTCTCTTCAGAATTCCCCATTAGTGATCGATTGGGTCAGATCAGGAGACAAACAAGGCCACTGAATCCCTTTTACCTTGTTCTCCTTCAGAAATGCATTAGTGGCCTTAGATCTGTGTTTTGGATCATTGTAATGTTGGAAAAGGGCACGTCTACTAAAGGCACGGAGTGATTGTAGCATCTTCATATTCAATATAGAGCAGTACATCTGTGAATTCATACCATCAATGAAAGTGACACCAGGAGCACTCATGTAGCTCCATATAAGGATGCTGCCACCACCACAATGCTTCTCTGTTCTCCTCACCTTTGCAACACCTTATGGTGGGTTTACACGCTCCAACGGCTGTCCGATATTGGATCCGACGCCGCGGGAGCGTGCATTTTGTGCCCGGATTTCAAAGAATCGCATCGGAGGTTTACACAGCGCGATATCGTGATACAACGTCCCTACGATGTCTACGCCTCCCGACCCAGGAACGACCATTTAACATGGGAGTCAATGGAGGACGTTGTACTGCACATCGCAGTTGGGCTGTCACACAGCACGATCCGGCTCCAACCGGCATCCGATGTCTGGCTGTTGGAGAGCAGGCTAATTAGATCCCCGATATCGGTTTGACATCGTTCGTGCATCGTATTGGACGTTCACACCATACAACGCACGAACGATATCGGGTCCAACGCACGAGCCACGTGACTTTTGGTCGGAGTTGGACGCCGATATCAGGACGTGTAAACCACCATTACAGTTTTGAAGCCATCAATTCCAAATATAATTATCTTGGTTTTATCATTCCATAGTATAGCGTCCGTAGTCTTTATATTTTAAAGCATGGGCGTTGTCAAACTAGGCACTTTTTTTTATGTTCATGGGCCTCTGGCGTGGATATCGCCCATACATGAAATACGCCAGTTTGTGTTTTTATTACTTAAGCTAACTACAGTGAACTTGCAACTTGATTTTCTTCAATCCTTTTCACCAGAAATCACTATTCTAGGTATGGTATTTAACGTCTGCGGTCAGCCTGAACGTCTCTGTGAAATGGTTGTGGTTCAATCTTTTTATCAATAATCGGCCTGATATGTATAATGCTTTGCTGATCTTGTAGCCATCACCTTTCTTGTATAAAAAAAATATTTTCGTTCTAAGGTCTTGTGACAGTTCTCTTCCATGTAGTAACATTGCTTACAGCATGAATTAGGAAGGGGTTTTCTAGGGTTCCTTTCACATCAGCGGTATTGCAATTTCGCAATAGATTCGCCACATCTGCCGGATCCACCGCATAATGACCGACTTGCTGCACGGTCCAGCAAGCCCCATTCATTTTCTATGGGGCTTGTGGTCGGATGCGGCAAGTGCTGTACTACCAAATCAGGCAGGTTCGGCACTTGCTACGGTAGCAGCGGTTTTTTTTTTTTTTTTTTTTTGCAGTGCCGCAAGTGCAGGATTTGGCAATACCGCACTTGCCGCACCCGACTGCAAGTTCCATAGAGAATGAATGGGGCTTGCCAGATCGGTGCCGGAAGTCGGCCGTTACGCGGTATATCCGGCAGCTGCGGTGACATCTGCCGTATCTTCCGTGCAATTGCAATACCGCTGATGTGAAAGCACCCTAAGTTGTCATTCCCATTTATGGTCACCTATCTCCTAGACACCTGTTTAATTAATAGACCTACCTGTGGTTAAATTCTTGTTCATTAGAATTTCATAGTCTAAACTTTAGCGTTCTCTGAAGACTATCTTTGGAGTGTACTTAGGGCTGCTTTACACACACCAACTTCTGTGTCCAACTTCTGAACAGATCTCTGGTTGCAGTGAAATCATGGACACATTGTTCCGTTTTGTGGCTGTGTAAAAATGGAACAATGTGTCCATGATTTCACTGCAACCAGAGATCTGTTCAGAAGTTGGACACAGAAGTTGGTGTGTGTAAAGCGGCCCTTAGTTTTGCAACATGACCTTTGATCAATTTTGTAAGAAAAAAATACTTTTTTGAGTGTGTGAGAAACATATTGTTTACAATCAATAGCCCACATTTGCGAGAGTGTTTTGTAGTGAGATGTCCCATAGAACATGTTTAGTCAGCTGAGACGTGGATACCCTAGTATGCCCTGTGAGCTGATATGTCAGCATTAATCACCATAAGGTGACGTTCACACGATGAGCATTTGGTGAGTCTTGTTTACCTCCTGGCTTGCAGCTACTGAGCTGAACAATCAGAGGAAAAGTATAATAGAAACACGTCACTACTTCTAAATTTTTTTTTACCCGCTCGTGGTTCTGGCTACGAATACTGAGGTAAAATTTCACCAAAGACTCTGTGCACATGGCCTAAGAAATACTGATGTAAAACACTGACCATATACTGAATGTGTGAATGTGGTCTTATGGCTTTCCTTTAGGTGATGTCGGGGTATACGCACACCGAGTCTTTTGCTAAGTTTTTGGAGCGGAAACTACATGAAAATTCTCCATAATCTTCCCAAGAATGCAAAACTCCACTCCAAAAACTAAGCAAAATGTTTCTGTTTGCACCCAGCCTTATACTTTCCTCTGTACTTTTTCCTAGGGAAGAGAGAGAGAAGTAAAAAATGATGTGTTTTTTGCCTGGTTTTCAGTGCAGCCAAAAGAGCTGTAATTTCCTGCGTATAGACCCAGAATTATAAAGTGTGGAAACTGTTCATAAACAAACCAGATATAGTTCTGTGCCACCTCTTCACTTGTGACCACATAGTCATATCCACATGAGTTTTCAAGCAGAAATTGCTTCAGGAAGCTTCTTCTTTTTTTCCTTATTTTTTTCCATTGGCCAGTGCCTAATGGGAGAAATTCCTTTTAGGATCTGCTTCAAAGGATTGACATGCGGTCGATTTAAACCGCTGAGCTGATGCTGTCATGTGATGCTTTAGCTGATCGGGTTGCCGCCCCGCCCGGTCAGCTGATTAAGGTCCTGCAGCCATCGGAGGATGACACCACACATCGCGGAACACTTGGCGGAGACACTAACACTCGATTTACCTCAGTATTTGGGGAGTCTATTTACCTCAGTATTTGGGGAGTCTATTTACCTCAGTATTTGGTTCTTTGGTGAGCAGTTTTACCTCAGTATCTGGGGAGTCTATATACCTCAGTATCTGGGGAGTCTATTTACCTCAGTATTTGGGGAGTCTATTTACCTCAGTATTTGGGGAGTTTATTTACCTCAGTATTTGGGGAGTTTATTTACCTCAGTATTTGGGGAGTCTATTTACCTCAGTATTTGAAGCCAAAACCAGAAGTGGAACAATCAGAGGAGAAGTATAATAGAAACACGTCACCACTTCTGGATTTATCACCCACTCTTGGTTTTAACTTTGGTGAATTTTTTACCTCGGTATTTCAAACACTTAAGGTACCGTCACACGGGGAGATATCGCCGGCGATGTTGCGGCGATCTCATGAACGCGCACATCGCTTCAGCATCGCTCTTGAGACGTCACACGTAGCAATATCGCCGGCAACCCAGGGCGATCCGGCAATTCCGGAATCGCCTGAAACAACCTTGAAGCGATGTGTGCTTTTCAGATCGCCGTGTCACACAGCACCACCTCACCGGCAATGTGGCATACAGAATGGATCGCCTGAACACAGACATCGCCTGTGCCATTGCTATCGCCGCGTCACACGGCAGTAGGCATACGGATCGCTCAAGCAACATCGCCTGATTTCCCGACACTGTTGGGAAATCTCTGAACTCAGAAACAGAGATTTATCGCCGTTCAGTCGCCTCGTTACACGCAGCGATGCACGGGCGATGTCGCTTCAACATCGCCTGAACAGGAAGATCTCGGCGACATCGCCGGCGATATCTCCCCGTGTGACGGTACCTTTAGGGTATGTGCCCACATAGTGGTTTAGCAGCGAAAACCGCCGGCGGTTTAGCATAGGTTTTATTTAAATTTATGTAAATCCTAAGCAGCGTTAGGACTCACAAGTAACCCTATGTAATTTAGAAAACGCTGTGCACACATAGTGGGTTTATGTGAGCGGATCTGCCAGAGGTTGAGCGGTTTCCTAGCGGTTTAGGAGCATACAACATGTCAATTCTTCTCAGCGGTTTTTGATTGTTTTCATGAACAAAATTCTCCATAGAAAACCGCCGGAAAAAACGACAAAACGCTGTGCACACACTGAAAAAAACGCTGGGAAACAGCTGGAGACTTCAGAGCTCAGAACTCTAGGCTCCTGCAAATTTCCACCGGTTTACTGACGGTTTGAACGTCACTAAACCACTATGTGGGCACATACCCTTAACGTGTGCATGTGGCCTAACAGGTGGACTTAAATCTTTGGTAAAATGAGCACTTTGCATTCCTTACATGATTTACTCTGAAAAGAAGAAGTATTCAGACTTCTTTTCCCACACCTGGTTCTATAGCATTGTCATTCATTTTTCTCTGATGTCCATTTTATGTGATGCTCTTCTGTAGGGTGTAGTCTGGGTGAGGATTACTATTATCCAGTACAATTCCCTAAAATATCAGCAGAGATAATGTAGAGGTCAGTTTTTCCCTTTCCCTTTTTTCTTTCCTGTTACTAGATAAGTAGATTTCATGTATAGCTCTGTGGTTTATTGTCATTATATTAGATATGGATCTGAAATTCTCGTCCAATTATAACTGCCAATCGTTACTATGTGGAGAGTGATTACCTGCTGGGTTTATCTTTCTCATGTAGCACAGACATTGTGAAACACTTTAGACATAATCATCATTTTCCCCATTGGAGCTCGCAATCTAAATTCCCTATCATTAAGTTTTCGGTGTGGAAAGAAACCCCACAAACCCAGGGAGAATGTAGAAACTCTTTGCGGATGTTGTCACTTCATTTTGTAATTTGATATGATTTAAAAAACAACAAACTACACTTAACCTGACTCTTCATCTCACCCATTTAATGTGATGGTGCAAAATAAAAATTTGTGAAAGATCTTGAGATCTGTTTATTTTCTTTAAGGTACCGTTACATGGCTCAATATTGAAAGCGAACCTGTCGCCCCCTCCAGGCATCTAAAGATAACATAGCCACCTTCTGCAGCACTAAGGCTGCATTCTGACAAGGTGTCTATAGCATTTATGCTCCCTTGATTCACTGAAATAAAGACTTTTATAAGATCTGTTTCAAACCAGATCCAAGACCGGGAGGCGGGTTTTCAAGTGTCAATCTCCAGCCTCTGTGGTGTCAGTCATCCCTCTCTTCTCTCTGTGCACCGCCTCCAGGGCCATCTCCCTGCATTACAGAGCTTTGTCAGCTCTGCTACAACATAGAGCTGCTGTTATAGGAGACCCCACAGTAGTAAATCTAGCAGGAGGACCCTGAGCAGACAAAGCACTGCATGCTACGTAGCAGCCCTTGAGCTGAGCAGTTTTCACTTTCAGTTTCTTGTACCCAGCAGCATTGCTCCTCAGCCCCTGATCTAAAGCACAAACTCAACTCTGCTGCACTGCTGACAGCTCAGCTCAAGGCTGCTACATAGCAGGCAGTGCTTTGTCTGCTCAGGGTCCTCCTGCTAGACTTACTACTGTGGGGTCTCCTATAACAGCAGCTCTATGTTGTAGCAGAGCTGACAAAGCTCTGTAATGCAGGGAGATGGCCCTGGAGGCGGTGCACAGAGAGCAGAGAGGGATGACTGACACCACAGAGGAGGGAGATAGACACTTGAAAACCCGCCTCCCGGTCTTGGGTCTGGTTTGAAACAGATTTTATATAAGTCTTTATTTCAGTGAATCAAGGGAGCATAAATGCTATAGACACCTTGTCAGAATGCAGCCTTAGTGCTGCAGAAGGTGGCTGTTATTTTTAGATGCCTGGAGGGGGTGACAGGTTCGCTTGAAATGATCCTGCTAACTATCTCGGGGGCGCGCGGTCTTTAGGACACCGTTTTGACATAGTTGGTGAGATGTCGCACGTCTAGATGTTGTGGACAACGCACCAACGATGTAGTGAGCAGCTATCATTCGCACAACCCAGCGAACGATACTTGTTCACTGTTGTGAATGACATCGTTATCGCGGTGTCACACACAACGATGCAGCAGGTTGGCTGATCGAGGATCATCTGATTTGAGAACATGTTCTCAAATCTGTGATCAACGATCCAACGAATCATTGTAGGCATATCTGTGTCGCACGCAACGAGGTAGTAACTATGTTGTTTGAACTACTCCAAATCTGTGACGTTTCAGTGATATCGTTCACTATCTCATACCGTGTAACGGTACCTTAAGACACATTTCGTCTTCTCCCATTTCTAACAGGAAAGGTTCTCTCTTTTGTTTGGTTCAGTGAAACATTTTAGACACACGGTGGTTGTGGTTGTGCAATGGTTTGGCAATGAGCTCCGAACACTAAACGTAAAATTTAATAAAAGAACCTTGTTTTGATGTGTTAGGATTGTGCAATTCTTATAATGGTGGCTAAGAAGAGAATCAGGCTGAAGGTCATACAGACTAATAGATCCAATACACTTAACATAGGACATAATGCCCTAAAAAAAGTGATGATGTTATTTATTCTCTATAAAAGCATATTAAACAAGAAGCAAAGTTATTTTTTGTTCCATTTGACATAACGCTCTGGACTCGGACTTGCTCTTGCAGCAGTTATACCGTAGTAATGAATTTGTTTTAATTAAGTCAAATGTTGCACGAGACTTCAGTGGTAAATCAAGAAGAAGAATGTTTATAGACCAGGGGTGGTTGCCTTCACACTTCCACACTGTAAAGCTAATCTCACTTGCTGTATGTGATGGGACTTTGCAGTGTAGGTAGGAAATACATTGGCATATGGATCCCAGTTGTGCCGATGGGGTTGGAGCTTTTTTCTTTTGTTTCCTTGGTGTCGGTTTATGACAAAGACCATTGGGATTCTTCTGTTTTTACTCCAAGGAATATGACTGGGCTCTTCGTAGGTTTTCTCTAGCTTGAATTACTTTAACGTATTATTATATATTGTTAAAACCTGTTCATATGAGCACATACAGTACACACATGAAGATTTATTTCAGCTCTCCTTATAGTTCATGTGCAAACTGAAGTGCTCGGAACAACTTGCTCGTAAAAGGTTAAAAAGAAAAAAAAAAAGATAGGATAGCTCTAGAATTTATCTTAGGGAGGAGGCACACTGTACGAGTGACTCACGCAGAGTGCAATGCAAGGGAAACTCGCATTGCGCTCGGACCAGTGTTTCCATATTAGGCCGGCACACTGGTGCGTGTCCCCTGCGCTGGACTCGCACTGCAAGTCAAATGCCAGTTCACTCGACATGCTGCACTGAACGCGTGTTCACACGAGTGGCTAATGAAAGTCTATGGGTGCGAGGAAACCTCGCACCCAGACAGCACACTGTGCGAGTCGCTCACGCATGTGCTATTCTCCCGACAGAGGAAATCCCGATGGGTATATAGCTACAGTTAAAGATCTGTAGATATAATAGCTATGTCGGCTTTCTGCTGCTTTGACAGCAGCATATTAACCCTGTCTGCAGCTTCTGTGTTGCATGTCATCCGGGAGCCGGCAGATGCGGTTAATAATCCGGTTATTTCGGCTTAACCTCATGCTTCTGTCCTGCCATGTTGTCCGCTTTTGTCCAGATTCTTGGATTCAAACTGACAGGACAGAATGTGTCCAAAGGTGCTAAATTATTTATTTAGATAAAACCCGGCAATTTCAGCACTTCTGTGTGGAGCTGAAATCGCTGGTGATGGAGTTCAGGCTCAAAGTCCGCATGGTCCTGAACGTTAAAGCTGGGTGCTGACCGTGGTACTGAAGCTAAGATTGCTTGCTGTGGAGCTTCAGCACCATAGTCAGCACCCAGCTTTAACGTTAAGGACCATGGAGAAATGCAGCAAAGAAAAGCGACCTGAAAATGATGTTACAAAAAACAGGCAAATCCTCCCAAAAAAAAAAAAAAAATTCACAGGTGGCCAACACCACCAGTAAAATGCTTAGAAAATTATCAAACAAAAGCACAAAATATCTTCGTTAAAAAAAAAAAATACTGAAGTGTCTTCTGCTTGGAAAGTTCATCAGGTTTGCCCTAGCTTAAGACGTTGTGTGCAGATACCCAGTCATGTGGCCGACATCCATCTAAGGTGGCTTCACACCACAGTGCATGATCGCGTCCAGGCTGTCCGGTGTAAACCACACAGCCTCGAACATGGTTTTTGGACCCATATGCCTATGGGGCCGGTGAGCCCAGATGGCTGCTCTCTGCAGTCCGGTTTCATCACTCCTCCGGGACAATCCGGGAGATACGGATTATCTCTCGGGACACAAAAATTATGCTTGCATCATTTTTTTTGTCCGGGATAACATCTCCCCAATTGCCGGAGTCTCCTTTGACACGGATTCGCCCGGATTCTCCCGGATCCAGGGCAATCGGCGCTCCCTAACATGGCCTATGGGGCCGGATTGCCCCGGACTGGGAGGATCCGGGAACTGGACACTGGCGGCTGTATGCCGCTGTTGTTTCAGGACCGCGGCTAGCTCCATGCTAGCCACGGTCTTGAAAAATCAGCAGCTGCGGCTACAATTGCAGCCATCCGGCTGCACACAGGACCGGAGTGCACATTTGGCCCTCCGGTTCTGTGTGCTGATCCGGTCCGGGACTGTCAGGGGTCATCCCGGACAGCCCTGGACCGAATCACACCGTGGTGTGAAGCCAGCCTTAGCTGACTCTTCCAATGCACAGGGTGCTTGCTCTACCAATTGCTCCTGTCTTCTCTATGAAAAAAAAATATCTCTGGGAGAATGAGATTAACATCGAAATCAGACATGCAAATCACTTCTAGAGATCATCATTGGTGGCCTCCAACTTCAAAGCCTCACACAATTCGAGTCCAATCTGAACAATCTCTGTAGTAATCATGAATTTCATTGTGCTGTGTACAATGACAATGTGTCATGATCACTGAACCAAGATCTCAATATTGACCAATACTTGTGTGGAGCCTTTAGACCGTTGGCCAGACCCATTGATATCGGCAGGTGTGTTCAACATTAATGTGTATGGGGGCTTTTTGGTCTCCTACTGGTCTTTGTATCCTCTGCTCATCCCATTCTTCACTTCTGCCCCATCTCAACATACCGTAACTTTCTAAAGTGTTTTGGCTTTCCTGGTGTGTTTTGCACAATATATTGTGCATGTCTGTTTGTTTTTTCTTTATAACATTGTCACCTCACCTGTTTTGTATATAAAATGAATTGGAAAATATTTTCTGTGACCCAACAAATCTGATCCTTATTATTTTCTATTTTGCAGGGTTAACTGTGAGTGATTTCTGTTTTTTTTTTTTTTTTTTTTTTTTTTTTTTTTCTGGCTTGGTTATTTATGATCTGGATTGGATTGTTGGGTCATAATTCCAATAACTGAATTGTAGGATTCCCCTTTAACCTAAGCTTAATACACTTCTCTAGCTCTGTCCTACTGAACATAATATTTTGTAAAAAGTCATATTAATTGTAGCATTCTATGCAAACTATGTGTCCCAAATTATAATGAACTGCAGTGAGTCACAGATTGGTGCCTTCTTCTAGGTGAGCCTAAAAAAACTGTATGAGATAATAAACAGGGTTTATGAAATGAGTATGTAATTCTGTTTCTTTCAAAGTTCCCAGTAACAGCTGTTATAAGTTCCTGTGTTAAGCGGCTCTTGCTTTCTGTAGGTTTAGCACAAACAAGCAGCGTGTGCCAGGCATGTCTGCAAGGATTAGTGCTCTGTCACTCCGGCTCTCTTATTAAATAGCTTTTTCCATATCTGTGACTCTATAAATCCTCCCCCCAGGGTAGATGCTGTCGTGGTGGCGCTTGTGGCCTGTCCGCTTGCTACATTTGCCTTCCAGCTCTTGGGTCACGACCTACGCAGGAAGCCAGTTTTTAAGTGCTTTGCTTTTTCTTTTTTTAGTAGATTGTGCAAACTTTTCCATCACTTTTCCGTGTTTTCTGGGCACTTGAACAGTAAGAGGAGGGAAAAAAAAAAAAAAAAAAAAAAGTATTTCAAGGAAATGGACAAACTAATAAAGTATGTTTATGACATGAAACTTGGCTCCTAGGAAGAAGCAGCTGCACCAGCTCACAGCTAAAAACCTAGGTTTACATCCAGGATCCTAAGCTGATATTTCATCTAGAGCCACTTTGAAAATTCGGGTTGTGGTGGGAGCCGCATTTTTACATTTAAGTTGGGGCAACATGGCATGCAGCATGGCAAACGTTTGCTCTGTGAAGCTGCTGAACTTTTGAAACTCCTAAAATTAGAGACTTTGGATGGTTTCTGCAGTTTGATACAGCAGGTGGCCCCCCACGGCCTCCCTGTATGGGCAATGTGCCCCCCACGGCCTCCCCTGTGTATGGGGCAGGGTGCCCCCACGGCCTCCCGTATGGGGCAATGTGCCCCCCCACGGCCTCCCCTGTGTATGGGCAGGGTGCCACCCACATGCCTCCCCGTTGTATGGGGCAGGTTGCCCCCACGGCCTCCCCCTGTGTATGGGGCAGGTGCCCCCCCACGGCCTCCCCTGTGTATGGGGCAGGGTGCCCCCCCACGGCCCCCCTGTATGGGGCAATGTGCCCCCCCACGGCCTCCCCTGTGTATGGGGCAGGGTGCCCCCCACGGCCCTCCCTGTATGGGGCAGGGTGCCTATTTATTATTAATATAAATATATTATACATATTTTGCTTCTTTCCTTCAACGCTGGAATGGTACTTTTACACCTAAAGGCCCCGTTACACAATAGAACATCGGCTGCAATGACTTAAGCGATGCCGCAGGTGCACGCTCGCTTCCGACATCGCAGCCTAGCTGTCACACAGCAAGATGTTGCCGGTAACAGCGCTGCGATGTTGCTGCAGCGATCGCTTGCTGGGCTGGGATCAACCCAGCGAGCGATCCGCTACAATGTAGCGAATAGGCTGGATCGGCCGTGACATTGCTATTGCGGTGTTGCACCGAACAATGCCGCAGGTTGCTTAAGTTGAAGTTGACAGGTTTTCCTGCATGCAGGAAAACCTGTCAACTCCAACTTGAACCATCATCGTTATTGAATCGTCTGTTTACAAGCTATGACGCACCAATGATGTAGTTTAAACATCGTTCCTGACGTCACTTTTGGTCCCATACCCCCAACTGTAGGCCACATGCACACGTTGAGTATTTGTGTGATGTATTTTTTGCATCAGGATCTGTACGTCAAAACCAGGAGTTGGTAAAATAGTGCAGAGGTGGTGGTGTGTTTCTATTATACTACTCCTCTATTGTTACTACTCCTGGATTTTGTTACGGAGGTAAAAAAAAAACCACCAAATACCCAACATGTGCAAATGGCCTTATAGTAATGTGTGTTTCATTTTTTGCGCTACCTTGGTCCCACGACAGCATCTTGTGCCTCTAACCTCTGAGCTGCCAGAAGTGAGAAGTTTCGTGACAAGCTCTCAAAGGTTTGAGAGACAGACAAAGGCTTTTATAGACTTGTATTGAATTGTGTCTTCCGGCAACTCTCCAAGAAACTTTTAAGCAGCAGCCAGGTCACAAACCACCGAAGGGGACGGGAGTGACTTTGAAAACGGATGAAGACGCGGCAGTGTGAGTATAAGACTAAGGGCAGGGAAATTAGAGTTAAATTACCATGTCAGCAGTGAAATTTAATAATAATGATTAATTTAAAAAAACACCCTGAAGTGAAGAAGTGCTTTACGCAAGATTGTTATTTTAATCGTTTAAACAAGTTTCTAAAAATTTGATTTCTGAATATATTTAATCAGGTCTGTCTGTAGTGGAACTTGTGCAGAAGGTATTGTTGTGAGATCACAGATCACAATTGTATGTTCCTTCTTGCCGTCCGTGTTTTGTGGATCTGATATTTTTGAGAGCTTTTGGGCAAATGCATCTTCTCATTTCTGTTGCTGTTACCAGAAAAGACCTATTGTGCACATAAATACGTGGTGGATCAAGGAAGCCAACATTTTGATAAAGTAGTAGTGTTTTTGTACCACAATGTAATAATGTAATTAATGTCTTCAAAAGAAGAAAACAAATGTTATAAAGTATAAGCCACTTAAAAGGAACCTATTTGTGTGTTTTTAAGTGGGATCACCTATATTTTAGACTGCTGATCATTTATTGCCTGTGAGAGAAATACAATAATAACAGTGTATATATGTATGTATATATATATATAATAATAATATACTATATATATATATACTAGAAAAATTCTGTTTTGTGTTATATATATATGTGTGTGGTGATATATATATATATATATATATATATATATATTATATATATATATATATATATATATATATATATATAAAATAAATATAATATATATATATATATATATATATATATATAATAATTTTTTTTTTTTTTTCCTTTTAATAAAGAACACGAGCACTTGTTTAGCTGAGATATAGGAAGAATCAGCCTAGATTGTTGTCAAACTGTCTGTGGAAGGATTCTTTGGCCAACATCCTTCTAATATGTATGAGAACAGTAGGCCCCATGCACACAATGGGAGTTTGAGTTTTTGTTCAGTATTTGTGGCCAAAACCAGAATGGAACAATCAGAGGAAAATACAGAGGTGATGACTTGTTTCTGTTCCACTTTATCACCCACTCCTGGGTTTGGCTACAAATACTTAGGTAAAAAAACTCACCAAATACTCACCCTGCCTGTTTAACATACATCCCTCCAGTCCCTCCCATCTGGTCGCTGTGTGTGATGGTACCTTAAGTTTTTGTTCAGTCAAACAGGGGAGTATTTTGTCATTCCATTTATACCTCTGTTTTTTTACCCGAGTCCATACCTTCTGAACCAGGCCCAGGGTGATTTCGGCAATGCTTAGCGTTGCTATAGTAACCGATAATTTGGTTACCATAGCAAAGGGGCCAGCTGTGACATCACCGCTTAATGCCCACATCCTCACTGTCTCTTCACACAGCACAGGGAGCACACTTCCGCCCCTTGCTGTGTGATGTAGCAAAGCTGAATCAGTTCAACAAGAAGAAGGAAGACAGAAGAAATAAGAGAGAAGACCTGGATCGTTGGGAGGGATGCGTGGTGGTAATAAAGTTGGGAGTCCCTAATGGTGTCTTTATGTTTAATAAAGTATTTTTTCTCTGTGGTGTCTTTTTTTTTTTAACCCTTTATTGGAGATTTTTAATGGCTGGTCAAACATGGCCTGACATTAAGGGTATGTGCACATCTGACGTTTCTGCATCTTTGCAGACCGTCCGGAAACCGGTGGAGAATGGCAGAAACTGAGTTTTCTGAGCTCAGCAGTGTCCCTCGTTTTGTTAGCGATTTGCTAACTATTTGCGATCGGTTTATTAGCGTTTGTACAGCGTGTTCTTGGCGATTTCCCCGGCGTTTTTCTTAGCGTTTTCCAGACTGGTTTTTGGTGCACTTGTAAGCTAGATCCGCTGGAAAAACGCTCAAAACAAGTCACTTGCTCTATCTTTGAAAACCGGTGAAAAAAGTGGAAAGGAGAAGAAAAAAACCGTTCTAATGTACACAGCGTTTTCTAAAAGCCATTGACTAGCATGTTAATCCAACCGGTGGCTAGGATTAACATAAATTAACATAAAACTCAGCGGAAACCGCCGACGGAAAACGCTAAAAAACAGCCCACAAAACGACTGATGTGCACATACCCTAAGAATCTCGGGCTTAAAGAGAATCAACCACCTAAAAATCCCTATCTAACCTAGAAATATCTGTCCCTGGAGCCTAAAATTACTATTCTAACCATCCCTGACTGACTAAATCTACCTAACTAGATGCATAATAAATCACTTTTTATACTTCCCTAATCCGCGGCGGGCGGAAGTGACGCGGGGTCTGCAGCATGTGACCCGCTCATTGCGAGGACGCGATGGGTGGGTAATTTGAATCCTGGAAAGAAGATGGACCGCAGCGAGGCGGATGCGAGCTCAGCGAGGAGACCCGCCTATCGGTCAAAGACCCAGAAGAATGCCCATCAGTCAAGGATTTGGTAAGTATAAAAAGTGATTTATTGTGCATCTAGTTAAATAGATTTAGTCAGTCAGGGATGGTTAGAATAGTAATTTTAGGCTCCAGGGACAGATATTTATAGGTTAGATAGGGATTTTTAGGTGGTTGGTTCCCTTTAATACCAGCTGAAAAAACAAAGCTGGTGTTAACCCCTTTATTACCCAGTGTACCGCTTATTATTAATGCGCCCTTTTCAGGGGCAGCTGTGGGCTGCTATTCTTTAGTGGGGTAGGCCCTATAACAATGGGCCCTCACCCTGCTGAGAATACCAGCCCTTAGTTGCCTAGTTTTACTTTGGCTGGCTTTGAAAATAGGGCCTAGCCCACGCTTTTTTTTTTTTTTTTTTTTTTGCCAGCCAAGGGAAATTAGGCAGCTGAGGGTGGTGGCTCAGAAGTTTGCCTGCTTTCATCGGGCTATACCTAAAAAAGCTGTGGTGTCACACGTGTTTTTTTTTTTTTTTTTTTTTTTTTTTTTTATATTTATTTAACACCCTATAACGCCAGGTTGGTTGCCATACACTAAGGGCCACTTTACACACACCAACTTATCTGTCCAACTTCTGACCAACTTACTGGTTGCAGTGAAATCATGGACACATTGCTCCATTTTGTGGCTGTGTACAAATGGAACAATGTGTCCATGATTTCACTGCAACCAGTAAGTTGGTCAGACTTTGGACAGATAAGTTGGTGTGTGTAAAGTGGCCATTGTGTATGGCATCCCAGCAGAATCACTGTCGAGATTGGCTGTTGTAATTAGACTGGATTTTCTCAATCACAGAGGCTCCCATAGAGTGTGAGCTCATGTGATTGGCTGTTTGTTTGTCAGTGCAGTGAATAAGTAATTAGCTTAATAGGTGGCCCCGGAAGTAGCAGCTGGAGACTATTAAACCTGATCTAGCTATTCAATCCATTATAACTTTGACCAGCATGGTGCTACAAACTTGCAGAGTGTGCTGTCTGGGTGCGAGATTTTTTCGCCCTTGTGCGTGCGAGCGAGCAGTGCAAGTCTATGTTAGAATCGCGTGCAGTCGCAGCATGCTGCGACTGCACTCGCTTCTGATTCGCAAGGCGAGTTAAGTGCAGGGGATTCGCACCAGTGTGCCCTGGCTGATAGGGCAACACTGGTCTGAGTGCAATGCGAGTCCCTCGCACAGTGTGCCTTCAGTCTTGAGAGGTTACTGAACATGTAGCAATGCTGAATGGTCTGTATAAAGGGCCTGTGTAATGTCATGACCATGTGATCATAATGGGCAGAGCTCAGCAAGCTAAATCGTTACGGTCTATGTTGACTAAGGGTGCTTTCACATCAGCGTTTTTCGTAATTCGCGGCAGATGCGGTGAAAAAACCGCATCTGCCGCGTTTGCCGCATAACGGTTCCACTTGCGGCACGGTTGCGGTTTTTTCCATAGGAAGTATAGGGGGACTTGCGGCAGATGCGGCAAGTGCGGTTTTGCACTTGCGGCAGGTGCGGCAGCGAAAAAAACCGCGGTCAGCCGCGGTTTTTTTCGCTGCCGCACCTGCCGCAAGTGCAAAACCGCACTTGCCGCATCTGCCGCAAGTCCCCCTATACTTCCTATGGAAAAAACCGCAACCGTGCCGCAAGTGGAACCGTTATGCGGCAAACGCGGCAGATGCGGTTTTTTTCACCGCATCTGCCGCGAATTACGAAAAACGCTGATGTGAAAGCACCCTTAGTATGGTATTCTAGTAAAACTATTAAACATCCGGATGCCTGCTTGACTTGTTTGTCCAGCTAGCTAATGAAAATATGTGAGCATCTAAAATGCTTTTATGGGAGGAATACAACAATTTACAGAAAAACAATTATTAATGAACAGTACATGAACTAAATAATAACATTGGGGGTGGTTTAATAACAAAAAAGGACATGACAGGTTCATATTTTTTTTTTTTTTTTTGTCTTGCGTCAGTAGCCGTCCAAATCCTGATGCATCCTGATCAGGCATGCGTCCCTATATGTAAAATGGGGCCGCATGGACATCAGGTGGCGTCAGGTTTTTGACAGATGCATATAACTGCATCATTTTGAGCCACCCCCTGGACACATCATGTTAGGATTTTGCATCACAGTAAAAATCCTGATGTGTCCAGATGCGGCACAGTGTGTCAAAACAACGCATTGATATCAATGGCCGGATCAGTATTTCACACTGAGCATGCCCAGGCTACTTCCAGCATGCCTGGAGATCTCTCTTGGTGCCTGCCTATTTTGGGCTATAAAGGCCGTAATCTAATCTATTTTCTAATATACTTGTATTAAAATTCCATAACTACACAATCTAACTACTATTCGATTTTTTTTTTTTTTTCCCCCCTATATCCTGTCTGATGACCGTGTGTTTGAGAATCCCAGTGCATGCTGGGATACAGAAACAAAGCATCATCAGAGCAAGGGGCAGAGGCTTCATCCATGTCACTGCCCCTGCCCCCTCCCTGAAACAAAAGTCAGTGCTGCTCATTTTAGTGCTGCGCAATCTGCACGATGTCCGTGTCCACTCTTATAGCAGCTCAGATCATTAATAATCAGCAGACAGTAGAGCGGTGTCAATATCAGCATGCTCGAGACTGGTGAGGTCATTAGCGCGGGTGGCGCTAGTCTCCTGCCAGGTATTGTCATAACTCAATCAGCACTTCTTCCTCCTCCGGTTATGTGAATCTCTGTGTGTAGGGAGGGAACAGGAGCTGCTGGGGCAAAGGAAACCCAGACAGTTCTGCTTTGCAGTCAGCCCCAGTTACAATTGAAATAAAATGAAGGTAAAAATATTTTTAACTATTGAGATGCCCCGCAAAGCTCTTTTATGACCTCATGGGACATGAAGTGTGTAAAATAAATGATGAATTAAATGAATAGATAGCAAATAATAACAGAAATATAGAACTGGGAACACCTTTTTAAATGTACTTTAGTGATCCTTTTGGTCATAAAAATAGATTTTCCCACTGATATTGCACAATATTTATACTGTGGTATGTCGGCCAGTCATGGTCTGAATGGCTGGTATAGATTGCACAGGCAGAGGTCTGATGTAATGTGAATGTTTCACGGTGTCTTGCAGCAGTAGAAAGAGTTAATGCAAGTATGTGTGTATGAGTTAACACACCTCCTCTAGGGGTGTGGTCAGGGCTGATATGTGACTTCTGACTGGTCACAGGAGGTGATGTCAGCTCAGGTCCTGAAGATTGAGAGAACAGGCTTGTAGAGCACATGGGAAGAGACCAGGCCGGCAGCCTTGGACTGACGAGGTCAGTGATTGGAGTCGGAGAGTGCTCCATTAGGACATTTCTAAAGAAGTGATTCCAAGCCTGTGCAGGTGTACCTGTGTGTGAGGTAAACGGACTGCATACCATACAGTATGTTCTTGTACAGCCGAAGGAAGGCTTATCTTTAATTTTTTTTTTTTTATAATTCTTTATTTAGTCATAAATTTTAATAAACAAAGATAAGCAATAATAGCTCAATCAGTCAGTACAATTTGTAATAACTAGAATGTAATACACATAACAACAGTAAGGGCCGTTTTACACACACCAACTTGTGTCCAACTTCTGACCAACTTACTGGTTGCAGTGAAATCATGGACACATTGTTCCATTTGTACACAGCCACAAATGGAACAATGTGTCCATGATTTCACTGCAACCAGAAATCTTTTCAGAAGTTGGACACAGAAGTTGGTGTGTGTAAAGTGGCCATTAAGAAACAATTGAATGGGAAGAGAGAAGAAAGAAATAGAAGAGAAACCTGGGTGGGGGAGAGCAGGGGAATAGAACATAGGGGAAGGGTAAGAGAAGAGATGAGGGGGAGGGGAAGGGAGGATGTGGAAGGGTGGGACTTCTGCCTCCCAAACCAACAGGATATGCACTTCTAGCCGGCGGAAGATCCAAGATAATTCCTATATTCCTGCGTCTGTTGAAATTGCATCCAATCGAACCAGGTATCTCGAAAATTAGTAAAAGTATCATGAAGCGATGAGGTCAAATCCTCCATATGCATGAGGTCACTGACCTTCGTTATCCACATTGACATCGACGGGCAGCTCATCTTTAATTTGCACTGTGCAGTTTATGGAATTTCCAAATAAACCAGATGCACTTATTTCATAGAAGAGACTGTTGCTGTGTATTGGTTTGTGCTGCCAAGCGAGTATACTCCATCCTGATCTGTGATCGCTATATTACAATACACAGAATAAAAATAATGACCTTGACATAAAAATTAAGTTTTCAAGTATCCTGAAAAAAGTCCCCAAAATTACTTAAATATCTGAACGAGAAAAATGTTTACATCTCTTTAAAGGAAACCTGTCGGGAGGTTTTTGCCCTATAATTGGAAAGCAATATAATGTAGGGCACAAAAAGCCTGATTTAAGGGATGCATCACTTAGGCTGCCTTCACAATGCGGTCAGGTCCGATCCGGACCGGATCAGCACACCGAACCGGAGGGCTAATATGCCCTCCGGTCTGGTGTGCAGACTGACGCAGCTGCTGATGATTCAGGACTCGCAGGGAGCTAGCCGTGGTCCTGAAATAACAACGGCGTGCAGTCGCAGGTGTCTGGTTCCCGGATCGGGGCAATCCGGCCCCATAGGCTCCCATGTTAAGGAAGCGCCGGATTGTCCCGGGAAGGTCCGGGACACTCCAATTTTGGGGAGATTGTTCTACCCGGACACAAAAATATTGCAAGCAACGTTTTTGTGTCCGGGAGAAAAATCTGATTTCTCACGGATTCTTCCGGAGAGATTGAAGCCGGATGGCAGAGAGCTGCCATCCGGCCCCATAGGATACTGTGGGGCCAAAATCCGGTTCGGGGCTGTCACCCCTGACAGCCCTGGACCTGACCGCAGTGTGAAGCCAGCCTTACTGGACTGCTTGATGCAGATGGTATACCTTAACCCAAACGCCGTTCAGTGTTGTGTATGTATAACCCCACCCTGATGGCAGCTTCCTGTGAATTGTCAGCAAGCTGCTAATCAGTGGTTGGGTGGGGTTACACATGCATGACCATAGACTAGTTAGTGATAATCTTCTAATAAAATACCACCAATTGTATAGAAACTATAACACCCAGTGACACATCCCTGGAATAAAGCTTCCTTGCCCTATATTGTGCTGCTCTCAAAATATGAAAAACCTGCTTACAGATTCCCTTTGGAAAGGGGACACATGCGGAAAACGTCAAGTACTTACAAACTTATTATTGCACTTGTAAACACTGCACTTGAGCTTACCGTGATTCCTGGAACTCACTGTTGGCTCCTAAATAAAGGTTCAGTCACACTATATTTCACATTGAGTTGGAACAAAGTTGCCTCATTATTGATTGACACTGTGACGGCACAGTTTGGACCTGCGGTGCGACTATGCTGTTGGTCCAAACTGTCAATCCATCAGGATTGATTGGTTGCAGTCCCACAGCAATCAGGAAGTTGGTGGGCTTGAAATTAGCAGGACAGAAGACAGGACAAACCTTTCTAATGACCAAGCATTTACTCCGTTTCTTTCCTCATGTCATTCCAAGAACTGTTTTTTTTTTTGTTTTTTTTTTTGCAGACTTGGCAATAAGGCTTGCTTTTCGAGTAGAGTGAGTTGTATTTTTATTGGTGTAATTTGGTGGTCTACAGATACTGTATTATGTAACGTCTATTAAGATTTGGTATTGGGCAGGAGGGTACTAATGTAATGCAAAAATATAGTTGTGTAGAGCATCAAGAAACTGCTCAAATAATCACAAGGAGGCCTCGATCAGATGGCCGTAGATATGCTCATGCGAGAGAATCTGGCTGATTATACTAGTGACACTCAGATCCAACTCTGATCAGAGTATCCGCTTAGTGTGATCTGATTCTCTCAGATTAGAGTATCTGAGCACATAGAGAGGATAAACAACAAGATTTCTTAATCTTCTATAGGCGGCCGTCACACGCTTCAATATCGATAGCGATATTGTTAGCGATCACGTGCACGCGCGATCGCTAACAATATCGTTCACATCGTTGGTGAGCTGTCACACAGACAGACTCACCAGTGATGTGGAGCAGCGAGATTTCTGGTAACTATGGTACACATCGGGTTACTAGGCGCCACGCGGCGCTTAGTAACCCGATGTTTACCATAGATACCATCTCCCAGCATAGGCTCTGCCGCTGGGAGATCGTTCATCGTAGTGTCATACACCACGGTGAGGCAGATTGATCAAGCGTTTATCGCTTGATATGAGCTTCGGCTCACAAATCTGCTATCTAACGATCAAGCGATTTTACATTGTAAAATCGCTTGATTGCACGCAGCGATGCACAAACGATATCGCTTAAGCGATCAAAAAGCAGATCGCTTAAGCGATATCGTGCATTAAATTGAAGCGTGTGACGGCCGCAGATGTCAGATGTGCAGTCTGATAATTTCTAGAATGGGTGGATGCAATCTGATTTACACTGCCAATTGCAGCGTTCTGAGAATTTTTTTCTGATGACAAGTCCGTATGAGGAAAAAAATCGGTTGATTAGCACTGCCCCATAGTATAACATTGGACCCATAAAACGTTTGATAGCACTCGTCAGACTCTCGTTTGAGTGCAGCTTTACCCTTAGTTTCCATTAGGTCAAATAAGCTCAGGACAAAGGAGCAGAGGCTATAAAAATAGGTTTTCTATTTGTATGAATTCTGTGTCTGTTCTGCCTGGGAGCAGGGCCGGTTTTAGGCAAAGTGGGGCCCTAGGCAAAAGGTTAAAGTGGGCCCTAAATGCTCAGGCCCCTTTCACATCTAACGCTTTGCTGCATTTTGCTCAATTTGCATTTCCATGCGTTTTTACCGCAAAAACGCATCAAAACGCATGCGTTTTTGTTCCCATTGATTTTAATGGAAACACATGCAAAAACGCTGCCCAAAACATCAGGGAAGATGTTTTGTGCTGCGTTCGCAAAAATGCATGCGTTCCCATTGAAATCAATGGGGGAAAAACCGCTAGCGTTTTTAATGCGTTTTTAGCGGTAAAAACGGCTAGAAAGTCAAATTTAGCAAAACGCACACCAACCTTAGATGTGGAACAGGCCGTAGTTATATGGTAAGAGTGACTTCATAAGTTGATTATCTAGGTCAGAATAAGAACATACTGAACGTCATTTTTATTTCAATCATAAAAAAAAACAACTGAAATTTGTAAAAAAAAAAAAAAAAAAAAAAAAATTTTTTTTTTTTTCCGAGACCCATGATGTTTTAATTTTTGAAGATACATAGATATGTGAGGGGTTACTTTATGTTCCCTGAGCTGACATTTTTACTGATACCATTTTGAGTCAGATACAACATTTTGATCGCCTTTTATTGCATTTTATTGTAACAACGTGGTGGCCTAAAAAACATAATTCTGGCGTTTTTATTTTTTTTCCCATTACGCCATTTACCAATTGGATTAATTTACTTCATATATTGATAGCTTAGATTCTTACAAACGCAGCGATACCAAATATGTGTATTTTTACATTTTTTTCACTGTTTTATTGCTATTTTCAGTTCAGCTCCTTTGGGGGCCCCTAAGAGAGTGGGGGCCCTAGGCAACTGCCCAGTCTGCCCCCCCTAACGCCGGCCCTGCCTGGGAGGACACTAGAGAGGAAGCTGGGCTGAATAACTGCTTCATGTAGAGATCCTGTAAGAAAAAGAAAAAAAAAATTCTCTAAAGTGTATCACAATTGAAATACAAGTTGAGAACCTATTTTATCTCTGATCCTCATCTTTCCAGTTTTGCTTTATTAAACATTGCAGCATAATACACTGCAGTTTAATAAATCTCATGTACATGTGACATGAGAGCTTTTGTTGCCAGATCCACAAATCTTATGTAAATGCATCTACAAACCTTTCCCTGATGTCTGCGATTAGAAGAAGCAACCAATAGGACGTATGGTATTGGGAACATTGTGGGTGACACAGTAGCTGCAGCTTATGGTGCCGGCTGCTTTTACAGTCTGTTCTGATTGGGTTCATACTCTTGGCCTTATCTTACACACTGCATGCTTTGCAGCTGTGAACCTTTCACTTTATCAGTATCTCAGGTTTAGCTCTTGGTAGTTCATTTGATATAGATTAACATGGTGTGATAAAAGCAGATATCGGGCTTGTGAAAGTCACTGAGAACTTGTTACAGGGATATGACTCACACCTTGTGTTGTCTGTGCCAATGCATGTAAAGGGAGTCTGCTGACGCAAAAAGATTTTCCAAACTGAGTTCAGCACCTGGAAAGAACATGAACCTATTAAAGGGATCCTGTCACCTCCAGAATGCCTCCTAAACTACCAAAACATGTCCCTGCAGCATCCTATCACTAATGTCACACTTATTTTGTCTCCTAACAGCATTCTGTGAAAGTGCATAAAAACGTTTTAATATTTTACTCATTAGTGAATATAATTAGCAGGGGCTATATACTTTAGCACTTAGGCTGGTTTCACATTGCGATTTAGTAAAATCCGATACTTTCCGATAAAAATCGGACAGCATCGGATTCGATTTAGCCCCCATGTTCTCCAATGGGGATCGGATGTGCACTTAATGGCATCCGATTTGCATCTGATCCGATTCTGATTTTTTTTCTGGAGCCAAAATCGTAGACTGCTGCAATTTTGGTATCCGATTCAAAAATCGGGTCGGATCAGATTCGATGCGATCCAATTAAAATAATGGAGTCTATGGGGATCGGATAGGATAGAAAATTGGATCCGATATCTGATCCGGTTTTCTGTATTGAGCATGCTCAATACCCTAGACCACTCCCAAAACCTCCCACTGCCCTCCCCCAGCCGTTTAAATCGGATGCGATAAATTGGATCGGATGGCATCAGATTTTGAGCTTCCGATGCTGTCTGATTTTTATCTAATTTGGTAATAGATTTTACTAAATCGCAATGTGAAACCAGCCTTAGGGCGTGTTTTTGCAGTTCCAGGATCCAGCCCTCTCTCTGTCTGTGCTGCTGTGATGTGGAGCTGAAGGCAGGACTAATGATTTGCATTCTGTGAGTGATAGAGAGGGGGGAGGGCAAAGCCTGCACAAGCAAAGCAGCACAGACAGAGAGGGTGGATCATTCAGGCTGCAAAACAACACGCCCTAAGAGCTAAAGAATATAGCCCCTGCTAATTATAATCACTAATGAGTAAGTATTAAAACATTTTTATGCACTTTCACAGGATGCTTTTAGGAGACAAAAGGAGTGTGGGATTAATGATAATATGCTACAGGGACATGTTTTGGAGGTGACAGGATCCCTTTAAAACTCATGTATTTAGGCCTTGTACCCATGCTGCATCTTTTTACTGCGCATGTTGAGAAATCTTTTTTTTTTTTTTTTTAATTGCGCATTTGGTGTAGATTTTGGATACAGCATGTCTATTATTGATCCTTTTTTTTTTTTTCTCCAGCCTTTCCAGTCATTGACTCCATTATAAAATACACAAGGAGGAAAAACGGACCTAAAAATGCATTGCGCTTTTGGGTGCATATTGTTGCCAGAAGATGCTTATTTGGTGCAGAAAATATCAGCAACAAATATGCAGCTTGGGCACAGCCGCTATGTGCGCACGCTGCAGATTTCATGCGTTTTTGTTGCAGATTTGCATGCCTTTCCTGAAGCCAGCAAAGTTTGAGAATTCTGAAATGTTGTGCACTTGTTGCTTATTTTTTTCCTTGCAGATTTGGTGCAGAAAAAAATCTGCAGTATGTCAATTCTGGAGGCCAACATTTTTGTCCAGCCCATTTTTGGGGTCTGGCGCTAGGTTTCTGAGCCAATACATTCACAATGTGCATATGAGGAATATTAGTAGCTTTGTGCTTTTTAGGTTTAGTGTGGCCACTTTGCCTATTGTTTCTATTGAGGATAATGGTTCTCTAGAGTCTATGGCCTTTTATGACTAGATTTCCATTCATAAAAGATTCTAAGCTGGCACAAAATCTTATATTATTTGTTTTTAGAATTTGGCTGGGTTCTACCCCTATGTCCAATCATGACAACCTAGGTGCTAAGAAGCAGAGTTGGCCTTCATGACTTGATTCCTCCGTCTGGGATGTCTCAATGGGTTGTGGGGCTGGTGCAGACAGGGAGGTCTTGGCATTGGTTTCGAGTGGTGAGTGACAGGTTATTGTGTAATGAAGTGTTCACACTGGAGGCTTGCTGTGATCTTTACGAGGCCACTTGAACATTCATCAGTATTTGATGTTCAGCCCTGCTTAGCCCATAGTGTCAGTGTCAGTGCTGTAAAGGTACCTTCACACTAGGGCTGGGCGATTTTGGGAAAAATCAAAATCTCGATTTTATTTAAACCTATGGACGATTTTCGATTTAAATCTCGATTATTTTTATATTTTCTTTTTTTGCTTTTCTTTCAGTAATCAGTGAGATGTATAGTGCGGGGAGCAGAGCCCCTGTGCTGTAATGATCTGCAGAGCTCTTCTGCTGTAATGATCTGCAGAGCCCCTGTGATGTAATGATCTGCAGAGCTCCTGTGCTGTAATGATCTGCAGAGCCCCTCTGCTGTAATGATCTGCAGAGCCCCTGTGCTGTAATGATCTGCAGAGCCCCTGTGCTGTAATGATCTGCAGAGCCCCTGTGCTGTAATGATCTGCAGAGCCCCTGTGCTGTAATGATCTGCAGAGCTCCTCTGCTGTAATGATCTGCAGAGCTCCTCTGCTGTAATGATCTGCAGAGCCCCTGTGCTGTAATGATCTGCAGAGCCCCTGTGCTGTAATGATCTGCAGAGCCCCTGTGCTGTAATGATCTGCAGAGCCCCTCTGCTGTAATGATCTGCAGAGCCCCTCTGCTGTAATGATCTGCAGAGCTCCTCTGCTGTAATGATCTGCAGAGCCCCTGTGCTGTAATGATCTGCAGAGCTCCTCTGCTGTAATGATCTGCAGAGCTCTTCTGCTGTAATGATCTGCAGAGCCCCTGTGCTGTAATGATCTGCAGAGCTCCTCTGCTGTAATGATCTGCAGAGCTCCTCTGCTGTAATGATCTGCAGAGCCCCTGTGCTGTAATGATCTGCAGAATCTCTGCTGTTCTGGTGGTTTTATTGCCAAGAAAAGTTCTTTGCAGGCAGTAAGATCACAAGCAGGCTGCAGCATACACTATTGTCTCATAGATAAGTGACTCTTCCATATCTATGGGGACACAGCGTGCAGCATTAGGTGAGGAGCGGGGGGAAGGGGGGCCTGGACGATTTGTGTGCTGGCAGCGTGGGTGATCTGGTGATGAGCTGGGGGTTTTGTGCTAGCAGCGTCTGGTGAGAAGCAGGAGGGGTGAGGGAGGGGGGGTGCCGGCAGGAGGGAATTGCATGCAGCTCCTGCCTTTTCATTGCTTACACTTTTGTACCATTCTATAACACGGCCCGCGGGTAAGCCCGAGCTTGACTCGGGGTTACCGCTTCTGGCAGTGAATGTTAACCCCGAGTCAGGCTCGGGAATACCGCTAGGAACATTAACACAGTATTGCAGCATAATTATTTGCTCACTTTACATATGTGATGTGATGGTGGAGGAGACGTCTGTGTCAGGGATCTCTGCTGTGCGGCGGCAGAGTTATCAGCGTGGTGTCCTGGGATTCAGGATTCCTGGCAGAGCAGAGGTAAACAGCCCGAGCCCGACAGCGCAGGCGACATCAATGTAACCGACCACCGGCGGAGAAGGAATTCTGCACAGAGGCACCGACCATAACAAATCTCGCGAGGTTCCGTCTCGGCCCCGCCCACTGCCGCGAAAACGCTCGTATTAACAGTAAATGGCGCCCGGATCTTCTAAACAGCGCTCCGGGCGCCATTTTAAATCGAATTTCACGATTGTTAATAAAACAACAATCGTGGACACAGCAGGGGGCGAATTAATCGAATTAATTCGATTAATCGCCCAGCCCTACTTCACACATGGCAATTTTGCTAGCAATTTGCTGGTTGCAGTGAAATCATGGATATATTGTTTCATTTGTACATGGCAACAAAATAGAACCAACAATGTATCCATGATTTCACTGCAACCAGCAAATAGCCAGTGAAATTGCTACCTTTAGGGTACCTTTTACACGCCGCAACTGGCGACATATCGCCCTGGCACCATCGCCGTCAAATTGCCTCGCAGTTGCGGTGTGTAATTTGGGAATTTTGCGGCAATAAAAAAAGTTGTCGCCTGGTTCCGATTTCACAGCAGTGCTCCAAAATCAGAGGAAGTCATGAAGGCGAAATTCTAGGCTTTTGGCGTGTGAACGGGCGATAGCGATGGAATCTGCGTCACCTATTGATTTCCCATAGGCTTGCCACAGCGTGCTGGAGTCCGTGCCCCGTCAGCGATGATTGGTGGAGGCTACTGTGTTTCCATTGGCTGTCACTTGACACCACGCCATTTTTGATCAGCTGTCCATTCACCACCACGCAATGGCGTCATGTAGTAGCCAGCCTTCCAGCGCAGGCGGCCCAATCATAATGCTATTGCGTTGTCTAATCAGTGTGTTTGGGGCGTGGTATACACCAGTCTGCCACGCCTATGTTCTCGCGAGGCTGAACATGTACGCCCACATTCCTTTGGGGATTGCGGCGAGGGAAGGCGACCGGATTGGTTCCGCTGTGGGGTAGGCGATTTCCGGGACGACACCGCCTTAGGTTGAGGGCGAAATTGTGGTGTGTAAAAGTGCCATCGGCAATCTGAGGCAACCATGAAATACGTGCATGCGCACGTTAGATTGCCTACGATCGCCACCAAAAGTTGCGGCGTGTAAAGGTACCTTCACACACAGCAATATTGCTAGGCAATTTCACTGGCAATTTGCTGATTGCAGTGAAATCATGGATACATTGTTCTATTTTGCTGTGGTGTACAAATGGAACAATGTGTCCATGATTTCACTGCAACCAGCAAATTGCTAGTGAAATTGCCTAGCAAAATTGCTGTGTGTGAAGGTACCTTCACACTTTGCTTCTTGCTTCAGTATTTGCTATTGTAACTTTTACTATTGAAATCTGATCAATCAAATCCAAATAGTGACTACAGCTATATTAAAAGTATGGTTATCACTGACACTTGTGTAAGGAATGTACCGTATATACTCGTGTATAAGCCGACCCGTGTATAAGCCAACCCCCTACTTTTGCCCCAAAAATCTGGAAAAACCTATTGACTCGTGTATAAGCCGAGGGTGGACCTCAGCACAGGTATACAGCCCCCAGCAGTGTGGTATACAGGCCCCCCCAGTGGTATACAGGCCTCCCCAGTGGTAGTATACAGCAGCCCCAGTGGTAGTATGTAGCATCCCCAGCAGCCCCAGTGGTAGTATACAGCAGCCCCAGTGGTAGTATACAGCAGCCCCAGTGGTAGTATACAGCAGCCCCAGTGGTAGTATACAGCAGCCCCAGTGGTAGTATACAGCAGCCCCAGTGGTAGTATACAGCAGCCCCAGTGGTAGTATACAGCAGCAGCCCCAGTGGTAGTATACAGCAGCAGCCCCAGTAGTATATACAGCCCCAGTGGTAGTATACAGGCAGCCCCAGTAGTATATACAGGCAGCCCCAGTGGTAGTATACAGGCAGCCCCAGTAGTATATACAGCCCCAGCGGTAGTATACAGCAGCCCCGTAATCCAGGGCCCCCCCCCAGCCTGACTCCGGTCACCTGTAAAGGAAACGATACTTATCACAGTGCCGCTGTCCGCGCCCGCTCGCAGCTGCCGTCCGCGATCCTCCATCTTGCGTCTTCTTCCTGTTTCCTGTGCTCGTCGCAGGGAATGACGTCATTGCCCGCGACGAGCACAGAAACAGGAAGAAGACGCAAGATGGAGGATCGCGGTCGGCAGCTGCGAGCGGGCGCGGACTGCGGGCAGTGATAAGTATCGTTTCCTTTACAGGTGACCGGAGTCAGGCTGGGGGGGGGGCCCTGGATTACGGGGGCTGCTGTATACCGATGTATACATCGGTATGTACCGATGTATACATCGGTATACAGCACTGACTCGCGTATAAGCCGAGGGGGGTACTTTTCAGCCCAATTTTTGGGCTGAAAAACTCGGCTTATACGCGAGTATATACGGTATTTATATTATTATAATATAATTTTTTTTTATTGCATTATAAATTATATAATTTTGTAGAAAAGGATATCCTAGTCCCATGAAGTTAACAGCCCAGATCAATAGAAAGTACACTTGTAAAGCTGCTGCGGCGCTGGTGTCTCCACTGGCCCTGGCGTACTCGCCCCTCCAGCAGACCCGCGGTGTCTGCCTGGGCTCAGTCTCCTGCTCCAGGGACCTGTGCACACCACACAGGTCTCTCAGGTGCACGCTTAGGTCACCAACACGACACACCCACTGGTGTTAAAGGGCCAGCGTGTCCTACCTGGAAGTGTTTCTCAGTATATGGCTGAGAAGCACAGAGTATTTAAGGCACCTTCTCCCTATGGAAAGTGACTGAGCAAAGTGGTGTATGCCTAGAGACACACACTTGTCATGTTACCGTTGCTGTATCCCAAGTCCCCATGCTTTACCTTACGCATGTCTAATACCACTATACCTGCAAGCACCTGCCAGAACTAGCCCTCCTGCCATATCCCCTGGAGTGGCACCTGGCAGCCACCCACCAGGAGAAGCCTAACCTGACCACTAGAGGCTCTAGTGAAGACTGGGTAGCCTCTTAGTCAAACCCCTCCAGTCTGTGATCTGTGCTTCGGCCCAGTGGGTCCACTCCCCCCTCGCTCATCCTGCAAATGTTAAAACACTCAAGTACAAATGGTGTTGAATAAAGAAGCCACTGACCATTTCTGCTGGTACACACACTATTGCTTCAAAAAAACAACACTAATGTGTGGAACCAATGCAGTTGTAAGTATGTTAAAAAATAAGTAACTTTTATTAATTATACATGTAACCAACACAAAGATAGTTTGATGGGTGAACCAACAGGGAAACGACCATGATAAGAATATTGGCACATATAAACAAAAAGACATATTTGTAATATACACAGCAAAGAAAAATAATTTAATAGTAGGGTATTCATGGTAGTCTATTCGGATTGGAAAGCCATATGGAGAGTAATTGTATGAAACGAGTTAAAGATGAATGAACATGCTTCTTGAGAGAGTCCTTATCTCTTTAAGAGCAAGACAGCTAGTTCTATAATGCCACGATACCCTATAAGAGAATGGTGACTTTCAATAGAGGGCACTATAGTTGGCATTGTTCATCATGGAGAAGAGCTAATTTGCATACCCATTTCCCACAGATCTTTATGTATAAGTTTCCATAAGCCAACTTGGCAGTCTCCACAAAGAGAGAGTATACCATCTAGACCCCTGGTAGAAATTGCTTCCTGAGATCTGAGGATTTGTTTACAAATTTGATACCACCTGCAGACAAGTTTATATTTGCTGATATCATGTGTACCAGTTGTTGTTTCCCCCCCCTTATGTCCCCAAGCTGCTGGCCTATAGTGTAGTCCTGAAGCCACGGGATGGTGGCCTTCTCCTTTCCAGGCCAGCTTGGACACCTTTTGTCTACACACTAGATTACACAGCAATACCTGAATGATTAACAGTAATGAAGATATAACCTTTGAGCTGTACTGGTGGATGGATCAAGTAGAAGGTGGACTCCTTTTGTAAACCTGTGTGATTTGACTTGTTGTAAAACATTACCAGGGAGCCTATCTACTACAGGAGGTTGGGCTCAGTGCGTTGGGCTTGTTTGTGTGCTGCTCTTGTAACCAGAGTTTGGTGAGAGTTTTTGTACAGGATCCTGCAGTATTCATGGATGGGAACCTGCAATATTTACCAAGAGTGATAAATTCATGACATAGTAAAGTTTCTATGATACGAGAGGTCTGTTGGATGTTTTGTTAATTTATCATTTTTATTGCTAAGCTTATGTTGGCTCATAGTCAGGAGTGTAACAACTAGCATCTGTTGTATCTGTGGATTTATAAAGAAAAAAACAACCCTCAGTCCTGTAAACTTTAAAATATGCTTTTATGTTTAGGCCTTTACGCTTTAATATATTTTTAGTACTTTGTGTGCACTGGTTTGTGCTTGCTATTTTAGGAGGGATTTTCTCATAAGGACAGGTGGTATTTTTTTTTTTTTTGGGGGCCTTCATTCATGAGCCCAAAAGATGAGCCACATAAAATGGCTAAATTAGTGGCACTTATTCTGGTTGGACGAAAACATTTATTGTATTTCAAGAATTGACATCAATCTAAAATTCATTATTATATTTCATGGTTCTGTACATGAGAAGGGGGTTACATACAAAATACAGATATAGGTTAAAGTAAACACATTAACAATGGCACTGTTACAGAGGGAAGAGGACCCTGCCCTTGTGGGTTTGCCATCTAGAGCAGGGGTCGGGGGAACTATGGCTTGCGAGCCAGATGTGGCTCTTTTTGGTGGCCAAATTTTACCTGCCACACAGCTGCATCCCGTCGCTGTATGCTGTCCCTGCTGCCGTGCTCAGTCCCTGCTGCCGTGCGGGTTAAGCCAGGCGGCTGCGGTCCAATCAGAGGCCAGCAGCTGCGGCCCGGTCAGTGCCGCATGAAGTCACATGCGGGAATCTGATTGGGCCCCAGCTGCTGGCCTCTGATTGGACCGCAGCTACCAGGCTGCTGATTGGTAACGTATGGATACGGCAGCAGGAACAGAGCTGCACCCGAAACACTGTACAGCATGGAGTAAGGAGGATCAATGAATGGTGTGTGTGTTTTTTTTTTTTTTTTGTTTTGTTTTTTTGGCAGATACCGGCACCATGTTGGGGGCTACAAAGGGCTGCATGTGGCTGATGGGGGGGAGGGGGGGTACTGAAAGGGCATGATGGGAGTACCATATTGGAGGCTGCAAGGGCATGATGGGAGTACCATATTGGAGACTGCAAGGGCATGATGGGGGTACCATATTGGAGACTGCAAGGGGATGATGGGGGTACCATATTGGGGACTGCAAGGGGATGATGGGGGTACCATATTGGGGACTGCAAGGGGATGATGGGGGTACCATATTGGGGACTGCAAGGGGATGATGGGGGTACCATATTGGGGACTGCAGGGGATGATGGGGGTACCATATTGGGGACTGCAAGGTGATGATGGGGTACCATATTGGGGGCTGCAAGGGATGATGGGGTACCATATTGGGGGCTGCAAGGGGATGATGGGGGTACCATATTGGGGGATGCAAGGGGATGATGGGGATACATAATGGGGGCTGCAAGGGATGATATGGATACCATAATGGGGGATGATATGGATACCATATTGGGGGCTGCAAGGGATGATGGGGGTAGCATATTGGGGGTTGCAAGGAGATGATGGGGGTAGCATATTGGCGGCTGCAAGGGTAAGATGGGGGTAGTGTATTGGGGGCTGCAAAGGGATTCATCATTGGTAGCAACAGGGTGGATTTGATTTAAATCACTAGTCAGTAAGGCTTGATTTAAATTAGTGATTTAAATCAAAGTTTCTACCTAAACTAGTTCTTGCTACTTTAACATGCAAGTAGATGAAGATTTTTAGAATCACTTTTTATATTACTTTTTTCTCCCCAGTTTAATGGGTTAATCATTCATATTTGGACACCACTGTTCTGTTGTACTTAGGAAGGAAAAAAATAATCCTGACCTTAATAACAATTTAAATAGATTTATTCACTGAAACAATAACAACATTACAGCATAAGTTATTTGCTTAAACAAACATCCATGTTTGTTAACTAATTTGGCTAAACAAAATATATATATATTTTAAGAAACTTAAGACTGTCAGCCCAGCCGACACATGAAAAACTTAAATACTACTGTCCCTGCTGTCCTCTGTAGCTCACTTGTTGTCATCTTCATCATCATCTTCTTCTTTGTTCCTATTCATAATCTGGAAAGAAAAACAAGCTTTCCTGCTTTATTGGGTCCCAATCGATTTCTCAATTTAGAATGAATGAGTCCAAAGGAAGGCATATTCTTTCAACGCCTGCAGAAGAAGCTACTGCTGTTAAAAGTGAAATCATTACTTGAACAGTCTCTAAATCCAAGCGCTTAAGTGACTTCCACCAGTTTACTGTGTGACCTTCCTTAAAATATCTTCAGCAAACATATATTTCTTGAATGGTTCCCCCTTAGCTCTGAAGTTTATTATAGTTCGATATGAAGTAGAAAGGTATGATAAAATGAGCGCTAGGACAGAAACAGGCACTGGGCTTTTATCGATTATTACCTATCATATTTATTGAACAGTAGATGTTATAGGTCTCTCGCCACAACATGTTTCGACTAAAGGGGTCTTTCTCAAGTGGAACATCCACTTGAAGACACCTTTAGTGTCGAAACATGTTGTGCGAGGAGACCTATAACATTACTGTTAACAATAAATTTGAAAGGTAATAATCGATAAGAGCCCAGTGCCTGTTTCTGTCCTAGCGCTCATTTTATCATACTTTTTACTTCATATCGTGCTCAAATCCTCCTTTGGGAGTGTGGTTTGAGAGCAGCTCTAGGACAGGATTTGGTCAACACAGAGGAGCTGCCCTTCCCTGGGCTCGTGATCTCTGGGAGAGACGTTGAAGTTCCATAAGGAAAGGCTTCTCTACATGTAGCCAGGATTTATGCCTGCGTTAAATCTCACCTCAAATCATCAACCTAGTTGTGCAGGGGCGCAACTAGAAAAGGTGAGTGACATATATCAATATAACCCTTGCTTCGGCTAATTTGCACAGTGTGGCGCAACAATTTCTAAGTTTATTATAGTTGGCATTAAAGATGGATGATTGCTGGATACCCATGTCATAGCTAACGCCTCTTCCTCAGCACTTAGGTTTTGACCTGATATTGGATATTGACAATATTTGCCAAAAAATGAGCTGGAGTCAGTGCTTGTCCCATTTGTTTGTTTACTGCTTGTAATTTAATTCTGTCCATGTGTAGTTCTGTTTTTAAGTGTTCACTCAGTTCCTTCCAAATTTCAACAGCATCCGCAATAAAACAGCTATTTTTCTGTATTTTGTTTAAAGCTTGAGAGATGGGTTTCAGGAAGCTCAGCATATGTTCAACATTTCTCTTAAGCCCAAGTTGAGGATTTTGGCCGTGACAGTGCCATCTATTTTATCTCGATTTTCTTCACAAAGTGTCATCAGAATAGGCCAGTTTTTGATATACTGCTCAAAAAAGTCCACCACAGAGTTCCATCTAACATCTTGTGGGAGCGTTAGCTTGGTTCCACCCATCCTTTTCAGAGCTGTTGCAGCAAAATGATTATTACGGAAGTATTTAGCAATTTCAACAACATTAGCCTTTATTTCTGGACACTTAAGTCTTTGGCTAAGAGCTGCAGCAAATGAGCACTGCAACCATATGTTATTAGCAGCTTTGTATTCCCTCCCTGCTCTTCTAAATCTCTTTTCTCATCTTGGATACGTTTGCAGCATTGTCAGTGACCAAACTGCGTACTAGACATTTGAATTTTTGTTCACTGTCGTTATAGCTTTTACTGCCACTTCTTGTAAGTATTCTGCTGTGTGTGCATTTCCTGACGTATCAGTTGTTTGTGAAAGGAAACTTTACCTTCTTCTGTTGTTATACAAGCACATACAATAGGATCATTGTGGACATTACTCCACCCATCAATACTTAGGTTAACAATTTTACCCTCCAGAGCTGTTGCACATTGCTCCATTTCTCTGTCATACACTTGATCCAGCAGTTTCCCTGCAGCATCAGCTCTGCTGGGTGGACTGTATCCTGGTCTCAGTGACTGAACCATATTAATGAAATGTGGGTTCTCAGTCAGACGGAAAGAAGAGTTCGTTGCATAAATAAACTGGGCAATTTTTTCATCAATCAACTCTTTTTCTAATCTGCTAGTTCTTATCACAAACCTATCTATGGTGGTTCCAGGAGGTAAAGGTTTTTTCTTCCTTTTGGGTGATGGTGATATGTGGCTGTGGGTGTCTAATGATGATGCTGCTGCTAATGAAGCACTATCCTGGATGGATAACTCTGAAACTGTAGAACAGGATGATGATCTTGGAGGTGGATAGTTTCCAGAATCCATGAATTCCCCTAAACAAAAAAAGTCAATGCTGTTATGTTATTGTTTATTATACAATTTCTGCTTATTGTACACAACACATCACTGCCCCTGCCCCAAAAGGAATATTTGTTTTTCTTCATAACTGTACCAAATGACAGTAACATGCAGTAATAATAAATATAATTTTTCTCAAACATGACAGTTCAGTCTTTAGAAATAGGATTCAATAAAAATGTTTACCAACCTGAAGATCCTGCCTGTTCAGAAGTGTTTCTTTGGTCATCTTCATCACCGCACTTCTCATGATGTTGCCTCATTCGCGCCACCAGGCCTTGCATCTCTTGGTTGCATCGTTTGCATTTTGCACGCATGCCTGCCTTACCGATAGGCGAAGGAGCTTCATTAAAATATTCCCAAACTGGGTCTCTTTTACGGCCTGCTGCCATTATAAGGAAAGAATGTAATAAACCTCAGATCGTACACACAAACAGATCCAGACTTGTCTGTCTGTGGCTATGCTGCAGTATTGTGCTCAAAGTTTCACTTTCATTTTCTTGTCTGCTTGCCCTTCCTCCTCCTCACACTTAGATTCACATTCTTCTTGTGTTGTGCAGATCTATTCCACTCCAAACAATCAGAAACATATTGTCTAACTTCTTGGACTTGGCACTGAAGGGGTTGATTCTGTATTCATAGGTTTGTAGAACAATAGGATTAAGGTCTTTTTCTCAACTCTGTTCATGTCGTAACATTTTTACCATGAAGAAGAGGCAGGGACCTCTGCGGAGTCAAATTCAGTTTTGAGAACGGCGTAAGTAAAGCGAGCGTCTATGATAATATAGGAGAGAAACTGCCCACTAATCCTACAGAAACCTCTGGAAGAGCATGGCATTGTGAATGTTACACATATACAGCCTTTATTCTACTGAGTTAAACAACTCCGCTTTATCTCATGATGGAAGAACCTTTGGATGGTAAAATATTTTCCTCAAAATGCAGTTTATTGAAAAAAATCCGATTTAAATTAAAAAAAAATTCGATTTTTATTTTTTATTTTTTTTTAAAAACATTGATTTTTATCCACCCTGGTTAGCAACAGCATAACAACGTTATTAAAAAGAATTCAGATACTTATTGTACTTTAAAAGGGTTGGTCTTAGATAAAATGAACCCATTTATTTGTATTTAGTTTTAAACATATTTTAAAATTTAATTCTGTGAGAGCTGTACAATATGTGGCAATCATGGCTCTTTCAGCCAAAGAGGTTCCTTACCCCTAGTCTAGAGGATGATTGGAAGGGAGACAGTGAGTAGGGGTTGCAGAAACTCCAGTGGTGTTGTGGTGGCAGTGTGGCCATTGCAGACTGTAAGCTTTCTTGAAGACATGGGTTTTAAGGTTCCACCTGAATGTGGTTGCCACGGGGTCCTTCCCAGGTATCCCACAATCAACAGAGCGAGAGATGTGTGATCTGCCCAAGAACCTTTTTTTGCTTGAAAAACGCAGAATTCCATACAATATATGGCTGGATTGTTTTATGTCCATGTAATCCAGGTTAGGAGCTGGTCTGAACTCCGTTTCGCACACACACATACTGACTGCAATCACACACTCCTTCTCCCCCAAACCACAATCCAAAACCAGTTCTATTGCCGCAGTCCTGGGGGGGTTGAATACACACATTTACAGAGGTCTTGAATGACCAAATAAGGACATGTCCACAGTAATTCAATTATCCACTCAGGAGTGTAATTTGTACACAGGAAGTGGGGGCGGGCGGAATGCACAGTTTTGCAAAAACGAGTCACCTGTAAAATGCAGTTACAACATAACCCACCATATCCACCATCACAACCTCTTCCCCGCCCCCTTCCCCTCTTCTCCCCCCCCTTCCCCTCTTCTCCCCCCCCCCTTCCCCTCTTCTCCCCCCCCCTTCCCCTCTTCTCCCCCCCCCTTCCCCTCTTCTCCCCCCCTTCCCCTCTTCTCCCCCCCTTCCCCTCTTCTCTCCCCCCCCCTTCCCCTCTTCTCCCCCCCCCTTCCCCTCTTCTCCCCCCCCCCCTTCCCCTCTTCTCTCCCCCCCCCCCTTCCCCTCTTCTCCCCCCCCCCCCCTTCCCCTCTTCTCCCCCCCCCCCTTCCCCTCTTCTCCCCCCCCCCTTCCCCTCTTCTCCCCCCCCCCCTTCCCCTCTTCTCCCCCCCCCTTCCCCTCTTCTCCTCCCCCCCCTTCCCCAGTGGTCATTGACCGGTTGGGTGATGGGGCAGATATCACTGGAGTGGGCTGGGGCATGAGGGCAGGCTGTGGTTTATCGTGCACAAGATTCACTGGACGAGGTGGGGTACATGGGACTCCCTCCAAGTCCTTGAGGGACAAGCAGTTTGCAGGTGCCCAGGTTTCTCGCACCCATAACATCTCCTCTCTGTAAATCCCCCTGGTCGTGGTTGGAACTGTTGGGCCCAGGATTTTGAGGTGTGGTTGTCATTGGTCATCTTGGACCCATTCCCGTATTTCTGAGGGCACTTGGCGAGAAATTGTTCTATAAGAAATACCTGTACATCATCTTCCACAGTGAAGGCGTTTTCTGTTTCCAGCCATCTCCGACATGCTTGGGATATCTTATGGGCATGGATCCTAAACAATCCCTCCGTGGTGCATGGGAAGTCTCAGAACTGGGTCCTATATCAGTCTGGGGTGATAGCATGGTAATCCAAAATAGTCAGTTTTAGAAAGTTATAATCCCGGTTCCACTGTGAGTCAATAGTTCGATAAGCCTCTGCCTCGCTTCCGTTCAGGAGTCCCACCAACAAACACATCCATCCAGAGTGGGGCACCTCCATGACGGCACACTGCTGCTCAAAGTCCTTGAAGAATTCTTCGACATCTCCGGAAGTCTCATCAAATGGCTTGGTCTGTCCTGGTGATCCATGCAGGCTCCCGGATCGTTTGGTTTACACTCCAAATTGCATTACTCCCTCGTTTGTGCTTCATTGCTTCTGGTCATTGGTGTGCTCGGCGAATAGCCTCCTCCTTATACTCCTGAGAGACCTCTGGTCCCAGAACCGCCATCTCTTCTTCGTACCAGACCAACCACTGGCTTTTTGGGTTGGGGCCCCCGTCTCCACTACTTGTCTGTCTGGCATCTAGGAGGAAGTGGACGGGCCTGCACTCACCAGTAGATCAATTAAAGCCTCTTTAGTCAGTCCTTTATAGTTCAGGCCCAGGTCTTTAGCTCTCTCTTGTAGACTGGATACAGTCCAGTGTCTGTACTCACTCTGTAGTTGGTTCTCCATTGAGCTGCGCTCTGTTGATCCCCCACCGCTTGCCACCAGTTGTCACGGGGTCCTTGTGCGGTATCCCACAATCAACAGAGCAAGAGATGCGTGATCAGTCAAAGAACCTTTATTGCTTGAAAAACATAAAATTCCATAAAACAATCCAGGAATATATTGTATGTCCATGTAATCCAGGTTTGTCTAAATCCCTTGTGGAGCTGGTCTGAACTCCGCTTCGCACAAACACAGAATGACTGCAATCACACACTCCTTCCCCAAACCACAATACAAAACCAGTTCTATTGACACAGTCCTGGGGGCTTGAATACACACATTTACAGAGGTCTTGAATGACCAAATAAGGACATGTCCACAGTAATTCAGATATCCACTCAGGAGTGTAATTTGTACATCTGAAGTGGGGATGGGCGGAATACACAGTATTGCAGGAACAAAGCACCTGTCAAATGCAGTTACAACATAACCCACCATATCCACCATCACAGTGGTGTACAATCGGATGTGTTCGGGTGCAGAATTCCAGAGGATGGGGGCTATTCGGGAGACGTTTTGGAAGCGATTGGGTGAGGGACGAATAAGTGTAGAGGAGAGAAGGAGGTCTTGGGAGCAGGGCTTTGGAGTTGATAAGCCAAACCTCCGACGACTCAATTTTACTGACTCCAACTCCCTCTTAGGCTGGCTTCACACCACGTTTATTTGCTGTCAGGTTCTGTCCGGTGCTTCCTGCAAAACACTGGACAGCCCCGGACAAAACAGAACCATTTGCCCTCCGATCATGCTTTCTGCCGAAATCCTCCCTGCACGCGGCTGCCGCTGTCCAAGTGCTGAAAGTTCAGCATAGCGTCTGGAGGGGAGCTCTCCAGGTTCTGAAATTTCAGTCGCTTGTTCAGCACCCGGAATGATTTTCTATCGGATTCGGTGCGATCCGGCGCTCATAGACTCCCATGTCAGGGGGTGCCGGATCGCATCGGATCCGGGAGGATCCAATTTTGTCCGATTTTTGCCCCGGACACAAAAAATGCTGCCAGCTCCTATTTTGTGACCGGGGCAAACAAATGAAATCTGCCGGATCCTCCCGGACAGCACAAAATCGGATGGCAAATCACTGCCACCTGGCCCCATGAGGATACAATAGGGGCAAAATCAGATCCAAAAATGTGGTTTGAAGCCGGCCTAACATGGCTCTATTTTAAGTGATACAATTATTCAGTACAATGTGGACATCTGGCTTTTAATGATTATTATGAAACAATCTACCTATGGTATTTTAAATAGAACATAATAATTCATAATAATATTCAGCACATTTTGCATCGAACTACTGTACCCAATTCATTATATATTTTAGGAGTCTGAGTCGGTCCATTTTATACGTACTCCACCAAAATGGACACTATTTCAGACTCTACATCCCTGCTTGGGAGGACCGGTGATCAAATAAGACAAGATATTGGGAAATCAATTTGGAGATATAGGGAGAGAACTGGTTATGGACGGCTTTGTAGGTCAGTGTTAGTAGTTTGAATGGGACTTGTTGGAGAATTGGGAGCCAATGGAGGGATTACCACCATTGCTTCTCCTGCAAGATTAGCAGTTCATCCACAGATAACGATTGATTTTTGGTGATCTCCATCTAACACCTTGTTATCTGAAATGTATTAAATGTGTCATGTTCTCCCTGTGAACACGTGCGTTTCTTCAGGCTGCTCCGGTATCGTTCCACACTGTACTTTAAAACGTTTTGCATCCGAGCTCCTTAACATACAGTATAATCTCCTAGTTCAAGGGTTACTAGCTTTGTGTGTCAGTAGAAATGGGAATCCTATGTATGAGTTTATTTTAAAAATGTACCGTAATTTGTACAGTACAGTGTAAAGCAATTAATTCTTTTTTTTATTTTATTAGCTCCAAATATTCATATATTTTTTTTCTAAATCCATATGAATAATTATATGGTCTGTGTTGTATTTTTAATGCATATGAATCATGCCTTTGGTGATCTTTTATTTGAAAGAAACCTTGGAGAAAAGTGTAAAATCAATAAAGTACTACATTTTTCATTTTACTGATATACAGTAATTTTTTTTTTTTTTAATTAGATACTAATTAGAGGGAAAAAATGTTAGTGATCCTAAACCCAGAAACTGACCCCCCCACCCCCGCATCTTTAGACCTGTCCTTGCACCCCCTCTTATCATTTCTAGCCATCCCTTTTGCAGAAAAAATAGCTTTTGTAATTATGCACGCCCCTCTCTGCTTCTAAGAGCCTGGCCGCGTCATGAAAGGGGCGGTGCTCCGGCATGACGCGATTTAGCCACGCCCCTTTCATGACGCGGCCAGGTTCTTAGAAGCAGAGAGGGGCGTGCATAATTACAAGGCAGCAGCACACAGGCCACGCCCATTGCGGCTTGCTCAGAAACCGAGAACTCACACAGGACAAAGTAATATAACTTTTTCTCTTACTTTACAAAAGCGATTTTTTTTTTTTTCTGCAAAAGGATGGCTAGAAATGATAAGAGGGGTGCAGGGACAGGTCTAAAGATACGGGGGGGTCAGTTTCTGGTTTAGGATCACTTTAATTCTAGATATTCTTTATCTGGTAATGCTAAGGCTACGTGCAGCTCCCGACACATCAAAACAATACCAGAACATGTAACAGTCGGCAGTGAGGAGACCATGAAACACTGTTCATCCTTTAAAGAGAACCTGTCACCATGAAAAGACAATCTAATCTGCAGCCATCATGTAATAGAAGAGGGGAGTAGAGAAGATTGATATATAGTTTTGTGAGAAAAGTTTCAATAAAATATGGGATTTCATCATTTAATCCTCCGCTCTTTCTGGGATTTTGGGTCCAGTGGGTGGTGCTATCACAGCTATATTTGTATGCACACTTGCATAAACACAACTGTCAGTTACTGATAGGACCGCCCACCGGACCTAAAATCCCAGAAAAAGCAGAAGTCTAAATTTAATGGTGACAGGTTCCCTTTAAGCATTACTCAAGTTTTTTTTTTTTTTTTTTTTTTTATATTACACCGCTTGAGTGGTGTTTTAAAGGCTTGAAACACACAGGTGTATACAAAATCTGACCGTTACTCCTCCAGGAGAGTAGGACGAGTGCCATCCTTTTTGTGATCAGTGTGGCATGCAACTGCTATGTGAGTGTGCGGTTTTGTTTTCTTTTTGTTTTAGCTCGCCTAGCCTCCGTGTGCTATCAGTGTGCAATGTGTTTTTTCCTCAGAAGCTATTACTGTTCAATCATTTACAGAAACATTTTACAGTGTTCTCAACTACAGAAAGATGATATATTATTAAAAAAAAAACGGATGCCACTAGGATGGTCCTTGTGCTGTCCGACATTTTGTTACACCCATTGACCTACATTGGTGACTGTCACACGAGAATCACATACTGTAGCAGCATGTTGCTACTTTCTTCTCATACAGATTCTGGATGAGAAAAAGCGGACGACACAAGTTAATATGTTTCACTCATTCTGCAACATTGGTCCAGGAGCAATGCGATATTTTCTTGCATTGCACTTGTCCAATTCTCATGCCAGTGTGTCTGTACCTTAACGCTAAGCCTCCTGTATTATACCCCTTTCTGGTGACTTCATCTGCTATCACCACCACTCTGGTCTCCTGGGATTTGGGACCTGCCAGCATCCCCAGTTACGGTACATTCAAGGTGCGACTCAAGCGGTGAAAGAAGCAACACAAAATATTGTTTATCTCTTAAATCGGGATATCTGGAACACATTGTATGTAATTTACCCGAGATAACTGAACAATTACAAATTATCATTTGCAATAATATATTTGGTGTAAAATTGTTCAATAGGAACATGGTTACTTTCATGGCTTGTTTGGTTTGAGATTTCAAAAATATTTAGATCATGTCCTACTTACTGAAAGCCAACCTGCCGAGTCATTCATTGATGCCCCATTATTGGCGAGCATGTTTTCATCACCGTAAGTACTAGGCTGGTGTGAACATAGTAAGAATGTTATTAATCATTGCTGAGTGCAGCTTAATATGTAAAGGGATTTTTAGGCTTTACAAGGGTTTTCCCAAAATGAACATTTATTGCCTATCCCTCTCTGTAAGCTCCATAATCATTAGTACAGGGGTCACAAATGTTTGGCTGTTTGTCTTTCCTGTAGACTTTGAATAAAATGTCAACACATGTGCCTGACATGTGCTCGTGCAAACACCTCCTCATTGTGCACATGTAAAGAGAAGAGAATTGGACTCTGAACCACTTTACAATGACCTAGTAGTCTTCTACTATTATGTGCAATAATTATCCATGGGATAGTGTAGGGCATATATTTTTTTTTATCAGGGCGAGTGTTCAATCTGCAGTACTTCACCAACTGAGAAATAAAAAGTTTAATGTAGCCAACATATTGCAGTAAAAGGCATACGGTAGCTTATTTCAGAGCTGGACAGGAGGATTGAAGAAAAATTATCCCACCATATTGGTGAAAACCTTTGTTGGCATGTTGCCCCAGCAGTGAAAGCAAAGCACCAGGATCTTGACTCCTTCATAGTAGGGGTCACCTTAATATCTAAAATGGTTTCTTAAAACCATAATCACTTACCACTCAATTTTTATAAAGAAAATATGAGCACATCAAGGACCCATTCAGACACGTGGCTTATAGATGGATCATGACATATGGGAAGTCTTTGTCACTCTGTTACACTAGTCCCAAATCTCTCTTGCCTTAAAAACCACATTTGGCTCAGAGTAACAAAGTCATACCTACAGTCTCGAAGCTCTCCCAGCCACATTCCCTGAGTAGTGACATCCAGCTCCCAACTTCCCCTCCATAGTAGTGACATCCAGTGCCCCCAATATAGGTATAATGACCTAAATGCACAGTGCTCCTTAAATGAAACCACACCGAGGAAGAGCAGCTGAACAATGCTGCTGAACCATGGGGGTCTGGTCTTTTAGACTAATTTCCCCCCCCCCCCCTCCTCCCCCTTCCCCTTCAAGCGGTCAAAATGCCAATCTTAGGTCTGCAGCTCCTGCATGAGTTATGCACAAAGAGCAGTGTAGGGGCTCAATAATAACTGTGTCCACACATTCACACAGTGCTGTAGGCTCAGCTGTGGCCTTCAAAGCAGTATTTTGACTGATCAGTGGGGGATTTCAGGATCCGGACCTTCACCGACCAGTAGCATTGTGCAGCATCTGTCATATATAAAAGCTCTTATATAGTGACAATTATATGTTTAATTTATCTGTCCACCCTCAGGGTAGTTCATGTGCATCCATCCAAGCTTTCTCGTCTGTGCAGGCTTACTTACTATTCACCATATGGGGACCTGCTCTTCATAGCTGTTTGCTAGACCTAGTTATAATGCACCATCGCGAGCCACACATCATGGGCTCACAAGCCATATACAGCTCTAGAAAAAAAAATAAGAGACCACTGCAAAATTTTCAGCTTCTCTGATTTTTCTCTTTATAGGTATATAATAATGCAAAGAAAACAAGTTATTATTCATTTAGAAACAACAATACCCCTGTTTTAACTCAGGAAGAGTTCAGAAATCAATATTTGGTAGAATAACAATGATTGTTAATCACAGATTTCCTGCATCTTGGCATGCTTTTCACCAGTCTTTCACACTGCTTTTTGGTGACCTTATGCCACTCCTGGCACAAAACATTAAGCAGTTCTTCATTGTTTGATGTCTTGTGACTGTCTCAAGTCATGTAAAGCAAGAAAAAAAGCATTTCATCAATGAGAAGCAAAGAGGAGCCAGGCTGAAATTTGCCAAAGACCATAAGGATTGGACTATAGAGGACTGGAGTAAGGTAATCTCTAAGCAGTCTAAATTTCAGCTTTGTCCAACACCTGATCATCTAATGGTTAGATGGATACCTGGAGATGTGTACAAGCCACAGTGTCTTCGGCTGCCTTCACATTAGCGTATGTGAACGCAGCTTATGCTGCATTCCCATACGCAGTCAAACGAATGCACACTGCGTTCCTATGTTTAACATGGGAACGCATAGTGCCTGCGTTTGCTGCGTTCGGGTGCGGATGCGGACGATATCTGCTCCTTCCGGTGTCCAGCGTCCGCACCCGGGACGCAGCATGTTGCATTTTTTGGGCGCTCGGGGACCTTGGAAGATCAGCAAGCGTCCCCAAGCGCACAAAACATGCATTGTAGTCAATGGGTCCGCAGTGTTCTGCGCTTGACAGCGCAGGAGAACGCTGCGGACCCATTGAAAAATCTCCCGGTGGCCGCCGGTGATGTCACAGGAGATCACCGACGGCCACCGGGAGATCAGCTCAGCCTCTGATTGTCTCCTCCTCCCCGCCGCCGGTAATCTAGCGATGTCGGCGGGGAGAAACAGCTGATGTGACAGCTGTTTGAATCTTCCCGCGCCGACATCTCCTCTCGGTGTCGGCGCGGGAGATTCAAACAGCTGTCAGATCAGCTGTTCTCCCCGCTGACATGTCCCGGAGCTTACCGGCGGCCGGGAGGCGGAGATCTCCTGCGCTGATCTCCGCCCCCGGACACCGCTGATTGGCTGCCGGGCTGCACAGTGATGTGTCCGCAGGCGGACATTCTCCGCTGCGGACACATCAAAATGACCGCTTTTGACTGCGTTTGTGTCTGCATGCCATCAGCATGCAGACACAAACGCTAATGTGAAGGCAGCCTTACACCCACTGTGAAAATTGGTGGAGGATTGCTGATGATCTCGAGATGCTTCAGCAAGGCTGGAATTGGGTAGGTTAATCTTTGCAAAGGACATATGAATCAAGCCCGCATACAAGGTTATCCTTGAAAAACTCTTGATTCTCTCTGCTCAGGCCATGTTCCCCAACTCTGAGGACTTGTGTTTCCAGCAGGACAATGCCCCATGCCACACAGCTAGGTCAATCAATGTGTGGATGAAGGAGCACCACATCAAGACTCTGCCAGGGCCAGCCCAATTTCCACACCTGAACCCCATTGAAAACCTCTGGATTGTAATCAAGAGGAATATTGATAGTCACAAGCCATCAAACAAAGAAGAACTGCTAAAATGTGTGTGCCAGGAGTGGCATAAGGTCACCCAAAAGCAGTGTGAAAGACTGGTGAAAAGCATGCCAAGACACGTGAATGCTGTGATTAAAAATCATGGTTATTCCACCAAATATAAATTTTTGAACGCTTCCTGAGTTAAAACATTAGTATTGCTAGTATATGAATATGAACTTGCTTTCTTGCCATTATTTGAGGTATGAAAGCGCTGTTTTCTTTTTTTATTATTTTAATGATTTCTCATTTGCTGCAAATAAATACAAAAGTTTTAGCTTTGAATTTCGGAGACATGTTGTCAGTAGTTTATAGAATAAAACAATGTGCATTTTACTCAAAAAAAAAAAAAAAAATCCTATAAAGAAAAATCTGAGAAACCGAAAGTTTTGCAGTGGTCTTCTCTGCTCACATTAATATGGCTGCGTTTGCACTCTGCATGCCATACGCATGCAGACACAAATGCAAGTGTGAAGGCAGCCTTAGAGATTGAGATCTTCCAGGAATTTGTCTTTTAAAATATTCTTTTTACATGCAGATTTCAAGTCTGTTAAAGTTTAAGGCCAGTTTACCCTAGTAATCCTATGTATGCAGGCCGTGTCCTTGTAATGTTTTTCCAAGGTTTTACAAAGTAGATATTCTGTTGTGTCTTGCATTCCTATCACCAAGGACAGAGTTTTGTGGCACCAGGCAATTGCTGATGATAACCAGAATGTCAGGACATGTATAAATATTATCCCTGTGATGTGGATGCCCTGGGTGTATTATATATACAATCTGAATTATGTGGGCACTTTGTTTTCTGAGATTCCTCTTCTTGGATATTTTTAGAGCTGGACAGGAGGTTCGAAGAACATGATCCTTATGGAGAGTTGGAAGGAAGATGATACAGTCGGTCTCAATTCCTAAAATTAGATGGCTATTGCACCCCTTGTATCTAGCACAGTTACTTCTGATATTTTTATAGCCAGGTCAACTAGATGTATGTCACGTTTGAGTGTCATGCCAACCTGATATTGTCACTACTTATGTACGCTCTATATATGATGTGACTGGCAAGGCCTTGCATCACTATCACCAATGATATTTGTAGACTTAAAACCAAGTGCATGCATGGTCTATTGTTTCCAGGTTGACTGGACAAGTTGATCTAAAGCTGCCTATTGCATGATTTTCACAGTTGTCCCTCCACCTTCATGTACATGGGAGCTTAAAAGGAACCTGCCACCATGAAATTGCCATCCAGTCTGCACCAAGTCTATCACAGCACAGTGATGCTCGCTCTACTGATTTGCCCCTGAAGTCTGAAAATGTTTGTGCTCCGTACGAACTCTTAACTTTAAAGTCCGGTTTGCTCGTCTCGACTAAGGGATACAGTCAGGTTTAAATGGAGCAAATGCCACTCTATCGGATTACTGAGACTTGATCAGGCTAACAGAGATAATGGAGTAGTACATTACAAGAGCCCCTACTGAGAGGGACCCCCAGCAATTGACAACTTATTGCCTACCCTCTAATCACCTGACATCGTTTGAAGATGTATATCACATTTGACCCAGTTGTGCCCACAACTTTCAGGATCTGCTTTGTCAAAATCTTGACATTGGTATCAGATATGGTAAAATGTATTTGTAAATATTTTGGTTATTATGTGAAATATTTATATATTTTTTTTAAATTGACAATTACAGACCTGAGTATATTATTACTGCACCAACAGTGACTGACTGTCTCTAGTGTTTTTCTTTAATAAATATATATAATTTACTATACTATAGTATCTTATCTGTATCTTACTGTTAACTATGAATCTCTATTGATGTAGGGATAACTGCAATGAATGACTAGCTTATGTATATAATGATTTTTTTTTTTTTTTTTTTATTTAAAGGTAGAAATTGAAAGTCTTTTATGAGTGGTTGATGTGGATGAATGCTTCACATTTTGTCTACACTAGTTCCTAGTTCTTACACATGAGGTCTAGTGTGATTTGCGGTTTCATTGGTATTTATTTGCTGTTAGGACAGGTCGGCTTATCACATGTCTGTCCAACTTGGATAAAGGTTAAACTGTGCTCTGCTCAGTAGACACATTTACTGGGGTTAATTTTTATTTAATCAAGAGCGGACTATTAAAGTTACACCTTTTAAAGGTATTTTCTGAAAACTCATCTCTCTCCAGGGCTGAGTCTCTGCCACTGCTTCTAGCATCCGTTATTGTCTACAGTGCTGATGTCATATCAACTGCACTGCAGCTAATCAGTGAGCTCACCGACTCATGTGGTCTACGTGGGTAGAGCCACTGAGTTCACTGATTGGCTGTAGTGTGACGTCTACCGGTGCAGTCATTAATGGATACTCTGTGCTGAATCCAGAAAGGGTGAATCAACTGCCCTAAGTCAATAGCTTTGAAATTTGTAGATTTTTTTTTTTTTTTTATATAAATTGCACCGCTGTAAGGATACTTTAAATGCAGGTCTCCTAGTGTTATACTCACATTCTGCCGCGTTCATCCTTTTTCAGCGGCACTCCAGTGGGTATGTGATAAAAAAAATGACTGGCTGGCAGTTGGTGTTTCATAGAGTGTACCGGAGGTCATCATGAGATCCTCATTCTGGCTCTCATGGAGATGCATTGAGCTCCTGTGATGTAACTTCTGACTTCCGACAAGTCAGAAGTTATGAACACAAAGATGGCGCCGCTGGACTGGCATGGACTCAGCAATGTAAGAAAACATGGGGAGGTGTGTATAATTGACCATTGTCAATTATTGTTTTTGTGTTTTCTTGTCCATTAGCTTTCTGGTCTACACATTTTATGTAAAAATTATTACTTGTAATTTTATATATTAATACAGTGCTGACCATTCACAATAAAATGTGATCTGTTATCACTATAGACTTGTCGCGTTTAATAATTGTATTCCCCATTATACAAGTTCCTCACCTTCTACTATGTTACATTGTGCCATTCCTCTGTTGTTCATACTAAAAATATGACTAATTTGATAATTGGGTGAGGGCTGTTGACACCTCTGGGATATGGGCCGACACCACAACTGAGTGTAAGTTTTATTGTTTTTTAATAGGGGAACCATACTGATTGACAAGTGTTGTCCAAGAAGTAGACAACCCCTTTAATTATCCAGGGACTCTTGAAGAATGTGTGCATCGCCCTATTACTGGCAGTCCCATAGACAATGAAAAAAGGGGAGGCTAAGGGTATGTGCACACAGGGCATTTTTGCTGCGGTTTCTGCATGCCAGAAAACCATTGGTTTATGGTAATGTATTTTAATTTGTTCCTGCGGTTTTCATTACAAGCAAAACCAATGTGTTTTACAGAAACGCTGTGCACACACATTGGTTTTGCAAGTGTCAAGAACTGTCAAATACCTGCGTTTTTGGTGTGGATAGCAAAGAATTGACATGTCAATTATTCCTGCGTTTTTGGTGCAGTCCATGGTAAAAATGCAGGAAAAACGCAGTAAAAACGCGCAAAAAATGCAGACAAGATCATAGCACTTCTCCTGTCAAGGACTCTAGGATCCTCAGGTTTTGCTGCGTTCAGGACTGATCAAAAAACGTCCTGCGGGCACATACCCTAAACATGCTCATCTCCTCTACATTCAAGATAGGTTCTGCAATCCTGTTCTCGGGAGTTCCATTCTCTGATGTTGTAGGTCCCAGTGGTCAGACCACACAAGCAATCAATAAGCTGCCTACAGAGAGGAGAAACCTAATTTTTTTTTTTTTTTTTTTTTTTTTATAATTTTGTTTTTAGTAAATGTATTGATGCTAATACACATTGACCTTGAGGGTTCTGTGTTTTTAAGAATTATTACAGAAAAAAATAACTGGTTGTAATTTAATTTTTTGCTTCCTATAACATTTTTGAGGACATTGAGTTTTCTCTTCCAGTGTGCCAGTTTTTAATTGTGCCACTTTCTCATTTTGTATTGGATGTATATATTCTGATCATATGACCCTCCATACATGGTCACATAATTGATTATATATTTTTACTTGCCTTCAGTGAAAGGCTTCTCTGTTCTGCCTCATAAATAGGAGTTGGCTGTCAGCAATCACATGGTTCTTCAAAAATGAAGGATTAAGTGGATATGGCTGATTTACTTTTGGACAGGCTAAATTTAATGCTCATGTAATCCAAAATTGACATACAAATCACTCAGATTATCCTTTCATGTACAACATATCAGATTAAGTACAATTTATTAACGTTCATCTGTCACCAGATTTTCCTATCATATATTAGAGCAGCTTGATCTAGTGGCAGAGACCCTGATTCCAGCACTAGGCGGGTAAGTGGTGGGGACGGGGTTATACAGAGCTCATGAATATGAAGGACTTCCTGGCAGCAAGTTTACTAGTCCTATGGTAATGCTCTTCTGCTGATTTAACTAATGATTTTATGAAAACTACAGCAAGCAGCCCAGTAAGTGATATATCGCTGGAATCTGGGTGTCTTTCTTTACACTATGCATCTCTCAGATTAGGTGGCAAAAATCTTGATAGATTCTGTTTAACCCCTTCACCCACAGGCAATTTTCATTTTTCCCTCCCCTTTTTCCATAAGCTTTAACTTTTTTTATTTTTCTGTCAATATAGACATATTAGGACTTGTTTTTTGTGAAATGAGTTGTACTTTTGAATGAAATAATTTTTTACCATATAATGTACAGAAAAATGGGGAAAAAAATCCAAGTATGGTGAAATTGCAAAGAAGTGAAATTTCACGTTTGCTTTTTGGGCTTTTATTCACCATGTTCACTATAAAATGAAACTGACATGTCAGTATGATGCCTCAGGTTGATACGAGTTCGTAGATACCAAACATGTACAGTTGTGGCCAAAAGTATTGACACCCCTGCAATTCTGTCAGATAATACTCAATTTCTTCCTGAAAATGATTGCAATCACAAATTTTTTGGTATTATTATCTTCCTTTAATTTGTCTTCAATTAAAAAACGCAAAAGAGAATGAAGCAAAACATTGATCATTTCACACAAAACTCCAAAATTGGGCCAGACAAAAGTATTGGCACCCTCAGCCTAATACTTGGTTGCACAACCTTTAGCCAAAATAACTTCGATCAACCGCTTCCGATAACCATGAATGAGTTTCTTACAATGCTCTGCTGGAATTTTAGACCATTCTTCTTTGGCAAACTGCTCCAGGTCCCTGATATGTGAAGGGTGCCTTCTCCAAACTGACATTTTTAGATCTCTCCACAGGTGTTCTATGGGATTCAGGTCTGGACTCATTGCTGGCCACCTTAGAAGTCTCCAGTGCTTTCTCTCAAACCATTTTCTAGTGCTTTTTGAAGCGTGTTTTGGGTCATTGTCCTGCTGGAAGACCCATGACCTCTGAGGGAGACCCAGCTTTCTCACACTGGACCCTACATTATGCTGCAAAATTTGTTGGTAGTCTTCAGACTTCATAATGCCATGCACATGGACAAGCAGTCCAGTGCCAGAGGCAGCAAAGCAGCCCCAAAACATCAGGGAACCTCCGCCATGTTTGACTGTAGAGACCATGTTCTTTTCTTTGAATGCCTCTTTTTTTTCTCCTGTAAACTCCTATGTTGATGCCTTTGCCCAAAAAGAGAGCAGATTCTTCCAAAACGTTTTATTCTTTCTCAGGTACGTTTTGGCAAACTCCAGTCTGGCTTTTTTATGTCTCGGGGTAAGAAGTGGGGGCTTTACAGATCTCATTAATTGATTTTATATTTTGATTTTATTTTTTGATCGGACATTTCTGAACATAGTGTTACCAAATGTGCATTTTTGAAAAGCTTTATTTACAATGGGGCAAAAGGGGGGTGATTTGAACTTGTGATTTTGTTGTATATAACTTTTTTTTTTTTTTTTTATTATTTTACTTCGTCCTCTAGGGGACCTCCGCACTCCACTGTCTGATCACTTCCCCTGTGTTCTGATGGGCTACAGCCTATCTTAACACAGGGGAAGTAATCGGTTTCTGCTGTTGACATTACTGGGTCATCGCCAGCAGGAAACGATTCCACGCAGCTTCCGGGGTCATTGCAGGACCCCGTGCTATGCAGGTAACAGCGGAGGTCCCGTGTTCCAATCACGGCAGGGAACAGCGCGATCCCCACCGCGGGGCTTTGGATCGTGCTGTGACTGAAAGTCTGATGCAAAGGGTTAACACCGCTGATCTGATCGGTGGTGTTTGCAACAAATCTCAACTGATGAGATCAGCTGATATGTAGGGGGGGGGAATACGAGCTCACAGCAGGAGCTTGCATCAGGGGGCGGTACATGGCTGAAGGGGTTAAACACCCTCAAATATGAGTCCCGATGAACATAAAGTACAAAAAGCCTGCATTAGTCTTGCATGTCCCTGAGGAAGGCGCCGGGTGTGGCGCTGAAACGCGTAGGAGAGAGGAGGAAATAAAAGGATGGAATAACTGCTGTCTCTTTGGTGAGTTTATTCATGCCACAGCAGCGCGGACCGTGACACACCAGCACTCCCATCATTGTCTTGGATTTAAACCACTATCCAGTGGTCGGTGGAGGTCCTGCAGCAGCTGGAACACTGATTCCAAAACGCCTTCAAACCAGTTGTGGGGATCACAACTGGACCAGGTGAGCAGCTTCACAGCACCACCACCTTACACAAGTGTCATCAGTGATAGGGCACTATTGCGCCTCTTGTCCCCTTCCCTATTTTCTTTTTACTGCATTAGTCTTTGTCATACCTGCTGTGACCTTTCAACATACACTAGCTTCTATATACATTAGATGGCTGTCGGAAAAATGATAGTTCAGCTGATCGTTCAGTTGGCTCTCCCATACACAGGTATCTACGCTGTTTGGGTACGCTATTGGCGCAAGTACCAGGGACAGCTCACCAGGTCTACAGCACTGCAGCTGGTCCTGTATGTAATTCAACTACAGGACCACGGACAGCACCCTGCCTCAGAGCAGGAGCAGAGCGGCTTTTAATAAAATGAAAGTATAAACCGGACACATGCCGGGATCAGTTAAATCATGCTATTAACCCCACCACTGCCAAGGTGGGATGTCACCATGTGTACACATGATGGCAACATACAACAGCACATTAACCCTTCATACACCGGCTTTTATTAGCCGCATCTGCAGGCTCTATGCTGACATGCAGTGCAGAGCTTGCAGAGGGGGTTAAAATGATGTTTAAGCCATATTACTTTATTCTTTTATGACCAGTTTTGAGTTTTTAACTATGGTATGATGTGTCAGCACTACTGTGACAGCGCTGACACATTATTGATAACTGTACTACCAAACCGGCACATTCAAACTTGGCGGCTTTGACAGCCGCAAAGTTTGAAGCGATTTTGACAGGCACACTCGTGCGAGTATTGCACGGTGTGCTGTATGGGTGCGAGTTTGACTCTCGCCCATATACTTTTAATGGCAAATCGTGCGTGGAAATCCCATGCAATTGCATCATGCTGCGATTGCACTCGCATTTCCATCGCAATGTGAGTGTAATGCGCGAAAATCGCATTGATGTGACCTGTATCATTTAAAGATACAGGTCCGAGTGCAATGCGATTTTTTTTTTTTTTTTTTTTTTTTTTTTTTTTTTGAAGGATGTTGTGTGGCCACTGGGAACTAGGAGACTCTGGTTCTCATCTTCTTATATCCAGGTAAGTTTGAGTCATTCAGACGCGGATATAGTTTTAATACCTGAGCAACGGTACTGGAATAGAGAAAAGGAGCATTCATTATCCTGGGTGGGAAGCAGAGTTAGGCTATGTGCGCACTGGGCGGGTTTTCGGCGGTTTACCTGTGTAAACCGCCGTTTTGTTTACATTAGTTTTATTTAAATTTATGTTAATCCAAACCGGCGTTTGGATTAACATTAAAAACTAATGTAAACCGCCCAAGGCAGTGCACACACCGGCGGTTACACAGCGTCATCCGTTGCTAACCCGCAGGTTTCCCAGCGGGTTAGCAAAGAATGAGCATGTTCTAAAAAACGGCGGTTCTGCAGCGGCTGCAAGCAGAATCATGTGCTGCTTCCAGCCGCTGCAGATTCGCCGCCGAGAACACGCTGTGCATCCGCCGGCTCCCGCCGCACATACCCGCCAGGAAGCCGGTGGACGGCGCCGGAGCTTCCTGGTGGGTTCCGCCAGCTGCCGCCGACCAAACCGCCAGGTAAGTGTGCACTTTGGTCGGCGGCAGCTGGCGGAACCCGCCAGGAAGCTCCGGCGCGTCCACCGGCTTCCTGGCGGGTATGTGCGGTGGGAGCCGGGCGGTAGCCGGCGGATGCACAGCGTGTTCTCGGCGGCGAATCTGCAGCGGCTGGAAGCAGCACATGATTCTGCTTGCAGCCGCTGCAGAACCGCCATTTTTTAGAACATGCTCATTCTTTGCTAACCCGCTGGGAAACCTGCGGGTTAGCAACGGATGACGCTGTGTAACCGCCGGTGTGTGCACTGCCTTGGGCGGTTTACATTAGTTTTAATGTTAATCCAAACGCCGGTTTGGATTAACATAAATTTAAATAAAACTAATGTAAACAAAACGGCGGTTTACACAGGTAAACCGCCGAAAACCCGCCAGTGCGCACATAGCCTAATGAGGTCCTCATACTGTGACCTCCTCATACTGTTACTATTGCTGCAGCGAAGAGGAGGCATAGAGGTGGCCGGAAATATTAGTGAACCAGTCACATCTTTTCTGCTTTTTAAACTAAAAGTGCCACTTTCAGCAGCGCCTATGCTGTATTTTACGAAGGGGTCTCTTATCCCTCTACCTCCCCTCCCTGTACACCTAAATAATTACTTTACTCTCCCGACCTATATGTACAGTTGTATTTACGGGTCAGATGGGTCTTCATTCTCTCTCCACGCAGGCGCCCTGAGCTCTGCCCAACTGTGGGCAGAGCGTCTGACTGCATTAAGCCTGTGTGAACAACAGGTGTGAGATCCTGCCAGGATGGTAATCTAGCTCCTGCGCACTAGTAGTAATGCACTGCAGTAATGCTGTTTGCTCTGACCACATTAGAGCAGAGCTAGTGCGCAGGCGCTAGAATTCTCTCCCTGGTGTCTGCATAAAGCAGAATACAAAACAGGGTGGCATATGGCACCTGCGGCTCACGCAGGCTTCATGGGGTCAGATGATCTGCCTACATTAGAGCAGAGCACAGGGCACCTGCACAGGCCAGAGAAGAATCTACGCAGGTGCCAGAAAGAGGCAAAAGAGGGAGGTGCAGATTGTGGGAAACATTCTGGAGTGATTCAGGGAGTAGGGGAAAATTTTAGCAGTGCAGAGTGTGGGGGATATTAATGGGGGGTGTTGTGCAGGAAGCACAATGAGGGTCAATTACTCATTTAATGACACAGCATGGGAGATTTTTCTTTGGGTACTTTTATTTATAAGGTCACCAAGTCAGGATGTTCTGTAGAAGACTAAAGACTGAAGAAAAGGGAAGTCTAAAGATACGAGCTGCAGATGTGAAAAGCCATCATGGGGTCAGTACTACAACAAAAGTGTTAGAAAAAAAAAAAAAGAGACGGGAATGACACCAATCAGAAAAGATGTCCTTTATAAGTTACCTGGATGTAAATTATTTGTGATACTGACTACGTCAGTATTGTGGTTCCTGCATTGCAGGCAGTCTGACTTAAGGCCCCGTTACACCTTACAACATCAGCTGCGATGTTAGAAGCGATGCCGTGGGTGTGCGCTCGCTTCCGACATCACAGCCTAGCTGTCACACGGAAAGATGTTGCCGGTGACAGTGCTGCGATGTTGCCGCAGTGATCGCTCGCTGGGCTGGGATCAACCCAGCGAGCGATCCGCTTTAGTGCAGTGAATAGTTGACATCGCTATTGCAGTCTCACACCGAACGATGCCGCAGGTTGTTTAAGTTGAAGTTGACAGGTTTTCCTGCATGCAGGGAAAACCTGTCAACTCCGACTTGAACAACTATCGTTGTTGAATCATGAGTTTACACGCAACAACAATGTCGTTTCAACGTTCGTTCCTGATGTCACTTTTGAATGACGGTGGAAACGATGTTGGAAGGTGTAACTGGGCCTTTACAACAATTTCCAGTATCTCCTTACCATTGATAAGGACATACTGGGACTTCCAGGTTCATCATGGGGCTGACCTGGAAGTGCAGTTGAACACTATATTAAGCTTGATGATTTATTCTTGAACTGACGGTGATTTTAGCTCTGTATTTATGTATAGATGTAGGTTCTGACGCTGCATTCCTGTACTGACGCTGCTTCTAATTATGTAGCATTCCATAACATGCTTAATTTTAAAACTAAAAAAATACTTAAAAACGTAGTTTTGAGATTGAGGAGATTTTATTGCGTCTCTACTCTAAAAAAAAACTCAGTGTAAGGCCCCTTTCACATTAGTGTTTTTATCAAATTGTGGCAGATTTACCACATCTGCCACCTAACGGCCGCACTTGCGGCAAGCCATATGCATTGTCTATGGGGAATGTGGCAGGTGCGGTAAGCTGCAGTGCCAGCAGTTGCGGCCGCGAAAAAAATGCGGTCAGCAGCTGTTGTTTCCGTGCCACAAGTGCCGGAACTGCGGTTATACCGCACCTGCCACAATCCCCATAGACAATGCATGGGGCACGTCGCAAGTGTAGCCGCTAGGCGGCAGATGCGGTAAATCTGCCGCAATTTGACAAAAACGCTAGTGTGAAAGGGGCCCAAGTTGAGTATGTTCACACTGATTTTTATTGTTTTTAGCAGAAACTCTCAATGCTTCTATCTAGTTTCAAATGCTCAAAACTTGATTTAGCTTATTTATTAATGTAAGTTTCCCTTTTAAGATTTTTTTTTTTTTTGGTGGTCCTTCCCTTTGGTTCAGTATGATAATGTTGCCCTTAGACAACAAGATGTTGTGCATCCCTTTTCTATATGAAGCATCATTCTTTAGCTGCCTGTTAATGATATATATATTTAGTTTATAGGGAATTTGGAGAATTATTTTAGGCGTTGTTGTCAAATGAACTGTAAAAAGTCAAAAGGTCCCATAGACCGATAATGTCAGCACAAGCCTGCTCTGATGGCATTTGAGGTCAGGACTTCTACTTGCTCTACTGTGCTAGGTGCCGCTGGATCTTTTGACTACCATGTGTGCCTGGCCTGCTAAATAATCTGCTGCTAAGACAATATAACTACTTTTGATATAATTTAAAATATTGTATTTTTTTTTTTCTTTATATCAAGAGGTCTGCTGACCTTTCTATTTTGTGTGTGTCTAGCATACAAAAACATGGTTGCTCTTTTTTCTGATCATATGATAAAGGACTCTTAACCACTTAGTGACCACCAATACTTCTTTTACTAACCTGAGAAGAGTATTGCATCCTACCCATGGGTGGAATAGCTGACAACCTGCTGCATCACTGACTATGGCATTTCTTCTTTAACACCATTGATTTCCTGAGATCATGATTCTGTGGTCCTGATGTTTATCATGGCAATTCACAGCAAAATAATAGCCTTATTCTGCAAGCTATAGTGATCTGTTCAAAAGTTAGCCTTAGAGGACCTGTCACCAAACCAGGCATGGTGATCTAATTACAGCACCGGATGCATCATGTCTGCTGCATCTAGGCAAGGGGTCCCCCAGCCATTGAGCTCCCTTGTACCCCGAGTAAATACATTTAGAAAACTTACATCCTGCAGCCAGAAAGGAGGTGGCTAGAGGCTGGAGCTGAAGGGCAGATTCACACCCCTGCATGTTTAATCTGCCCACTGCTGCCAATCATTGTCTCTCTTCTGCAGCATAACAGTTTTTATTTATTTTTTTTTGTTTTGACATGCTGCTCCAGGAGGGGCAATGGATGCTGTGGGGAGTGAGTGCAGCCCCAGCCTCCTGTGATATCCTGTTCCGGCAGGGCAATGGATGCTGTGGGGAGTGAGTGCAGCCCCAGCCTCCTGTGATATCCTGTTCCGGCAGGGCAATGGATGCTGTGGGGAGTGAGTGCAGCCCCAGCCTCCTGTGATATCCTGTTCCGGCAGGGCAATGGATGCTGTGGGGAGTGAGTGCAGCTCCAGTCTCCTGTGATATCCTGTTCCGGCAGGGCAATGGATGCTGTGGGGAGTGAGTGCAGCCCCTGTCTCCTGTGATATCCTGTTCCGGCAGGGCAATGGATGCTGTGGGGAGTGAGTGCAGCCCCTGTCTCCTGTGATATCCTGTTCCGGCAGGGCAATGGATGCTGTGGGGAGTGAGTGCAGCCCCAGTCTCCTGTGATATCCTGTTCCGCAGGGCAATGGATGCTGTGGGGAGTGAGTGCAGCCCCTGTCTCCTGTGATATCCTGTTCCAGCAGGGCAATGGATGCTGTGGGGAGTGAGTGCAGCCCCTGTCTCCTGTGATATCCTGTTCCGCAGGGCAATGGATGCTGTGGGGAGTGAGTGCAGCCCCTGTCTCCTGTGATATCCTGTTCCAGCAGGGCAATGGATGCTGTGGGGAGTGAGTGCAGCCCCTGTCTCCTGTGATATCCTGTTCCAGCAGGGCAATGGATGCTGTGGGGAGTGAGTGCAGCCCCTGTCTCCTGTGATATCCTGTTCCAGCAGGGCAATGGATGCTGTGGGGAGTGAGTGCAGCCCCTGTCTCCTGTGATATCCTGTTCCAGCAGGGCAATGGATGCTGTGGGGAGTGAGTGCAGCCCCTGTCTCCTGTGATATCCTGTTCCAGCAGGGCAATGGATGCTGTGGGGAGTGAGTGCAGCCCCTGTCTCCTGTGATATCCTGTTCCAGCAGGGCAATGGGTGCTGTGGGGAGTGAGTGCAGCCCCTGTCTCCTGTGATATCCTGTTCCAGGGGCAATGGATGCTGTGGAGTGAGTGCAGCCCCTGTCTCCTATGATGTCCTTTTCCGGAGGGGTGATGGATGCTGTGGGGAGTAAGTGCAGCTCCAGCCTCCTGTGAATCATTTTCAGAAGGGTGGTGGATGATTGGGGAATGAGTGCAGCCACCTGTCTCCTGTGATATCCTGTTCCAGCAGGGCAATGGATGCTGTGGGGAGTGAGTGCAGCCCCTGTCTCCTGTGATATCCTGTTCCAGCAGGGCAATGGATGCTGTGGGGAGTGAGTGCAGCCCTGTCTCCTGTGATATCCTGTTCCAGCAGGGCAATGGATGCTGTGGGGAGTGAGTGCAGCCCTGTCTCCTGTGATATCCTGTTCCAGCAGGGCAATGGATGCTGTGGGGAGTGAGTGCAGCCCCTGTCTCCTGTGATATCCTGTTCCAGCAGGGCAATGGGTGCTGTGGGGAGTGAGTGCAGCCCCTGTCTCCTGTGATATCCTGTTCCAGCAGGGCAATGGATGCTGTGGAGTGAGTGCAGCCCCTGTCTCCTATGATGTCCCTTTTCCGGAGGGGTGATGGATGCTGTGGGGAGTAAGTGCAGCTCCAGCCTCCTGTGACATCATTTTCCAAGAAGGGTGGTGGATGATTTGGGGAATGAGTGCAGCCCCAGTCTCCTGTGATGTCCTTTGGAAACTGCTCTGAAACAAAACATCTCGGGAGGTACAGTTTAAAACACAAAAAAACACACACACCTTTTTAGGAGTTATATTATATTATAAAAATAATAATTAGAAAAGTGGTTAGGGGGTAGAGTTAAATAATTTGAAAATACATTTTAGGTGACTGTCCATCCCTTTAATGCAGGGGTGGGGAACCTCAGGCCCTAGGGCCGAATGTGGCCCTCAGAGCCTTTTCTGTGGCCCCCGGGCAGATTCCTGGGGACCGCAGTGCTCAGGCTGGCAGATGCATTTTGCCAATGAAATGCCCTTTAAATGCAGCTCCCCAGTAATCTCCATGCCCCAGCCTCAGCCTCCCCAGAGATGTATATGATCCCAGCTTCACCTGTGATGTCTAGGGCTCTAGCAAACCTGTAAAAGCAGATGAAAAGCAACATGATCAATATCCCCTACGCCAAAGAGAGGCAGCTCCAGCCACCACCGTTGGGGTGAGTTGATTGTTAAACCAAATATATATAGCGGGTAATTTTCAAGTTGATGATTTTCTATGGCCCCCAAAGGACTGTAGAAATTTCCAAATGGCCCTCAGCGGAAAAATGGTTCCTTGCCCCTGCTTTAATGTATTGATTTTACAAGGAAGTGGTGAGTAGCTGGTATTGTTGCAGAGTTAACAAGTTCTCCTGTGTACGTGTCCTCATATGTCCCACGTTCATCATTGCTCATTCTACCGCCTGTGAGTTCCCACACTGCATCTGTGAACAGATCTGAGTTATCTGAGGACTGTTCTGCTGAAGATTCTGTTGTTGGGGGGGGGGGGGGGGGGGTTACTGTAACAAGACGCTGTGATGAATAATGTCTATTATCTGGTACAGTCTGGCACTGTCAGCGGTCTGTGCTCCTAGTTCTGAGAATTGGTGTCTAGGCTTAGAGCCAAGGTCAGAACAGCCAATACCTGTAATCATTACATCTATGGAAGTGCAGAAAGCTATTAGAATATTCTGCTTTTATGCAAATAAACTCAATCTCTGCATAATGAAAAGTTCTGCATCTTCTTCATATATTTGGCTTCCTGTCTGTATGAGCTATACAGGTAAAGCCAAATGGGCCGCATTTGGCCAAAGGCCAGTAACATGCCAAGGCCTGGTCAACGGCAAACACCTGGAAGAACTCTAATGTAAAAACCTCATTTACAGCCAGAAGCTGAGAGATGGATACAAATATAACCAGTCTACATTATTCTAGGTGTCTAATTTTCATTATATAACAATAAAATCAAATAAAAGAGTAAAAAGTTATTTACCCTGGCTGTCTATAGGATTATTATTCTGTCTGTACATAAAATACATTTAATATCACATTGTTTGTTTTCTCTTTTAGTGGGAAGTTAGTTTCTCCAAAATGGAAGAATTTTAAAGGCTTAAAGCTTCAGTGGAGAGATAAAATCCGTCTGAACAATGCCATTTGGCGAGCCTGGTACATGCAGTGTGAGTATTAACCAGAACGCACACAGATGTCGCAAGAGGTCTTTCCTGTCTGTTTTCATGGGGGATTTAGGAGTGCACACTGACACTTTGAGATTGTGTAGAGAAAACTGAACAGAAACACAAATGGGTTTTTTGTTTGTTTTTCTTTTTACGGAATTTTGAGTTTGAGTTTTGGAGAGTTTTTCCTTCAAAAACACCTTTTAAAAATGATGTGTGTATGATCACAAAAGTTCGTCCTTTTTGTGTAGAAAAATATATATTAGAATCTGAGAGTCCTCAGTGGTTGATACTATCTTTTCAGTTACCATTAAAAGATATGTAAGAAAAAGGAAGCTTTTGAGACTCTATGGTCTCTTTATCAGGCTTAATAATGACACAAATTCTGAACACACATATATATACACATATACAGGGTTGTATAATGCAGTAATTAAACCAAGTGAGGTGAAGCATTGGTCAGTTGGGAGGGGAGAGGCATCTGGGGCAGTAAATATCAGCGTCCAGAGATAAGAAGCGGATAGCTTTATGTCCTTTGATTAGTTGTTTCTTCAAGATTTGGAGATTCCTCAATTAATGTAAAAAACACAAAAATCCACGCGACCTATTCATTCCTGCTGTGTACATATATATATATATATATATATACACACAAGACGTGTGAGCAGGAACCTGTATGTAGGAGCGACAGGGCAGAAACTTAGAATAAGAATGAATTCTCATCGCCATACAATAAAAGAAAAAAGAATGGATCGACCTGTGGCCAATCATTTTTGTAGCCCCGATCATGCCATAATGGACATGAAAATACTAGCTTTGAAAGGTCATTTCAAATTGCAGAGATGAGGGAGTCTGGGAATATAAACTTATGTTGATCTTTGTTGCACTCATTCCTGCTCTGAATGTATCGCGTGGATTTATGTCTTTTTACATTAATTGAGGAATCTCGAAATCTTGAAGAAACAACTTATCAAAGGACATAAACTATCTGCTTCTTACAGTTGTGGCCAAAAGTATTGACACCCCTGCAATTCTGACAGATAATACTCAGTTTCTTCCTGAAAATGATTGCAATCACAAATTCTTTGGTATTGTTATCTTCATTTAATTTGTCTTCAATGAAAAAAACACAAAGAATTGTCCTAAAGCCAAATTGGATCTAATTCCACACCAAACATAAAAAAGGGGGTGGACAAAAGTATTGGCACTGTTAGAAAAATCATGTGATGCTTCTCTAATTTGTGTAATTAACAGCACCTGTAATTTACCTGTGGCACCTAACAGGTGTTGGCAATAACTAAATCACACTTGCAGCCAGTTGACATGGATTAAAGTTGACTCAACCTCTGTCCTGTGTCATTGTGTGTACCACATTGAGCAAGGAGAAAAGAAAGAAGTCCAAAGAACTGTCTGAGGACTTGAGAAACCAAATTGTGAGGGAGCATGAGCAATCTCAAGGCTAGAAGTCCATCTCCAAAGACCTGAATGTTCCTGTGTCTACCGTGCGCAGTGTCATCAAGAAGTTTAAAGCCCATGGCACTGTGACTAACCTCCCTAGATGTGGACGGAAAAGAAAAATTGCCGAGAGATTTCAGCGCAAGATTGTGTGGATGGCGGATAAAGAACCTCGACTAACATCCAAACAAGTTCAAGCTGCCCTGCAGTCCGAGGGTACAACAGTGTCAACCCGTACTATCAGTCTGCGTCTGAATGAAAAGGGACTGTATGGTAGGATACCCAGGAAGACCCCACTTCTTACCCCGAGACATAAAAAAGCCAGGCTGGAGTTTGCCAAAACTTACCTGAGAAAGCCTAAAACATTTTGGAAGAATGTTCTCTGGTCAGATGAGACAAAAGTAGTGCTTTTTGGGCAAAGGTATCAACATAGAATTTACAGGAGAAAAAAAGAGGCATTCAAAGAAAAGAACACAGTCCCTACAGTCAAACATGGCGGAGGTTCCCTGATGTTTTGGGGTTGCTTTGCTGCCTCTGGCACTGGACTGCTTGACCGTGTGCATGGCATTATGAAGTCTGAAGACTACCAACAAATGTTGCAGCATAATGTAGGGCCCAGTGTGAGAAAGCTGGGTCTCCCTCAGAGGTCATGGGTCTTCCAGCAGGACAATGACCCAAAACACGCTTCAAAAAGCACTAGAAAATGGTTTGAGAGAAAGCACTGGAGACTTCTAAGGTGGCCAGCAATGAGTCCAGACCTGAATCCCATAGAACACCTGTGGAGAGACCTAAAAATGGCAGTTTGGAGAAGGCACCCTTCAAATATCAGGGACCTGGAGCAGTTTGCCAAAGAAGAATGGTCTAAAATTCCAGCATAGCATTGTAAGAAACTCATTGATGGTTACCGGAGGCAGTTGATCTCCGTTATTTTGGCTAAAGGTTGTGCAACCAAGTATTAGGCTGAGGGTGCCAATACTTTTGTCTGGCCCATTTTTGGAGTTTTGTGTGAAATTATCAATTTTTTGCTTCATTCTCTTTTGTGTTTTTTCATTGAAGACAAATTAAATGAAGATAATAATACCAAAGAATTTGTGATTGCAATCATGGAAGAAACTGAGTATTATCTGACAGAATTGCAGGGGTGTCTATACTTTTGGCCACAACTGTATCTCTGGACACACTCTGGACACTGATATTTACTGCCCCGGATGCTTTTTCCCCTCTCCCAACTCTGACCAATGCTTCACCTGACTTGGTTTATTTGCTGCATTATCCAACCCTGTAAATGTGTAGTGTGTGTGTTTGGGGGACGGGAAGATACCCTTTTGCCAATTCCTAATTGTTCTTTGAGTATTCTTAAACAGATTTCTTTTTTGTGCTTGCCAGATATACAAAAGAGACAAAACCCAGTGTGCCATTTTGTGACCCCATTGGATGCATCTATTGATTTTGAGGAGCATAGAAGGCCAGAGGTATGAATGCATTAATATTATTATGAAATCAATAGTTGTCAGCTATTCTTATCTGTTCTCTATCTGTGATCACTGACATTTTATATCTGAATCTGATAAGCCTCCTTTAAGTATGTCAAAGTGGAACATTTTATGGGAGTGCTCAATGAATAGTTATAGATTCAGCTGTATCTACTTTAAAGTACCCCAGTCAGCACATTTTTATATGTGCATTTATGACAAATCTACCTACGGTATATGAACATTGGTCTGAAAGTTCTTTAGGTTTGTGTCTGTGCACTTGGACATTTTCTGTCGCTGACTCTCCTCCTGTCCATTTCCAGCCTGACTTGTATATGGCTTCTGCACTAGCTGTCTCTTAAAGGACTTATCCGGTTTAAATCAATCTTTACAGTATTGGGCTACACAAATACAAGTAGATGGTAATTACCTACCTGATCTGCTGTAAACCCTTCTCTCCTGTCAGCACCTGTCTGAGTGTTCACATGACCTCTCCTGCAGTGATTTTGCTGCTTCCTGTGATGTCACATCCCGACCACACAGCATTAGCTTATCCCCCGCCCTGTACACCGCATCACAGCCCAGTTACTGTGAGTGACAGCTGACTCCCCTCTGCTAACCCAGCCCATGTGTGCTGAGTAGAGGGGAGCTGTTTGAGGCAGGATTGCATGGACACTGCAGGTACACCAAGCAGCTCCCAGACAAGTGGCTCTGTATGCAGTGCCTGCCCTCACCAAATTTTTCCCTCCTTGCACTTTCAGGTCCATTGCTGTAGGAGTTGCTTGCTGGACCCTGTTTGTGTAATAATTATGAGTTGTTTGTGAATGATCATTCACTGCTGTTGTTGAGAAGTGTCGGCTCTCTACAGGGAGCTGAGCCAAATTATTATTATTTTTTTTTTTAACCCCCTGATTGCTGGTGACTGGGTACTGGGAGAAAAGCAGGAACTGCAGTGCTAGCTGTGCAATTGTGAGGACTTGTGGGGCTCCTCCTAAATGCAAGCTTACATTCAGTCATTGGCTCCTTAGTGCTCATGATCCGTGATATCATAATCATTCGGCTTTTTTGCTGGCACAATATATAAAGTGTCAGTGCCTCAGATAAACTGACAGTTTTATTTCAGAGTTACCGTATATACTCGAGTAATGTAATGGGCACAATGCAGGGGATTTATTCAGTTCTGATCAATAGGACAAAAAGTCACAGGACGGCTTCACTGCTGCAGCACTGAGACACTGTAGAGAATGGCAGTGTCCTGGCCAATCAGGGTGCCATGGGCGTGCAGAGAGGGGTGTACAGGGGGTGGTGATCAGCACAGGCTGTAAGAAGGAAAAAAAAAAAAAACAGGAAGCTACCTAATCATGAAATGCTGCATGTAAACATCCAACATGGAGGCACTGAACACAGAAATTGAGGAAGTGATGGTAGGAAAACAAAAAACACTGTGGGAGGCTTTTTTAATACAATTCAGCACAGATTAGTTTTTTAAAAATAACAAGTTTTGTCGTCGGATAAGTCCTTTTCAAGTGGCCCACTGAATCTCAAATGTAACACTTTTTTTTTTTTTTTTTTTATGTTGAGGAACTACTGCTTTAAATGGAGCATGACATTTTATTCATGCTGCCCGAATGTCCTGCAGCATAAATTGTAAGTTAGCACAGTTTAAAGATCCAGCTAGGGACTATAAGGAGAAACCAGGTTATCCTGATGTAGTCCTTGGCCAACTTGTCTCACAATCCCCTGCTTTGCTCCAGTTGATTAACATGGCTCTTCCTATGTACACATAGGAAACTGGGGTTTGGGCAGCATGTAACTAGTGACTGGTTCCCTTTAAAATTAATTTACATCATATCTAGTAAGTATTATTATTTATTTATATAGCGCCATTTGATTCCATTTACGTATGAAGAGTGAAACCGCGGACAAGCACAATATATTTTGGACAGTCAAGTTTACAGATACAGGAGGGGAGGGGTCCTTGTCCACGAAGGCTCACAGACTGCGGGGCGGGTAATGAAACAGTAGGAGGTAGAACCGCTGATCATGTGACGGTGGAGGGGTCGGGTCTCAGTGTACGAAGAGGTCTGAAGAGGTGGGTCTTAAAGGTTTCTCTTGAAGGTTCCCAGGGTAGGTGAGTGTCTAATGTGTTGGGGAGAGAGTTCCAGAGTATGGCGGATTCACGGGAGAAGTCTTGAATACGGTTGTGAGAGAATGCGATAAGGGGAGAGTAGAGAAGGAGCTCTTAGGAGGATCATAGGTAGCGAGCAGGTAGCGGGAGACCACATCAGAGATGTATGGGGAGGGACAGGTGATGGATGGCTTTGTATGTCATGGTTAGGGTTTTAAATCTGGGTGTCTGAGAGAAAGGGAGCCAGTGAAGGGCTTGGTTTTGGGCAGGTGAATTGGACAAGCAGCTGAGTTTAGAATGCAAGGGAAGTAGCAGGGATGCAATAGTCAAGGCGAGAGATAATGAGAGCATGAACAAGGATCTTAGGGCCCTTTCACATCTGCGTTTATTTGAAATCGCGGCAGATGCGTTTTTTTTTCGCGGCCGCACCTGCCGCAAGTGCAAAACCGCACTTGCCGCACCTGCCGCAAGTCCCCTATACTTTCTATGGGGATTACCGCAACCGCGCCGCAAGTGCATCGGTTATGCGGCAATGCGGCAGATGCGGTTTTTTTCACCGCATCTGCCGCGATTTCAAATAAACGCAGATGTGAAAGGGCCCTTAGCCATGTTGTGGTCAAGAAAAGAGTGGATCCGGGAAATGTTTTTGAGCTGGAGTCGGGAGGAGGTGGCAAGGGCATGGATGTGAGGCTTGAAGGAGAAGGAAGAGTCAAAGGTAACCCCAAGGCACGTGGCGTGTGGGACTGGGGAGAGTTGTTGACTGTGTTGGATAGGTTCAGTAGAGGGGGAGAGTGACTTGGGGGAAGACTATCAACTCTGTTTAGTCCATGTTTAGCTTGAGGAAGCGAGCGGATAAGAAGGATGAGATGGCGGAGAGGCAGTGTGGAGTTTTGGATAGTAGGGAGGCGATGACAGGTCCAGAGAGGTAGATCTGGGTGTTGTTGGCGTAGAGGCAATACTGGAGGCCGCGGGACTCGATGAGTTGTCCAAGGCCGAGTGTGTAAATGGAGAAGAGTAGCATCCCAGAACCGAACCCTCGACAGATTGGGGGGGGTAGGGCAAGCAGGAGGTGTGGGAGTGGGTGATGCGGAAAGTCCGGTCAGTTCAGTACAGGGAGATCCACGAGAGGGCTAGGTCAGTGAGGCCGAGAGATTCCAGGATCTGGAGTAGGAGAGAGTGGTTGACAGTGTCGAAGGCGGCAGATAGGTCAAGGAGGAGGCGGATGGAGTAATGTCGCTTGCTCTTTGCGGTCAGTAGGTCGTTGATGACTTTGGTTAGGGCTGTTTCGGTTTAGTGATGAGGATGGAAACTGGATTGTAGGCGGTTGGAGACTGAGCAGGAGGAGAGTTGGGAGGACAGTGTAGAGCATGTTTCAAGCAGTTTCGACGCGAAGGGGAGAAGAGATATGGTTCGATCGTTGGAAGCAGATTATGGGTCGAGGGAGGGTTTTTTGAGGAAGGTGTGATCAGGGCATGTTTTGAAGATGCCGATGGCGAGAGAGGCTGAAGAGGTGGGTTAGGGCAGGGATGAGGACTGTGGTGAGGTTTGGGATGAGGTGGGAGGGGAGGGGGTCGAGGCCACAGGTGGTGAAGTGTGAACGTGACAGAAGGGTGGCGAGTTGATCTTCTGTCATGATGGAAAAGCTTCCTTTGGACGAAGTGGAGTGGGCGGTGATGGGGGGCGGCTGGGAGGACAGTGGGTCAAAGCTTTCTTGGATTTTGTCGATCTTCTGCTTGAAAGAGGCGGCAAAGGTGTCAGCAGAGATGAGGGGGAGGTGCAGGGGGATGGAGTAGTGAGATGATAGTTTTGAATAATTGTTTGGGGTTGCGGGACAGTGTGTTAGAGAAGAGAAGTAGGTTTGTTTGTAGAAGTATGACATGTAAGTATACATGGGAGGCTTCCCTGTGGAATAACTCCATAGTTATTAAAGCTGTAGTTTGGCTTTTCCCTGGACCCAGCTATAAGTAGACCAGGTTCAATATAAAGCATTTTACTCTTGTTCACAAACTGTCACGTTCTGTTCTATCAGTCTTGCTGAAAGTGTTCAGGTTTTTCTTTTGAGTTAAGGAACTGTCACACATAACAAGATCGCTGTAGCGTCACAGATTTTGTGACGCAACAGCGATCCCGTTAGCGACCTTGTTATGTGTTACACGCACCAACGATCTGGCCCCTGCTGAGACATCGTTGATCATTACACACTGCTCTGGATCATTTCTACATCGTTGCACTCCTGCTGGGAGGGCTACATCGTTGTGTTGGACAGGGACAGTGACCAACAATCTCAATGCTACACTATGGAGTGACAATTCCCAACAACCTCGGTATAATTCTGGATCACTAGTGCGTCGTTTTTACATCGCTGGTGAGATGCCTGTTTGACATCTTACCAGTGATGTGAAAAACGACGCACCAGCGATCTCTGCAAATAGTTATCATTATTGGGATCGCCGGTGCGTCGTTGTGTGACTGGGCCTTAAATCTCACTGTGTTATTTAGTTTCCCTGTTATCGCTTTGTTTACTGCACACACGTCAGCTTTTATTAATCCGTCTACTTGCTTTCTTTTGTGGCAGTGGAGGGGGGTTTTATAGTGCCGGACTGCAGTGTAACCATGTTTGTCAATCACTTTAGTGCTAATTCTCACTGACAACCAACAGCACGGACCATGATTTTTAGTGTAAAGCCGATTTTATTAGATCAATAAAAAAAAACAAACGTTTATCTACATACACATATGTTATATCACAAGATGGATATCAGTAAGCCTTCTCAATCCCCTACATAAGTACCTTTGAATCAGTATCCTACGTAACAGCAGAGGTTGGCACCCTCTTGACACACCTGTGGTGCCCCCTCTCACAGGCGGCTTTCCCTGACTCTCCCCAAGATATCCCTCATATGATATAAAAGGGGGTCATTGCTATTGATAAAAAGGTACTATATCTCTTGAGAGGAATAAAAACTAGACGCTTTTTCCTAGGCCTTCTCTTCAGAGCCCAGCGAGTGTCATAGGATTTTAGCACTCACTCCTCGACTGAAGACAATGACTAAGGCTGGTTTCACATTGCGATTTTCTTCAATCAAGATTCGATTTGGATCTGATTTGGCCCCCATGTTATCCTATGGGGGTCGGATCGGATTTGGCCTAATTGCCATCTGATTTTGTGGGATCCCATTTGTGCACACTGCTGATTTTGGGCACAGAAAGAAATCGGATCCCACAAAATCGAATGGCAATTAGGCCAAATTCGATCCGATCCTCGGGGTTTAACATGGGGGGGCCTATGAGTGCTGTTTCCTCGGACCCGATTTTAGTGTACTGAGAATGCTCAGTACACTAAACTTGCTCCTAATCTTCTAATTTCACTTCTGCAATGTATAATATACAGAAGTGAAATATAGTAGCCGCAGGTCCTATAAGCACCCGGACCTTGCTGGAAGCAGCGGTGGATCCCTGATAGGTGAGAATACAGATTTTTTTTATTTTTTGTTTTATTTTTAACTCTTTGTTGTACTATATTTCACTTCCGCAATGTATAATATAGTGCCCCGCTGTGTCCAGGTCCGTGATAATCACAGACTCAGACACAGAATAGGTCACCCCCTGTGGTGTTCTTTCCTGTCCGTGGGGTCCTACAAAAAGTAGGATCCCACGGACAGGAAAAAAAACGTTGTGAAACCAGCCTAAGAGATCAAGCAAAGTGCTGTATGGTTCAGTGTAGTCTGTAACACGGGCATCGGGCAGTCAATGTAGCGGGTTATCAGCAACAATTGCTAATAGACCACATACACATGGTGAGCATTTGATGAGATTTTTATCTCCGTATTTATACCAGAAGTGGGTAAAAAATACAGAAGTGGTGACGTCTTTCTGTTATACTTTTCCTCTGATTGTTCCACTCGGGCGGACTGGCCAAGGTGGCAGGGGGGCAAGTGCCCCACAGGCTGGCTCTAATGGGCTCTTCCAGGGCCGCCCCCATACTGAAATGGGCCGGTCCGGATCTGCTTTGCGGCCGCAGCCGCTCACTTCACAGAAGACAGCCGCAACGCACTGCGGGAGCGTGGTGAGTGCGCCGCCAGCACAAGCAACTTCCCCGCAAGACTCCACTGGCACTCAACTCCCCACCCCCCTCGCTCCTCACCTCGCCGGACTCCACTAGCACACCCCCTCCCCCCCCACTCCTCACCTAAGGCTGCCATAAAGTCAATGCCTCCCTGAGCCAGGTGCACCAGCCCTGCCCTAGTTCCACTCCTTTTTTTCGCTACAAATACTGAGGTAAACAATTTGCCAAATACCGTGTGCACGTGGCCATAGAGTGATCTAAAAAAATTATTACACTGCAGAACACTAATCATGTTAAAGTGGAGGTTTGGTTTTCAAATAAGTTTCTTTTTGCTCTGTAGGCCATTGCTACAGAAGGAAAGTATTGGAAAAGAAGGATAGAGATCGTGGTGAGAGAATACCATAAGTGGAGGACCTACTTCAAGAAAAGAGTAAGAATTGTGTCTAATTGTATGTTTCTGTGTAACAGCAGATTTATGCAGACATGTCTATGCCTTCTATCCGTCTGAATGAGGCCTGTAGAACACATGTGCTGCAGAAACTGCAAATGTACAGTGCAAGGACCCCTGCACATCACGGTTTGTTCCTGTCCGTGGGGATCCTGTTTTTGTAGGACCACACGGACAGGAAAGGATGTGTAACTCCAGAGGCCATTTCTGTGTTCGAATCTGGGATTTTGAGGGATCTGGACTGACGGAAAGAGCTGGAAGGAGCCAAGCCTGCAAAGCACAGGCAAGTATGTCAGGGCTGTACCTTCTACATACACTGCGAAAGCAAAATAAAAGAAAACAATGGTGTTAAAATGAAAGAATTAAAAAAAAAATAAATACTCTCCTCTCTGCAGAGTGTCCCGGGAAGACGTCCGATCGCTGCAAGGACCTGAATTAGCAGATCGGGTGGCAACCCTATCAGCTTATGTGTCACCTGACAGCATCAGTTGATCAGTTTAAATCGCCTGCCAAAACTGATCGGCGGGCAGGCGGTTTAAACCAATCAGCTGATGCTGTCAGGTGACACATAAACTGATAGGGTTGCCACCTGGTCAGCTGATTCAGGTCCTTGCAGTGATCGGACGTCTTCCTGTGACACTCTGCGGAGAGGTGAGTTTTTTTTTTTATTTTTTTTATTTTTTTTTTTTAATACCATTGCTTTCTTTTATTTCACTTTAGCAGTGTATGTACATACACTGGTAAAGCAAAAGTACACACGTCACAGGGTAACAGAGCAGGTAATTTTCTCTGAGCATGTTCAGTACACTAAAATCGGATACAAGAAACTATCCTGTTGTTTTCTGGATCTAGCACCATAGACTCCAATGTTAAAGGGAACCCGTCACCTGATTTTAAGTGCCTACACTATCTCTAGCTGTCCCTACACCTTCCTAGCAGCTCCCTATCTATCCCTTTCTTATCTAAAGTGTCCCTATTAAACATGTGTAAAAGAAGTATAAACTTACTGCAGTCCCCGTGGTTGGGGGACTGGGTAGGCGTTGCCACGCTGCCTTCATCACTTCTTGGTGTTGTAATGCACGCCCCGCTGGGCGGCATTATTATGTGTCCTCTGTGCCCCCATTCTTTGGAATCTCCCGCCCTCTGTGTAGTTCCATGCACCGGCCGGACGTCGCATCCGGCGCGGTGCATTATGGGGCCGGTCACGTGATCGGCCCTAGTGCATTATGGGGCCGATCACGTGATTAAATCAGGTGACAGGTTCCCTTTAAGTGCTCCAGACCGCGCCGCATTAGTTTGCCTGGTTTTGTCCAGTTTTTTCACCGGAGCCCAAAAACTGTTCAGTCTTCAATTTTGGGGACTGTAAAAAAAAAACAGGATAGAAACAAATCCCAGACTAAATTCACACAAACGGATGGCCATTTATGACCAATCTGGCACCATAGGGATGCATGGGAGGAAAAAACGGATCCTGTTCTGTCCTTTTCAAAATGGACAGACCAGGATACCAAATGTATGTGAAGCTGGCCTTAGTGGCTGTTCTATGTGATTGTCATAGAAGCCACTTTTAATGTAATCTCATTACCAGCAGCCTTGTATTATACAAATAAATAGGATTCATCCGGTTTGACGTGGTGCTCGGATTATTCACTGGCGCCAGAGAATCCTGTTACAAGATAATGATAAATTTGGTGACTGAGCTTTGTTTAGAATTGCCTGGAGCCATAATTGTTGTTTGTGTCACAATAAGACACCAGTGTATGTGCCGAGGAAGTGTTCATGCTGTAAAGAAAGTCAGGGGATTAAAAGGTGTTGATGACCCCGTGATAAAATTTATTTATTTTTTGCAGTTACAAAAGCACAAAGATGAAGATCTCTCCAGTCTAGTCAAAGTGAGTAACTTTCACTGTATCAAGTAAAAAAAAAAACAAAAAAAAACTAAAACTGGTTGGAGCAGAATGTGACAAGAATGCATTGATGTGTGATTGTACAGAGCCAGGAACATATTGCCACATTCAGTGCACAATGAACCTTCTTTTCAAGACTGTCACCAAAACCAGATCTTGTTGAGCAGCTGGATAGCAGCCATGGTATTGAGAAGGGAGCCACTAAGTAAATCGTAGTTTCTGTGCAGCCCTATGATAGCAGTTATTATCATGTATTGACCCCCTATTTTCCTGTAAATTCCGTATTCCACTGATTAGGTAAAATGAGCTGTAAGATACTTTACAAGTGTTCTTGTGGAGACCTCGTTATAAAACTGTTGACCCCATACGATGCTTTCTCAACTTTTTACAGTTTTGGTATAACTTGTGGAGAATCAGAATTACTTTACCAATATATTACATTCTTAAATTTGTGCTAATTTACAGCCTATTGTTTATTGCAATGTTGCATTCACAATTCTACTGGCTGTCAAAAAAAGCTGTTCTCTAGTAGACAGACATAATCTGAGCAGTCAGAAAAGGAAAATTCAGGGCCACTCGTCCATTGAAGTTAGGAATCCTTTATTCAGACAAACATATTAAAAGCATCCTCTCCGGACACGTTTCGAGGATGCTTTTAATATGTTTCGCGGTGGAATCCAGCCACCTTCGGGAGCCTGGGATTCAAAGGGTGTATAAGATAGAGATGAGCAGCATGTCCTCCTCCCCAATCCTTCATGTGCAAATAATCTGAGCAGTCTAGCGGAGTATAACACCACATTTGGACATATAGTTTTACCTACACCAGATTTTTGGAATTCCTTAGAGTAAGGACTCTGCCTTTCTGAATGCAGATTGACAGTTCTATAACAGACATTGAGCCAGCAAGGAATGCCTGCAGGGTTTTTGTAATAGACCAGAAAAATATTTATGCTACTATATTGTCTTAATGTATGCTGCTATACTTTGTCACACTTTATGACGTTATACTGGTTTGTGGAAGCCTGTATTCCACTATACTCGTGTGTATTTTGCTATAGTGGTATGTATCGCACTGTTTACTGCTAAAATAGTGTGTGTCGCATGGTATACTGCTATACTGGTACTGGGGTGTCGCACTGTATGACACTATAGTGATGAGTGTCGCACTGTATGCTCCTATATTGGGGTGTGTTGCACTATATGCCACTATAATGGTGTGTGACGCAGCACTGTTTGAGAAACATAAGTTTCAAAAGAGACCACAAAGCCTAATTTAAAACCCAATAGGAAGTTATGTAGAGAATTTCTACTACATACTTGCCCTCTCAACTAACTCTTCATGGTGTAAGAAGCAGTTCCTGTATAATGAAGGCCCCCTTCACACATCCGTATAAAACGCGTGCGAAAATCAGTAGACATGTTTTTCAAGGACCCATAGACTTGTACTGACCCTTGTCATCAGTGATGCTGGAAAAGCATGTGTCAGAAGCCCTATAGGTTATAATGAATACGTGTAGTGTCTGTGAAGAAAATGTATACCACACATACTGGAAAAATGGATGTGAAAAGGAGGCACTATTTTATCCTTAAAAAAAAAAAAAAAAGCAGTTCCCAATGTGGAGCTTTGCAATAAAGATCTAAGCATTGGGCTGTTTGGGTTTAAGCACAACATTAGCTATCTCCATGTATCTTTATGAGCCATATAAACTGGCATGTATGTGGGATTTTGTCATCGATACATTCAACAGCCATAATAGTGGACATGTGGATGGACTCTGTACATATAAATAATGACATAAAGTCCTGCCTTTTGCAAACCCCGCACATCTGTAGAAGTATCGATAATGCATCTGAGCAGAGCGCACCTTTATATACTCCGTATGGTGTCATGTTCTCCCCTGGAAGCAATGCGTCTGCAAGCGAATACCGCTATGTTACAACATGCTTTAAAGTGTTCTGCATTTTTATTCCATGTTGATCTTTGTCATGGATTTTATACCTTACAATGAAAATGTAGAAACCTCAGAAATCCATGAATTCAGTGACCACCCTGCAAAATCCACATGCCATACAAAGCGCACATCATGCTGAAACTACAGCGTAAAATTTAGTAAATTCAATTTCCTATGACTAAGGACGTGTACGTGAACGTGCGGATTCTTTTTTGCTTTTTGCCTCAATGCAAATGCTGTATTATAAAGAGTTGGTTTTCTGTTTGTCTTGCAGGACGATGATGTGGTTCTTTGGCATACCAGTGTGGATGGCAGAGATACGCCAGTGCCGATGGAGGAGGAGCCTCTCCTAGACATGGAGATGCTAATGGCAGAATTTAGTGACACTTTATTTTCTACTATTTATTCACATCAGCACAACCCAAAAGAGATTGGTAAGATCCCCAAATTTGTTGAATAGATCCCAGTTTTCCGACTCTACACTGTTACATTATTCAGCCAGTTTGCTAGTTACATTAATCTGTACAAGGATTTTAAGAAGAGTATTGATTTTACCATTTATCTTTGCATGTGAGTGCTTATTCTCTGTGTGTAAGTCATTCTATATTGTGTTGAGCATCAATAATAAGCTGGCCCTTTAACCAGGCGACTGTCTACTAATCCTGTCCTATTTATTACAGCACACGCAGGGAATGCAGATATGATCCAGCCAGAGCTTTTTCCACTGCAGCCCAACTTGGACCTAATGGATACTTTTGAATCCTTTCCAGGTTAGTTGATGTATGAAGATATGAAGAACAATGCTCCTCTGCTTCAGCCAATAATGGTTGGGTGGCTAAGGGCAAAATAATTTTTAGGGACAAATACTTTTATTCATGTACATAAACAGTTGTAGTAGGTGAAAAAGTCGTTTAATTATAATTCATGCCCATTTATTGGTGATCATTTATTACACACTGGCTTTGCCTTTGTTTAATGTCTACATTTGATCAGTTTTGGCAAGTGATATCCTAAAATAGACTACTTGGCTACAATGGGTCTGGTTTAGAGTTACTAGTTAAAGTAGCACAGCAGAATATACTGTGCCCTGTTGTATGGGAGCTGGTTAATTGCAACCAAAATATAATATGATATAGCATTCATAAAGTGCACTAAGAAATAGATTAAGGCTTTCCAAACCATCCAGAGACACAAAAATTGTTCATTATGACCCGTTACACACCCAACTCTACTACCTATTAAAAAATAAAGTACCTAACCTTTTTTTTAATGGGTCTTGTTTTATGTTTGGAAATTACCCAGTATGGGCGATCCATCTTTAGCAAGAGTACTGATTATATCCAATACTAGTAGTCTACAACACTGATACAGTGTGATTAAATTAAGAGGATAAAAAAATATACAGGACATAACTTTCATATCTGTTGTTAAATTTGCCAATCACAATGTTTAGCAAAGGTCTTTGATTTTGACTTGGGATCTCTATTTCCCAGAATTTCTTTAAGTTCCTGGCTAAGGTAATGGGACAGTTGTATATGATCATGGGCCTCATGTATTGGGAATTCCTTTTTCCGTGAAGTTTACATTTGGAGTGTACAGCAGCTGCAGGCTTATATTGCATGACCACTTTGGGTTGTTTCACTGTTCTTCCCGGTATCATGCATGTTGTGGTGGTGATGCATGATCGCGATGTGTCCCAAGTAAAACTGTTTATACTCCTACAGTGTCTGATTACTATTGATTCTGCTGAAATCTGCAATATTTACAAGCTCTTTTTTTTTTTAATCTATACAGTAATTATTACATTAGTACACATCAGTGATGGTTGATATTTTTGTGTAGCTCATTTCGGATTTGTAATGTTAAATCTTGGATCTGAGTCATCTTGCCCTAAGCCATGAATTGGCCTAGATTACTGTAGGGTTCTCTACCAACAATTCCATGATTCATGTTACAGACACTCTTATTTCCTTATCTCTCAAGTGTTTACCATCATGATTGATTTATCTTACAAGTAGTTTTGTCATCATGGTTTCTAACCAAACAGTCGCTTTCTAGGTCATATTGTGGATAATGTTCCTGTCCTACATAAAGAAACACAGAACAGTTGGAAACCAAACGTGCCCCAGTACATTAATTGAAAACAGAAATGACAAAACGATCTTGTAAATCAATGGTGGGAAACACAGGAAAGAATAAGGAAGTAAACCGAGATTCATAACTGTCTGATGATGAGGAAAAAGCACAGGGCGAAGCTTGATGAGTTATCCAATAAACAGGTCCTGCAGGTGACTCTCCCCATTATGTACTTTCCTATCACACTTGGAGTGTCTGCTTTGTTTTTTTGACTCATTAACAAGTTGCTTAGACTTCATGAGTGATTATGGAACAAAGCTTGTCCAATCCTGTGAATCTCCTTTTTTAATAAAAATGAAAAGGGATTGTGTTTTGCTTGTTATCAACTTTATTAATAAATTGGTAATTTTATATTTAAACCATTTAGTTAAGGCATAAATAAATCGATGTCTAAACGTCTCACGCAGGGCCTGTAAGTACTACTGCAGGAACATGAAATAGAATGAGAATAGGAAAACCGTATACATGGAGCATATCACTAATGGTACCTTTACACGCCGCGACGGCAGGCTGGATACAGCCCGCTACAGGCTACAAATGTAGCTTGTAGCGCCAATGTAGCCCGTCGTAGCGGCGTCTGAAGACGCGACGCTACAGCCGGTGACAGATACATCTGTTTATGGGCTCTGCTCGAAAACCGATAGCTACATCGCCGATGGTAGCGAGCTGTATCGGCGTGTAAAGAGGCAACGGAAGGGAACTCTGGACACCCGGGGCTGTAGCTGCAATGTAGCTAAGGCGTGACCCTGGCTCCGTGTTACCGCGCCCCATCACCGATCATTGGAGGAAGCTCCTGCATGACGATTGGTAGTCGCTGCCTAGGGCGGCATATTTAAGGAGCTGACCAGTCACACTACACAATCGCTCGAGCGTGCTGGATGTCTCAGCCTCCTGCGATGCCTGGCCAATCATGATGATATTGCGCTGTCCTATCATCGTACGGACGGCTCGTAATCCACGATTGTGGCACGCCTATGTGCTGTCCCTGCTGCACCAGGTCCGCCCATATTAGCTTATTGTAGCGCTGTGTAAACGTGGTACGCTAAGCTACAGCTGGCTACTTGACACACCCGGCGATGTAGCTAGCTACAGATGTAGCGTGGCGTAGCGCACCTTATGGCGGCGTGTAAAGAGGGTGCGTTGACCGTTTGTAGCCGTTTGAGCGTGCTCGTGCACGTGAAGTAGCGGGCTGTATCCAGCCTGCCGTCGCGGCGTGTAAAGGTACCATTAGTGATTTAGAGAGCCATATACAACAATGTGGGGGAGGATTTGGGGGAATACACATAATGCACAGCTTTAGTGATTCTGGACCAGAAAACTTAGTAACATAAGAGAACAAGTATTGTAATACAAAGTAGAGAGGTCAATCTACAAAGGGCCCATGCTGAGGATGGGAGGGCTTCTTGAGACAAGGAGAGTTGAAAGATCTATCTAGGGGCTTTTTTTAAATGGAAATGTACTTGTGTTGTACCTTTTGTTACACCTCCTAGAACTTTATGAATAAGTTGATTATTTCTTATTCTCTTAAGGGCCTGTCACACGTGTCAATGTCGTCAGCGATCTGATCGCTGACGACATTGACGGCTGATCGCTGGTGAGCTGTCACACAGACACTCACCAGCGATCAATTGACCAGAAACATCGTGGAAACGATTTAAATATCGTTTCCACGATGTCTTGCTCCCGCTGCCAGCCTGCTGGAAGCGGGAGCAGGCTGGTCTCCAAGGTAAACTGCGGGTATCTAGGCAGCGCGCGCTGCCTAGATACCCGACGTGTACCTTAGTTACCAGCCTCCTCCGCTCACCGGCTGGTATCTAAGGTACACAGTGGGTAACTAGGGACCCTAGTTACCCGCTGTGTACCTTAGATACCAGCCGGTGAGCGGAGGAGGCTGGTAACTAAGGTACACGTCGGGTATCTAGGCAGCGCGCGCTGCCTAGATACCCGCAGTTTACCTTGGATACCAGCTCCCAGCGCTTGTGAGAGGCGCTGGGAGCTGTAATATCGCTACTCCCGGTGTCTCACGCAGCAATGCTGCGTGTCCACCGGGCGACAATCGCCAGGTTTTAGGACAGATTCTAAAATCTGGCGATCATCAACCAGCGATTTATCGCTGGTTGATTCAGTATGTCACACGCATCAATATCGCTGCAACGTCACGTGCAGCCGATATCGTGCAGGCGATATTGATGCGTGTGACAGGCCCTTTAGACAATAAGGAATCTACACTATCTGAACAGTGTTGAGCCTCATGCACTTGTACATGGTGTATCTGTTTCTTTCATGAATACTATATGTACCTATTATAACCTATCAAAACAAAGTCCTCATTAAAAAAGTAGCTTTCCTCAAAAACTATCACTCTCACATTAAGGGTGCTTTTCACACACCCAAGGTAAGATTCATTCATAAAGATTTTAGTTAACCAAAGAATCTTTATTATATTCCATAAAATCTTAAAATTATCAATTCAGAGCATTCCCTCCGGGGGGACACACAAGAAAAACATCCACATTTAATAAGTGTGATACAATAGTATATCATGCAACATCCCTATATTACTTCTAAAGTTACAACAGTGTGGAATTCAGTCACATTAATAAAAAAAAAAAAAAAAAAAAATCTGCCCCACATCTACTGAGCTTTTTATGCACCTGTCACTGCTTACAGCCTAGTCCACCAATTTTCTATCGCTGTAGCCCAATATAAAAGTGCAGTTTGCAAATACTTCAATCAACAAGGATGTGCATCATACCTGACCCACTAATGGATGTGAATGCGCTCGTGCTCCCTCCTCCCCTACAGCCGTTTTGCTTCCGCTTCTTCCGGGGGCCCTAACATATAACCTATGTTGCTGTTCACATGTCCATGTTTTTCCAAAACACATGGAGACCTGTTCGTTTTTTCTGACAGCACGGATAGCAAGGGCCAATATGGATCTATGAAGAACTTGTACAGCACAAGGATGCCATCCATGCCCTGTACGTGTTTTTAATATTGCTAGGTATAGGAAATCCCATGAAAAACACTCACACACGGACTGTAAAAACAGACACATGGATGACACACTGACACCACTGACATTTTTTCCTGTACTTGTTTAAACCTGGCGTGTTCATGAGGCCTTTGTGTGCAGTCTCTTGACTCATTTGACAAATAGGTTTTACCACTCGTCTTGTCAATTTTTGATTCTGAGGAGAACTATGCAATTAAGAGTTCATATTGTAACAGTGCTGGATCATAAATGTTTAAAAAATGCAGATGTTTATTAAGGGGTTAGCTGTTCTTGAGACAAGTCTGCAGCCACATACTAGTCTCCTCTGTCTTCTCTCAATTCTCTGTTATTCAGAGAAGCTAAACATGTCTAGTCATCATGTGTCGCAAGTAGTGATGAGCAAGTAGCGAAATATTTGCACTCGCTATACTCGTAACGAGTAGTTATTAATACTCGCATATTTCTCCGAATAGCAAGTCTGATGTTAGTCAATTAGTAATAGGCAACGCTCACAGGCTTCTGGCTATAAAACGAGCCTTTCCGGGATTGGGCAAGAGGGTGGGCTTTTCAACGATTTCAATATCTATCACACCTTGCTGTACCCCCCAGAGAGACCCTAACATTCAATCTGCTCTCTGAGGTGCCAGCTCACTTTTTGCACTGAAGGGAGCTCTACTTGTGTCAGATCAATAACTAACAACACCTCACTCACGAGCACCAGCGATACTCACCGAGTAATGAGTATCGTGAAGACCGTACTATCTGTGCGAATAGTAACGAATACACTCGCTCATCGAAAGAATACAAATCGCACACACTAGGTCACGTAACTGCCCGCTCACATTGGGAATACTGGCCAGTCGGCAATCTGCAGTCACATGGCATGATTGCAGACTCCTGTCACAAACCTGGACAGCATAGCGCTGTGTATTAAAAAATGTATTGACAAAATCAAACATTTTGTCAGTAAACAAGATTCAGTCACATGAAACTAGAACCTGTAAACTAATATATATATATATTTTTTTTCCTTACTAATTTGTTTTTGTAGATCTTTTCTCTTCCAAATCCCTGTCCTCCACTTTATTTGGTTCTTCGTCTTCTGTGCCTGCCGTCCAACTGCCTGAACCTGCAATGCGTTCCTGTAATCAGTCATTGGCGGTAAGATACCTTTTATCTGTATTTTTATTTAAGGCTATGTGCCCACTGGACATAGAATTGTGTGTGTATATATGTATATATAATGTATATGTATGTGTGTGTGTGTGAGAAAATATATATATATATATATATAATTTTTTTTTTTCTTTTTATTTTTTTTCGTGCTGCATTTGTCAGCTATACAATCGCTGCTGTGTAAAACAAAGGAAGCACAAACATATTGTGTTTGTGCACTTACCCCTTCACATCTCTTTGTTCTTGTCCATAGGGATCCTGTTTTTTGCAGGACCCCACGGACAGGCCCCAATGTGAACTCCAGATGCCATTTCTGTGTCTGGATTCTTGATTTTGAGGGTTCCGGACACAAAGAGCTGGGGGGAGCCGAGCCTGCAAAGCACAGGCAAGTAGTGTTGGGGCTGTGATGACACACGGGGGAAGGAAGAATCCTATGTTCCTTCCCCCGTGTGACATGTTGGGGCTGAAGTTTTGCTTTCCCAGTGTATCTATATACACTGTGAAAGCAAGATAAAACCTAAACATTTTTATTAAAAATATAAAAATAAATGCTCCCTTATCCGCTGGCTGTCCAGGACCCGAAATGAAGGCGTCCAAATGCTGCCAGGACCTTAAAGATCTGTGATTGGCCGGTAGCGATCAGGTGATATGTGGCGTGACATACCTCCTGATCGCTACCAGCCAATCACAGATCTTTAAGGTCCTGGCAGCATTTGGACGTCTTCATCTCTGGTCCCGAACAGCCGGCAGAGAGGCAAGTGTTTAATTTTTTCATTTTTAACACATTGCTATATTTCATTTCACTTTAGCAGTATATGTAGATACACTGCTAAAGTGAAATTACACTGAGCAGAGCATTTTTAGTGTACTGAGCATGCTCCGTACACTAAAATCGGATCCAAGAAACTATCCTGTTTTTTCCCGGATCCGAGCTTCATAGACCCCCTTGCTATTTGAATCAGACAGCGTCTCATCCAATGCTGTCCAATTATTTCAGATTGTGTTTGCTGTGTCCAAAATCGGAGCAGTCTCTGATTTTGGGGACGTGAAAAAAGCAGATCCAATTGGATCCCTGCACACGGATGGCTATTAAGGGCCAATCCGTGCCCATAGGGACAGGGCCGTATTTGGCCTTCATGCTGCCCTAGGCACTATGTGGTTACGCCCCCTACTGCCAAGTTAGACATAGGGCCCAGTTACACACACAGATAATTGTGCAGAGATTGTTGTCAAATCTCTGGTTGCAGTGAAATCATGGACACATTGTTCCATTTGTACATGGCCACAAAATGGAACAATGTGTCCATGATTTCACTGCAACCAGAGATCTGCCAACAATCTCTGCACAATTATCTGTGTGTGTAAGTGCCCTTTCACATCAGCGTTTTTTGAAATTTGCGGCAGATGCGGTGAAAAAAACCGCATCTGCCGCAATTACCGCATACCGGCTGCACTTGCGGCGCGGTTGCGGTAAACGCCATGCAAAGTATAGGCGTACTTGCGGCAGGTGCGGCAAGTGCGGTTTCGCACTTGCGGCAGGTGCGGCCGCGAAAAAAAAACGCGGTCAGCCGCAAATTTCAAAAAACGCTGATGTGAAAGGGCCCTAACTGGGCCTTAAAACTCAGAGATATGTCTGTTTAGTTTTTTTCGCTGTAACACAGTTGAAAAGGGCCAAGACAAGTCTATAGGTCTGGAAAAAACATACAGCACATGGATGGCATCCATGTGTGCCATCTGTGTGCTGTCTGTATTTCACATAACAGAGTATAGGAGTATCCGAACATCGCATGATGCACACGCTATTTGGATTAACAAGTCTGCAGTCACAATAACTGCCTAACAGCTTCATACAACCGGGAGGCAGCAATTGTCCACAATTAGATCCAGGTACCTTACTGGGTGACATTTTCTCTAACAGGAATCATCTTTATTTTTATCTCTCTTGTCCAGACATCATGAGGACTTTGGACATCCACAGACCGTCTCTGCAGACTTCCATCTTCTCTGGTCTTTTGCAGTACATGCCAACACAATTCCCTTAAAAATAACCCTGTCATTACTATTATGCCTAAATAAAAAAATAGCTATACATGCTGTGCACCCGAATAAATACAACCTCTGGCAAAAATTTTGGAATCACCTGGCTCTGAGGATGTCCATTCAGTTGTTTTAATTTTGTAGAAAAAAAGCAGATCACAGACATGGCACAAAACTAAAGTAATTTCAAATGGCAACTCTCTGCCACTAAAAAAAATCTTGACCAAAAAAATATGCTAGCCACTAACTGTTAATTTTTCCCCTCCTTGGTCTACAAAAGTATGGAATCACTCAATTCTGAGGAAAAAAATCATGGAATCATGACAAACAAAACACTCACATACAGTACTAGTATTGTGTGGCACCACCTCTAGCTTTTATAACAGCTTGCAGTCTCTGAGGCATGGACTTAATGAGTGACAAACCGTACTCCTCCTCAATCTGGCTCCAACTTTCTCTGATTGCTGTTGCCAGATCAGCTTTACAGGTTGGAGCCTTGTCATGGACCATTTTCTTCAACTTCCACCAAAGATTTTCAATTGGATTGAGATACGGCTATTTGCATGCCATGACATTGACCTTCTGTGTCTTTTTTCAAGGAATGTTTTCACAGTTTTTGCTCTATGGCAGGATGCATTATCATCTTGAAAAATGATTTAATCATCCCCAAACATCCTTTCAATTCATGGGCTAAGAAAAGTGTCCAGAATCTCAATGTAAACTTGGGCATTTATTGAAGATGTAATGACAGCCATCTCCCCAGTGCCTTTACCTGACATGCAGCCCCATATCATCAATGACTGTGGAAATTTGCATGCTCTCTTCAAGCAGTCATCTTTATTAATTTCATTGGAACGACACCAAATAAAAGTTCCATCATCATCGCCTTCCCCAATGCACATTCGCGATACATCACTGAATAGGACTTTCATCCAATCATCCACAGTCCACGATTGCTTTTCTTTAGCCCATTGTAACCTTGTTGTTTTCTGTTTAGGTGTTAATGATGGCTTTTGTTTAGCTTTTCTGTATGTAAATCCCATTTCTTTTAGGCGGTTTCTTACAGTTTGGTCACAGACATCGACTCCAGTTTCCTCCCATTTGTTCCTCATTTGTTTTGTTGTGCGTTTCCTGTTTTGGAGACATATTGCTTTAAGTTTCCAGTCTTGGCGCTTTGATGTCTTCCTTGGTCTACCAGTATGTTTCCCTTTAACAACCTTCCCATGTTGTTTGTATTTGGACCAGATTTTAGACACAGCTGACTGTGAACAACCAACCTCTTTTGCAACATTGCGTGTTGATTTACCTTCTTTTAAGAGTTTGACAATCCTCTCCTTTGTTTCAATTGACATCTCTCATGTTGGAGCCATGATTCATGTCAGTCCACTTGGTGCAACAGCTCTCCAAGGTGTGATCACTCCTTTTTAGATGCAGACTAACGAGCAGATCTAATTTGATGCAGGCATTAGTTTTGGGAAGGAAAATTTACAGGGTGATTCCGTCATTTTTTCCTCAGAATCAAGGGATTCCATAATTTTTTCCCCTGCTTGGTCTACAAAAGTAACCATTATTGGCTCGCACATTCTTTTTTTCAAGATTTCTTTTAGTGTTTCTTCAAGGCAGGGAGTTGCCATTTGAAATGACTTTAGTTTTGTGCCATGTGTGTGATCTGCTTTTTTTCTACAAAATTAAACAACTGAATGGACATCCTCCGAGCCAGGTGATTCCATAATTTTTGCCAGGAGTTGTATTTGCCCCACTGTGCTCCCTCCCCATAAAGTGACCTCCACACTGTCCCTTCCTATAAAATATTGCCTTCATACTTTCTCCCTTAAATGCTAGAACAACATGCATTCCCCATAAAGTATGTCCGCTGCACTCGTTTTTTAGGAACAATATTTGTCAAATAATTCCCCCTATGAACCATGGCCTATATACTGTCAAAACTACACAATGTACCTGTGATGGGAACTATGACCTCAACACTGTCCACATCCTCCGTGCCCCTCTCTATCCCTCACACTGTCCCCCATATGCTGCTTTCCCCATACTGTGTCCTCACACTGCTTACTTTTGTATACTGCCTCCCATACTGTGACCTCACTGTATACTGAGTGAATTCCCCTATTCCCCTCCACAATCTAGAGGTAAAAGATATTCACATCTTCAACTCCACTGTAGAGCACTTCATTTCTCCCTCATCTTCACCTACGTTATGTACGTTATGTGCTGTATCTCAAATACCCTGCACCCTCCATGTCCTCTGCATAGCCTGCACAACCCCCCATGCTCCGTGCACAGCCTATACCCTGAACAGCCTGCTGCCCTCTGCACCCCTTTCTCAAAGATTGCACCCTCCATGCCCCCCTGCACAATGCCCCATGGACAGCCTGCACCCCCATGTACTCTGCACAGCCTGCATCTTTCATTTCCCCCTGCACAGCCTGCACCTCCATGTACTCTGCGCAGCCTGCACCCTTCATCCCCCCCCTGCACAGCCTCCACCCTTCATCCCCCCCCTGCACAACCTGCACCCTTCATCCCCCCCCCCCTGCACAACCTGCTCCCTTCATCCCCCCCTCCTGCACAGCCTGCACCCTTTATCCCCCCCCCCCCTCTGGACAGCCTGCACCCTCCATGCCCCCCCTGCACAGCCTGCACCCTCCATGCCCCCCCTGCACAGCCTGCACCCTCCATGCCCCCCTGCACAGCCTGCACCCTCCATGCCCCCCCTGCACAGCCTGCACCCTCCATGCCCCCCCTGCACAGCCTGCACCCTCCATGCCCCCCCTGCACAGCCTGCACCCTCCATGCCCCCCCTGCACAGCCTGCACCCTCCATGCCCCCCCTGCACAGCCTGCACCCTCCATGCCCCCCCTGCACAGCCTGCACCCTCCATGCCCCCCCTGCACAGCCTGCACCCTCCATGCCCCCCCTGCACAGCCTGCACCCTCCATGCCCCCCCTGCACAGCCTGCACCCTCCATGCCCCCCCTGCACAGCCTGCACCCTCCATGCCCCCCCTGCACAGCCTGCACCCTCCATGCCCCCCCTGCACAGCCTGCACCCTCCATGCCCCCCCTGCACAGCCTGCACCCTCCATGCCCCCCCTGCACAGCCTGCACCCTCCATGCCCCCCCTGCACAGCCTGCACCCTCCATGCCCCCCCTGCACAGCCTGCACCCTCCATGCCCCCCCTGCACAGCCTGCACTTTCCATGCCCCCCACCTGCCTACAGCCTGCACCCTCCATGCCCCCCCTGCACAGCCTGCACCCTCCATGCCCCCCCCCTGCACAGCCTGCACCCTCCATGCCCCCCCCCTGCACAGCCTGCACCCTCCATGCCCCCCCCTGCACAGCCTGCACCCTCCATGCCCCCCCCTGCACAGCCTGCACCCTCCATGCCCCCCCTGCACAGCCTGCACCCTCCATGCCCCCCCTGCACAGCCTGCACCCTCCATGCCCCCCCTGCACAGCCTGCACCCTCCATGCCCCCCCTGCACCCTCCATGCCCCCCCTGCACAGCCTGCACCCTCCATGCCCCCCCTGCACAGCCTGCACCCTCCATGCCCCCCCCTGCACAGCCTGCACCCTCCATGCCCCCCCTGCACAGCCTGCACCCTCCATGCCCCCCCTGCACAGCCTGCACCCTCCATGCCCCCCCCCTGCACAGCCTGCACCCTCCATGCCCCCCCCTGCACAGCCTGCACCCTCCATGCCCCCCACAGCTGCACCCTCATGCCCCCTGCCTGCACCCTCCAAATCGGATCAGTGTCTAATTGATATGTCCCTGCATAGGGATACGTGGGGGCCATCGTTTTACAACGGATTGACACGGTTCCACAAAAGTCGTGATGTGAAGGGGACCTTACAAATGCAGCACAAAGACAGACACATACAACACTTTCTCGCCCTCCATTTCGAGCCCACGGTGAGCCTTGGTGCGGTCTTACTCTCCCGGGCATCAGTAGGACCTGTCTCTGTGTATGGGTTATCGTGCTTCCAGAGCCTGCCCATGTAACAGCCTGAGTCACACGACCAGTCACATGGTGCAGGCCCTGTAAGTCAGTTGTGTAGCTTCTGCTGGTGCAAGGAGGAAGACATCACCATGGGATCGCTGGGAAGGGTGAGCATTGCAGCGTTTTTCTGGGGAAATCGCAGGGAAAAGCCTCAATAATGGACTGTGAGAATATCAACTTGTTTGATGCTTTTTTGGAGGGGTTAAAATGGAGTCTATGGGGAAAAACCAGCCCAAAAATGGGCATGTTAATTGACAGGGACTTTTATAATCGCAGGTGATTTCTGCAGCACAAATGCATATTTGGGCACAGCTTTTGGAAAATCATATTGACTTTAATGTTAAAGCTGTGGGTGATGCGGAAACGCAGCAAAAAAACACAGCACAAACGCACAGTGGGCACATAGCCTAACAGTTAGGGGGAGGCTTGTGTCATTTAATAGATAAGGGGTTTACAGTATTAATTTGCTGGGAGAGAACTGTCTGCTATATATGTGCCGTCATTCAGAATTTACAATGCTTGTCATGGAAGAACCAGAGGCATGTATAACTTCTAGTGCTTCTAGTCCTAGTGTCATAGAGGATAGAGGTTTGGCGAGGGTTTTATTTACTGTGCCAATATTAAAATCACCTGGGAATATTTACAAATGTAAGGCTAAATTCACAGGATTGTATAAAAAATATTTTGTTTTGCTCATCCAGAAAAAAGTGGGCGATTTTTCATCTGTATTGTCACCTGTATGTATTCTGTTTATCCGTATTTGTGTTATTCTGACAAAGTATGCAAGAGACAGCATTTTTGTTTTGTTTGCTCACATTCAGTCCCTGTAAAATATATAAATCAAACTTCAAAAGGGTGGTTCAGATGACTATGGTGTGAGCGCTTGCAGTTTTTACCACGGACTGCACTGGGACTGAAAATCCTGTTGTGTGAACAATGCCTTGTGCTGCTGGATATTTTGTACTTTGTTCATTCTATTCACCCAAGCTTTCTCTTACAGCCTCCTATATTGCCATCAAGCACCCTTGCACCAGTGAATCTTGATGAGGAGTTAATCCCGTCTCCAGGTCCTCCTTCCATCCTTCCCCGAGTACCTGAAGTGAGAAGAGAGCGAGCGTCCAGCCTAGGCAGCATTTCCACTGTACATGGGCCAGTCAAGTTTAACTCTGAGACTGCTATCAGCAGCCAGCACGGTTTTGTCCCGATTTTCCCCCCTCAAGTGACGAATTTCCAGACCCCCTCTGCTCAACCAGCCGTGCCTCCAAATCCTCGCTTGGCCCCCCAACCTTCGTTTGCGAGCCCGGACAATGATAAGTTCCAAGTGTGTAACTCCACAGTGATCACACACACAGCCTCTGCGACACTGACTCATAATCCTTCTGCAACTACCTTCAGCCAGAGCCAGAACCTCATTCTTGCTACTCAGCAACAAGTGCCTTGCAACATTTCACTGCAACCTGCAGGGGTAGTCCAGCAAAGTGCCCCTCATTCTAACACATACTTTGCTATCTCCAGTTGTGGAGCCAAGAAAAAGCAGCCTCAGAAGATTGTGCCTGCGCCCCAGCCAGAGACTGTGTCGTTACTATTTACTCCTGGTAAGGTTATTCACTGCACTGGCACAGTGCTTGGAAATTGGAATGAAAAGGAAATGTAGGATTTTTTTTGTTTATTTTTTACAATTCTCCCTACAGCTTACTACTGCTTTCCTTTATTCTCTGTGAATAGTATACATCTGGTAAACTGTAAGTTGACCATGTGATTGTTGAGCAGAGGTTTGGTATTAAGTGGCTGTTAGCCTTTGCTCAGATAAATTGCAGGTTGCGAACTCTTATTTTAGAATGTTAAAAGCATCGTCATTTTCTAGTAAGAAATAAGATCAGAATAAAAAATGACATCCAACTACTCATCCGGGGGTATGTGCACACAACATTTACCACCTGGAATCCGACTAAGAAAAAAAAAGCTGGAAAAATGAACATCGTATACAGTAATGGATTTTCTTTTCGTGAATGGTCTATTAAACTTTTATGATTTGAAAAAGTTTAATAAATCAATCAAAATAATTTTAAAAAGTGGAAAGTAAATAAGGATTCCTATTGGTAGATGGTAGTACTGCAATGTTTAAAGCCTTGTAGAAATGAACATATTAGTAATATAAAGGAATCTATTAGGGAATCTATTATACAGGGTGGGCCATTTTTATGGATTCACCTAAATAAAGTTGGATCCAAAATGGGCGACTTCAAAATGGCTGGCATGGTCACCACCCATCTGGAAAAGTTTTCCCTCTCCCATATACTAATGTGCCACAAACAGGAAGTTGCTATCACCAACCATTACCATTTTATTTAGGTGCATCCATGTAAATGGCCCACCCTTTATATCCCCCTCCTGAATCTGACGTTGACTCCAAAAAAATTGCACCTGCATCTGCATCTAAAATTAATTTTTATTACCAACTTTAACAGTTTGATGCTGTGAATGAATTGAATCTTGGATATTTCATGCTGAACCATTAGCTCAGGTGGATCATTTACAAGTTCTCCTAAGGCTGGGGTCACACACACAGATATTTGTGCAGATATTGTTCACAGATCTCTGGTTGCAGTGAAATCATGGACACATGGTTCCATTTTGTGGCTGTGTACAAATAGAACAATGTGTCCATGATTTCACTGCAACCAGAGATCTGTGAACAATATCTGCCCAGATATCTGTGTGTGTGACCCCAGCCTAAGAAGACATTTCGACCTGATATGTACAAATTATGAACTGCAGTAGGGGTGGAATACATTGAAGCTCCGGCATAGCTGGCAGTATGGCTAAATGAATAGTTATTAACGGCTGAGAAACTGAATTGCTGTAAGGGATGGTGGGATGTTGTGCACCCAGGTTTATTCAAAAGAGAACAGTGTTTATTTATGTGGAGCAGGACAGTGCTTGTTTTTATTCAGTAAAGGTAAAAAAGAAAGATATTATAACCTGTAAGTGATTTATTTAGAAAGTATATTGGCAGTTATTTAATTATTTTTTACATAAGAGACCACTCGTATTTCTTTAGTCTGTAATTAGAGTGAATCTGTCAGCAAGTTGTTTTTTTTTTTTTTTTTGTTGTTTTTTTTTTTAAACCAGATAATTTTTTATTAAAATATACCGGTACTGTGAATATTGAAATCCAATTTAAAGTGCATTTTAGACATTTTAAACATTTTTTTAACAAAGGAACATCCCTACCCACCCATCCCAAATCCCCATCCCCCGCATATCAGTGCGTCAAGTTATCTAATGCAATTTAACCCATAGCCAACCAAGGAGACCAAATATTATCTATCTGCTTTTCTCTGTGTCTCTTCTTATATATCCTATCCTCCAAACGTACAACAGTCTGTACCCTTTTAGTAAATTCACCTCTGGACGGTAGTTCTGCATCAATCCTGTCAGTGGGTTTTTGCTACCTCATTGCACAGCAACATAATGTAAGCAAAGAAACCCTGAATCCAGCAATGTATCACATACATTACTGGCTGAAGCCGTTCTGACACCATCAAATAATTTATTTTCAGGCACACTGAAGAGCTGAAATGGCTGCCCTCGCCCACAGCATTTTCTCAATAGAGATTTTGCAATGACTGTGAGGTGTCAATCACTGCAATGCACATTGGTCCTGTAATGTTAATCACAGGGTCATAAAGCCATTAGTTTAAGTAAACGATAGCACACACACTAAGAGAAGCACAGTTGCTGTTTTTTTTTATTTTTTTTTATTAACCCTTACATCATGTCCTCATCTTTCATAGCAAAACCCTGCTGACAGATTCCCGTTAAATATTGCAGTGGTCTGTCACAGGCCCTGTCTTACCTATAGTGGCATGTAAAAGTTTGGGCACCCCTGGTAAAAAAAAAAAATTACTGTCCTTGTCAACGGTTAAGCAAGTTGAAGATGAAATCATCTCGAAAAGGTGTAAAGTTAAAGAAGACACATTTCCTTTGTATTTTAGACAAAACAAAAAACAATTTTTTTGCTCTTTTGAGGTCTAGCCACAGATTTTCAAGGATGTTCAGATCAGGGGATTGTAAAGGTACCTTCACACGCGGCAATATTGCTTGCAATGTCACTGGCAATTTTCTGCATGCATTGAAATCATGGAGACATTGTTCCATTTGTACACAGCAATGTGTCCATGATTTCACTGCAACCAGCAAATTGCCAGTGAAATTGTCTAGCAAAATTGTCGTGTGTCACTGTACCTTTAAGGCTACGTGCACACCGAGCTTTTTTATGTTTTTACTTGCAGTTTTCTGCAAGGGAAAATGCATCCCAGAAAAGTCTTTGGGTTCTCTGAAGGGCTATGCCCACCTTCAGGTTTTTTCACATCTAGATTTTGGTGCATAGAAAATAAGCAACATGCTCCATTCTTTCTGTGTTTTTCAATGTACTTTTCTCACAGACTATGATAGAGACACATGGGGAAAAATTGCATGAAAAAGTGTTTTCTGGTGCAGAAATAGGCTATGTGCTCACCTAGCAGTTTAAGAGCCATAGTAAAACCTTCATCTTGCGCCTTTTGAAGCGCATTGTAGATTTTGTAAATTGTCTATTGTAGATTTTGACGTGTTTTAAGGATATTTATTCATTTATATAGCGCTATTCATTCCACAGCACTTCACTTAGGCTGCTTTCACATAACGATTTTCGGTCATCCGATTGTATCCGTTTCAAAACGGATACAATCGGATCCGAAATCGGACCCATGTTCCCCTATGGGAATCGGATGGGAACGGATGTGCCACTATTGGCATCCTATTTTGGCACCATCCGATCCCATCCGATGTAATCACGGGCACAAAATCGTAGCCTGCTACGATTTTGTGTCCGTGACTCACGTCGGACAGCCTCGGATCACTGCTGATCCGAGGCTGTCCGATGTGCCCACAGCATAGGAGCCTATGGACATCGGATCTGAGTTCACCTCAGATCCGATGTCGGCTCCGTATCTCCCTGTCTTTCCCTACTCCTGCCTCCTCCATCTTCTTCCCTCTCCTACTCTATATGATGTGCCCCCGCTATTCTATCTGTGTCCCCCGCTCTTCTATCCTCCTCTATCCCTATCCTGTCCCCTGTCCTCTCCCTGGGTGTAAAAAAATAAAAAAAACTCCTCCGGGAGTATACATTACCTGTCACCGCTCCCACGCTGCCGCACGATCAGGGCTAAAGGACCTGTGATGTAAGAGCCCGGTCACATGACCCAGTCAGCTGACCGGGTCATATGACTCTGACATCATCACAGGTCCTTTAGCCCTGATCGTGCGGCAGCGTGGGAGCGGTGACAGGTAATGTATACTCCCGGAGGAGTTTTTTTTATTTTTTTACACCCAGGGAGAGGACAGGGGACAGGATAGGGATAGATGAGGATAGAAGAGCGGGGGACACAGATAGAATAGCGGGGGCACATCATATAGAGTAGGAGAGGGAAGAAGATGGAGGAGGCAGGAGTAGGGAGAGGCAGGGGACCGCAGGATCCACACGGATCCTGCAGATCGGATGGCTATTTGCCATCCGATTGCAGGGATCTGTATGGATCCGTGCCTGTCCGTGGGATCCCCCTTCAAAGTCTGATCCCACGGACAGGCACAAAAACGTTATGTGAAACCAGCCTAACACTTGCAATACAGTCCCTATTGGGGCTCACAATCTAAACATCCTATCATTATGTCTTTGGAGTGTGGGAGGAAACTGGAGAACCCAGAGTAAACCTATGCAAACACAGGGAGTACATACAAACTCCTTGTAGATGTTGTTCTTGGTGAGCTTTGAACCCCGGACCCAAGTGCTGTGCTAACCACTGAGCCACTGTGCCATCCTATTTGTAGAAGCCATCCTCTTTTACACTTCAACTTTTTTACAGATGGTGTTATGTTTGCATCAAGAATTTGTTGAAATTGTATTGAATCCATTCTTTCCTCTACCCATGAAACTTCCCCATTCCATTGGCTGCAACATAACCCCAAAGCATGATTGATCCAACTCCATGCATAAAGGTTGGCGAGATGTTTTTTCCTGACATTCTGTGCCCTTTATTTCTACACAAACCTTTGATCATTGTGGTTAGAGAGTTTTATTTTAAATTCATCACTCCATAGAACGTTTCCAAAATGCAACAGGCTTGTTCAGATGTTCTTTTCCATACTTCTGACGCTGAATTATATGGTGCTGAAGCAAGAGAGAATTTTTTCTGATGAACTCTTCCATGAAGGCCATATTTGCGCAGGTGTCTCTGGAGTTGTGGTACATCTACTGTTCAGAGTCTACTAAATCTTCCTGAAGGTCTTTTGCAGTCAAGCGGGGGGGTTCTGATTTGCCTAACTAGCAATCCTATGAGTAGATTACAGAAATTTAGCTTGGTCTTCCAGACCTTATCTTGACCTCCACTGTTCCTGTTAACTGTAATTTCCTAATGACATTTTTAACTGAGAAAAGGACAACTTGAAAACGCTGTATCATTTTCTTATAGACTTCTCCTGCTTTGTGGGTCAACGTTATCATTTTCAGAGTGCTAACCAGCTGCTTAAGGCGCTGTTTCACGGCACGACATCGTTAACGATCTTGCTTAAACGTCAAGGTTTTGGAGTCGTTCAAGCGACATCGTTAGGACGTCGTTACTTGTAACACCGAGATTCAACTACAATAAGTCGTTGGATCGCTGATCGCAGGTTTGAGAACATGTTCTCAAATCACACGATCAACGATCAGCCAACCTGCTGCATTGTTCTGTGTGACACTGTGATAACGATGTCGTTTACAACTTTGTTCATTCACAGCAATGAACAGGTATCGTTTGCTGGGTTGTGCGAACGATACCTGCTCACAACAACGTTGATGAGTCATCCACGATATCTAGACGTGTGACATCTCACCAACGATGTCGGAAACAACCGCGCGCCCACGAGATTGTTGCCGACATCGTTCCAACGTCGTGCCGTGTAACGGTACCTTTAGATTAACTCATGGCTGCTGTGTTTTGGCTAGGTTAGGGTGGCTTAACACCACGGTAAGGTCCGATCCGGGGCTGTCTGGTGTAAACCGGACAGCCCTGGACCGGATTTTGGCCCCATAGTATCCTATGGAGCCGGATGGCAGCTCTCTGCCATCCGGTTTCCATCTCTCCGGAAGAATCCGGGAGAATTCGGATTTTTCTCACCGGAGACAAAAATGTTGCTTGTAACGTTTTTGAGTCCGGGGAGAAAAATCTCCCCAAATTGCTGTATCCCAGATTCCCCCGGATCCGGTGCTCCCTAACATGGGAGCCTATGGGGCCGGATTGTCCCGATCCGGGAACCGGACACCTGCACGCCGCTGTTGTTTCAGGACCGCGGGTAGCTCCCTGTGAGCCGCGGTCCTGATTCATTAGCAGCTGCGTCCGGTAGCAGACCAGACCGGAGGGCATATTTGCCCTCTGGTCCTGTGTGCTGATCCGGTCCGGGGCTGTCAGGTTCATCACTGACAGCCCCGGACCTTACCGTGGTGTGAAGCCACACTTAGAGGCGGCTGGGTTTTTACAAAGCTGTTACGGAAGGGCAGGTGATGCAAATTTCACAATGATGAACAAGCCACAATCATAACAGACTAAGGTCTGACATCTTGGCCACCTGTTAAGTTATCTGAGCACACAAATCTCCAAGGGTGCCCAAATTATGGCATGAAGTCATTTTTCTTTTTGTATTTTTTCAAATGTAAAAGATGAAAATATAAATATTTATATATACACTACTGTTCAAACTTTTCGGGTCATTCAGACAATTTTGTGTTTTCCAAGAAAACCCATACTTTTTCAAATGAATTGCAAAATGAATATAGTCCAGACATTGACAAGGTTAGAAATAATGATTTTTATTTTAAATAATAATTTTCTCCTTCAAACTTTGCATTCGTCAAAGAATGCTCCCTATGCAGCAATTAAAGCATTGCAGATCAGTACTATTTAATGAAGCTGCCAAATAAGGAGCTGTGAGGCATCAATTTCTCAAACTAGAGACTAATGTACTTGTACTTGTCTTGTTGCTCAGTTGTGCAGCGGGGCCTCCCGTTTCTCTTTCTACTTTGGTTAGAGCCTATTTGTGCTCTCCTCTGAAGGGAGTAGTACACACCGTTGTAGTAAATGTTCAGTTTCTTGGCACTTTCTTGCATGGAATAGCCTTCATTTCTAAGAACAAGAATAGACTGTCAAGTTTCACATGAAAGTTCTCTTTCCTAGCCATTTTGAGAGTTTCATAGAACAAACAAATGTAATGCTCCAGATTCTCAACTACAGTAGCTAAAAGGAAAGTCCATTTTATAGCTTCTCTAATCGGCCAAACCGTTTTCAGCTGTGCTAACATACTTGTGCAAGGGTTTTCTATGGTTTTCTAAACATCCATTAGCCTTCTTACACAGTTGGCAAACACAATGTACCATTAAAGGGATTCTGTCACCTCTAAAACGCCTCATAAACTAGCAAAACATGTCCCTGCTGCATATTCTCACTAATCTCACACTCCTTTTTGTCTCCTAAAAGCATCCTCTGAAAGTGCATAGAAACGTTTTAATACTTACTCATTATGGTACCTTTACACGCTGCTACAGAAGGTTGAAAACAACCGGGTTTCGGAGACAAATGTATCTTGCACCGTCAAATCAACCCGAGGTAACGGCGTGTAAAGTAGGTTGTTGCCACCCGTCACTTTCGGCACCTGTTTCAGAGCAGTGCTCTAAAACAGGTTGATTTCAACCTGATGGTAGCGGCGTCTAAATAAGGTACGGTAAGGTTGTTTCGTCACCTAGTTAACTCCCTGGGGCGTGACACAGCCTCCGGGAAAACGCCCCCCTTCAGCGATCATTGGTGGAAGCTCCTGCGTTACGATTGGTTGTCGCTGCATAGGGCGGCATATTTAAGGAGCTTACCAGTCACACTACACAATTGCAATAGCATCATGTATTAGCCAGCCTTCCTGCGCTGGCTGGCCAATCATGATACTATTGCATTGTCCAATCATCGTACGAGCGTCTATTAATCCACAACTCTGGCACGCCTATGTGTTGTCCCTGCTGCACCAGGTCCTCCCATATTACCTTCTGTAGCGGCGTGTAAATGAGGGAAGGTGCTCTGCAGAAGGTACCTTGTGGCACCCGGCGGTGCCTCCAGGGATAGATTAAACCTTCTGTAAAGCACCTTGTAGCGGCGTGTAAAGGCGGTATCGGGTACCGTTTGCAACCATTGGTACGTGCTCGTGCACGCGAGACACCCGGTTGTTTCTAACCTTCTGTAGCGGCGTGTAAAGGTACCATTAGTGATAATTAGCAGGGGCTATATTCTTTAGTCACCAGGGCATGTTGTTTTGCAGCCTTGAGGATCCACCCTCTCTCTAGTGATGGGATGCTGCAGGGACATGTTTTGCTAGCTTATGAGGCGTTTTGAAGGTGAAAGGATCCCTTTAAAATACTAGAGTGGTGGTTGTTGGAAATGGGCCTCTATACTCCTATGTACTGTAGATATTGCATTAAAAACCAGAAGCTTGCAGCTAGAAAAGTCATTTACCAGATTAACAATGTATAGTGTATTTCTGATTCATTTAATGTTAGCCTCATTGAAAAATGTGTGTTTCTTTCAAAAATAAGGAGATTTCTAAATGACCCCAAACTAATTACTGATCAGGAATGCTTAAACTTTTTTATACATGCCACTGTATGTATTGCTGTACACTGAGTATTACATGGTGTAGATTCTGACAACTCGTGTCTTTTTCAGCGCACTTTTCAAGGCAGACTCAAGCTGTGATCGTATCGCCTGCTGCTCTCAAGACCGATACTTTGTTAGCACCAAGGATTACACAGTCCAATGTAGTCATCGCGCCAGCTGGAATCGCAGGAGTAAGACCGTTCATATCCATTCTAAACTTGCGCCATTGCTTCCACTATCCTTGGAGCTTCGGGTTGGGTTCAGGCAGGCATACTAAAACTCAAGCCATTCATCAGTGGGCTTGTTTGCATTACAGACGAGTTCAGGAACTACCTGATATATACATGCACTAGTCTGGCCCATATATTTAATCAGAATAGTGTATGTTGCAATATTTTTCCACGCCATTTGATTCGTGTGGAAATTTGCCTTGTGCACTGGCTAATTAGTTATAATGGGTCTGTGTGCAGTCTGTGGCGCACAGCATAGGGCGTCTGTAATGAGCCTCTACTGGCCCTAATTTCACTATGTAGTGAAGGATGGTTACTAGGCTCTAATACAATTTCATTGGTGCACATATTATAGTGTATATCATACAAGCAGGCTAGCACCGCCATGCTAATGGCATATATTTTGTAGATTATCATAATTAAGGGTATGTGCTCATTGCGTCGTATTTGGACAGATTCTGCCTGCAACCCATCTGAGAAAGAAATCATAAAAAACAAATAACCTTTAAAGAATTTACATATGCGTGGCAATATGAAAACGACTTGCTATGTATACGATCAACCCAGTTGACCTTCTGTCAACAGTTTCAGGCTTTGAAAACAATGAAGTGGCTAAAAGACATTGGTTGACCTTTCTTCAGGTGTCTTCTGCTTTTAAAGTACCTCTTTTCATATATAATATTTAAAATTAAAAAAACTTAATAATGTAAGACGAAAATGACTGAAAAGATGACAAAGACGACACTTCAGGAAAAATGCAACAAGTGTTTTGCTGAAGAGTCTTCAGTCTCATAAATGATGCAGATATGACAGCACCTAAAAGATGCCGTTTGCATATACGCCAATATTAGAATGCTTTGAGATTAAGCAACCTAAGGCTAGTTTGTATGTCGAATGTATGTAGAACCCATACTTACTGCTGTCTCAATCTCACAGACCTCTGGATTGCCGGAGTTCCATGGAAGTATTTTTGTTGGACCATCAAAGAAATCTCAGGGCAGCCAGAAGTCCCAGTCTGCTGTTTCTCGTATATTTCCCAGTCCAAGTCAAGATAACCTGGTGAAGAGAGAGATAACCCCATTACAGAACTGCAGCACTGTGCCCTCTCCTTCATCCTGTGAGCTCAGAAGATTACACCATGCTATGATGTATTTAATTGCAATATATCAGTTATTTTTCTGTATATCAGTTGTCTGTTTAGTTATAGACATCCTTATGCAGTCAGTGATTGATAATGTAAGTGTATGCTTTGGCTTGGTACACTTTGTAGACTCATTACCGTGTGTTTTATTCCTGGTGTAAGGCTCCGCTCACATCACACTAATAGTATATGTCGGACATATTCCCTGATATGCGCTAATGTAATGTAACACTTTGGCATGCATCAGTAATTGGGCACGTTGTTAGGGATGATAGTTTAGTTTTTGTTGTTAATAAATGTAATGGATCATTCCATAGGAAAGTCTAGTCTGCTTCCCTTTCCTATGTAATTTTTTTTAAAAACACAGTTACGCAGACACGTGTACGTGCCAACAGTCCAAAAGCAGTCTCATTTCACATCAACTGGATGGACCTTTTGACTAGGGTTGGCTTACGCACTGGGAGCATGCTTGGTGCATATGGTGAATGTGTTCCAATAGTGAGGTGTGAGCATAGCCTGACATATTCTTGGTAGCATCCAGTTTTTTAACGCCTTCATTTAAAACCTGACCAGTCTCCAAGCCTAAAAATTCTGAACTGATCCTGCTAATGTGATGGAAGGCCTGAGTGGTGTGTAAAGTTATTTTATGGGATCCTAAGGCCTCATGCATACATTGAGTATTTTGAGTTTTTTACCTCAATATTTATAAGCCAAATGAAGTACTGCTCAGGTATTCATTATACTTTGCCTCTTATTGGTTCATGCCTGGCTTATAAATACGGAGGTAAGAAACTCCCCAAATACTGAACATGTGCTTACACCGCAGAGCTGCATTTTAAACGTGAGAAACAATGGACATTAGAGATCTCCTCTCCCTCAATACAAAAATAGTGCAATGTCAAAAATAAGTGCTTCTTAAGGGAGTTGGTCTTTAATAGTTTTCTTTTTATATCTGTCTGTGTTTTTATTATGTTTTATCATAAACTATGTTTGATGTTTCAGGCCGAGATTCCAGGCAAGGATCCCCATGTGCATCTGAACATAGTCTTAGTCCACCGCATAGCTCAGGAAAAACCACCGCTGACCATCAAAGCTCTGCACTTAAGGTAGGGTGGAGACTGAAAGTATTTTATTTTATTTTTTTATTATCTATACATCATTAGCCTTTAGCTTGCCTGAAAAAGTGCACTATACAGCCTGTATTTTCATATTTAGTAGCCACAGCGTGTGAAATGAGTACTGAATACGTCACCAGTTTTCTGCTTAAATCTATTTCTAAAGGTGATATTGACACTTCTCACCAGATGTCCGTAACATACCACTGCTAAAAGGGTTGTAAAGTTGCTTTCTAGATCTTAGGGTACCGTCACACTTGGCGACGCACCAGCGATCCTGATAACGATGCGACCTGTTGGGATCGCTGGTGAGATGTCGAACAGTCAGATCTCACCAGCGACACAACAACGATCCGGAATGATACAGAGGTCGTTGGGACCCTGTTTCTCAGACCTGTAGTATTGAGGTCGTTGTCCCTTTCAAACACACCGATGCATGCTGCCCAGCGGGACCCCAACAATCAAAAAATGGTCCAGGCGACTTTGAAACACCCAGCGATCTCACAGCAGGGGCCTGGTCTATGCTAAGTGTCAAACATGGCGAGATCGCTGGTGAGGTCGCTGTTGCGTCATCAAACTTGTGACTTAGCAGTGATCTCGCTTAGTGTGACGGGAGCTTAAGTGTGGCTTAACATTCTATACTCTTAATTATTTCATTAGTGTGAGAAAGTGGTTGCTTTCACTTTACTCTCTGCATAAAAATGGACTGTGAACTGCAGCATTCGTGATGGAGCATTGGTCACCGTTGTTTCTAACATTATACACATCATCAATAAATTTAAAATTACGTGTCTAATATTGTGGCGATCTGCCTTGTGCCACTGAAGCAGCTCTGACCCGTACGTGCATGGATCTCACTAGATCTCTGAAGGTGTTCTTTTGAGATAGGAACTAGTTTTGCCATGATGGTCACCACTTGTTTAGGAAGGTGGTACATGTAAAAGTAATCTCTACATGAATGTCAGAATCGAAGGACCCAGGACAGCTATTTCCCGAGCACCACACTGCATTTGGTGGCTTTTTTTTTCTCCCATAATACTTTCTATGTATTTCCCAAGTAGACAACGCACCCTTACCTGACTGTCCATAAGATGTAAAAAAAAAAGCTTCCTTCAGGAGATGAGGCCATTTTCTTTCACATCTTTTTTTTTGTTCTGATCCTCATGTGCCAGTTAGTCTCTTTCACTGGTGGATCAGGACTATGCAGTACGCTTTACCCAAAGGTGGGATGAACGGTGTATTCTGCACCTTACTATCAATAACTTTCTCAGCAGTTTGTGCTACAGCAGCTCTTCTCTGATATTGGGAAAGTCAGGCTAGCGTTCACTCATCACTGATCAGTGGGGTCCGCTGCCCATGACACTTTAACTGAATATTTTGTTGTTTTTGTTTTTTGTTTGTTTTTTGGAGATGTTCTAATCATGTCCTTACTAAGTGTACCCAGCGTTTGGTTTTGCTTTCATAAATCAACTTGAACTGATTGGTTACTTGCTGTCTAAATAATCCTCCCACCTTTAAGTGCCATGAAAATGAGGCGATTGAGGGTGTTCAGTTCTCGTCAGAAGTTTTAATGTTACAACTGATGAATGATAAGACTGCTTGTCCAGTGAAAATAAATCCATGTTCACCAATCCTCATGGGTAGGGGTCCAATCCCTGGGACCCACAAGGATCAGTAGCACAAGGAACTTTTATCCCCATCGAAATGGAGTAGCTATACACATGCCCAAATTCTGCATATTCACACCCTATGGATCCGCCATGTGCTACATTCCAATTTTCCAGCATCATCACAGAGCATGCATGGACTGGCAGTCAGGTGTCTGACCTGCTGCTCCGTTTTGTAATTTGAATAAAAATGCTGTGTCACATACAAAAATTCCCATTCTGCTTGATCAGGTGTGTCACTACCAATTAGTAAGTCATCTGTCCTGTGGATGATTGATGACTTGTTTTCACTGGACAATATATTAAACTTGTATGCTAGCAGAGGAATGAAAGAACAGTGCGTGGCATTTGGGGCATGAATGTTTGGTAATGTAAGTCCACGTTTTCACTATAATGCCACGTATATTAATGGTAACATGGTAGCCAGTGATATTCCACAGCCTTTATATGCAATGTGAAGATTTAAAGTTCTATTTGCCACTGGCATGTCTTGTCTTGTCACTGCTGCCAAAACGAGAAAGGTGATAGGTTGGAGAGAACTCTGGATTTTGGATGTCGTGCTAAGAATTTGAAGGCGTCTTTGATGGACTTCACTGAAAAAATAAAAAAAATCAGAAGCCAGGACAGCAAGTCCTATTTGGTGTGCCTGAAGTGGTCTTGCACTCAAACTCGTATAGCTTGAAGAAGGGTGAGGAACCCCCAAAATGTTGCACAGGTGGACAGGAATCCTGTTCCTTCTTAAAATGTCTGAGAATGAGGGAATTTCTCCTATGGATCTACAGCAATGTCCATTTAAAGGGGAACTCCAGTGAGAAAACTTTTTAGTACAGTTCCTGCCCTCCTGCATGATGAAGCAGAGCTGTACGCTGCAGTTTTAGAATCTATAGATCTCTTATAGATCAATAAAATCATACCTGCTCCTTTGCTCTATCCCCCCACCTCAGAGAACCCAGAATCTACAGCTTGGCAGCTTCATGTAAGCGCAAAAAGCAGGGGTGTGTGGGGGTGTGGATGCTGGGAGCTGCAGGATCAGCCTACATTCACGCACCCTCACATTTCTGTATAGGAAGGGGGGTGCAGAGATTTAGGTTCCTTGAGGTGGTGGACAGAGAAGAAGACAGATGGTTTCGATTTATAGAGATCTATGGATCTTAGAACTGCAGTGTACAGCTCTGCTTCATCATGTAGCAGGGCAGGAACTGTACTAAAATGTTTTCTCACTGGAGTTCCTCTTTAAGATATCAAGATGCACCGAAAGTGAAATATTTCTTCTATATATTCTTGCACTTTATGGTGTTTCAATGTGGTAGTTAACAGGGTTCACACGGCAGGAGCTTTTCTCCTAAATCTGGTTAACTATAGGTTAAGAAATATAATGGTAATAATTTATTACTGTTAACTAGCCTGCCATCAATCCTTTTTTTTGATAATCGCTTATATCACTTCTATAACAGAATTTACAATTTTTACAATTCTCTCAACTCTATTACTTTACAGACTCAAAGGCTGAAGCATATTTCTGCAGAACAGAAGAGGAGGTTTAATATCAAGCTCGCCTTCAACACGCTGAACAGTTTTGTGTCCTCAAGCAACAAACCGGTAAATAAAATCCCTTGCAGTTAACCATTCAACAGATTGACTTCTCGGGTTTGGGTGGTGTAATATGTTCTCCCACAGCGACTACACTGGAACATCTCTAAGACTTTCCAGACCGTTAAAGTGTATTTACCTACCTCACCATTAAAGGAAGTCAATCATCATGTGGCTATTGTGGCAGAGAATGAGATGTGAGTCCCAGAGGATAATTGGGCACCGTGCTATTTATTACTTTAACTTTAATCCATGCAATAAAGTTTAAAACTGCTCCAAGGTGTCAGGATATGTAGATTTTTTAATCCAAGTCACAGATATAAATTACCACATATTAATGAGAAATTTCTTATTCATTGGGAACTCAACTGGTGAGACATCCACCCATTACAGAATAGGGGATCCCAGAATTCGCTTTGAGAATAAAGCTATAGTGAGCTTCCCAACTGCTCCATTGATTTTATGGAACAGTTGGGTTCTCAACAGCGGGACTCCCAGCATTTGGAAATTGATAATTTATCCTATAGGTACTTTACTAAACACTTCTTTTAAACAATTCCCTTTAAGTTCCCATACATCCATGCAGTTTTTGTCAATTATACATAATTCTTATATTTTATTGCTTTAAAGAAACCAGATACCTAATTATACTGTCCCTATTCAGGGTAAAAATTCAGTTTACTGCCATAGTTCTGCAAAGTAACAGCCTGGCCCAAGGTTGAATGTTTTTTGGCTTGGCCCCTTACCCCTTTTTCCCCACAATTACAACACCACCTCCAGTTATCTGGACACGTAATACCCCCTTCCTTATCTATATGCCTGAGAAAAAATAACTAATTTTAACTTTGTTTCAAGTATTACTCGTTCTCTTATTTTTGCACCACAGGACTTTGTTTCAACATAACATTTTGGACTTTCCCAACAGATTAGCCATGCAATTACCCTACAGAAAACTGTAGAGTATATTGCCAAACTTCAGCAAGAGAGGACTCAAGTGTTAGAAGAAACTAGACGACTCAGGGAAGAGGTGGAAGAGTTGCATCTTGCCATCAGGTTTGTATGTCTCCAGTATTTAGACAAACCAGTATCCTGATGCTAAATTCTACCGAAGCCCCTATACACATTAGACTATCACCTGAACCCATGCAATATCAATGGGTTCAGCCAACAGTCTACTTGTATGAGGAACTTGGACAGACGATTGAGGGAGGGGGGACAAGGATCAGGCATGTCCAATTTTGGACTGCCAATCCTTTTGTTCTCTAGTTAAAAGATTGGCATTATTGGTAGCAGCTTATAGACAATACAGGCCAAGGAGCACTCCTAGGTATGGGAGAGTTGGGTGATGTAGTTGCTGGCGAGCGGCCATCTAATGTGTATGGGGAACTGCAGGCTCATTAATGGTAGTTCTGCCTAGTTATGCACTGATTATCTCCTTGTTGACACTAAATTAAAACTCAACCAAATGTATTCATTGCTATACAGCACCTAAACTCCTCTGGCACTACCTAGACTTTCATCATCTGATGCAACATTTCCTGCAAACTAGAGTTCCATTGAATTTTTAAATTTACTATTTATTTTGTGTGAGATTTCAAGTTATGCTGAAAATTGCTTACTTTGTTCCAGCCCATGTGGCATCCCGTTTGTTTTGACATTAGAAAACACTGAAATCTGACATGGGTGGTCCAAGCTCATAATCCGAATATGGTAGAGTTGTGCGGATTGTAATGGGTGTAATATTGAGTAAGATGTATAATAAAGTTTGGGTTTTTAAGGTTTTCTTTTGTATGTTAGGAAAATGTAGGTTTAATAAACTTGTTTTTGTTTTCAGTTCCTATCAAGAGCAGCTTCCTGCCACAGGGGTACCTGTCACTCCTCAGAGGGTTGATCACATTAGGGATCTGTTTGACAAGTATGTGAAAAGCAGAACACTTGAAAACTGGAAGTTCTGGATTGTATCCTTTTTTGTTTTATGAATGTGTGCACTATATTTTGAAAAGTATCTGAGCTGAGAAGGTTCAGCCTCAAAATAAAGATGTTAAAAAGGTTTTTTTTACCAACAAAGTTAATTTTAATTCAAATGATCTTGAAATTATAATAAGTTCATTGTCTGATCATACCAGAGCTTCTGTGCCGGGGAGAAAGTAAGAGTATAACGGAAATTACAGCATGGGATAGAATTCTTTCTTGAGGTAAAGTATATTTTCTAAAAAGCAGGCAAGGAAATGTGTTACTTCACAAAAAGAAGCTGCTGTGACCCCATATTGTAACTTCTTTATGCTCTTTTGCTTCCTTCCCTGCAAGGACACTTTTATACAGTGGGGAAAATAAGTATTTCATACACTGCTAATTTTGCAAGTTTTCCTACCTGAAAGAATGGAGAGGTCTGTAATTTTTATCATAGGTACATTTCAATTGTAAGAAACCGAATCTAAAAAAATCCAGAAAATCGCATTGTATGATTTTTAAATACTTTTTCATGCAAAAAGATGATTTATTGATCACTTCCAACAAAGAATTCTGTCCGCAACTGTTGTTTTTCTCTATGATGTTCCTCCTACTTCTTACTCAATATGTATTAATTGCACTGTTTGAAATTTGTTAACTGTTTAAAAGATTTTTTTTCACACTAGTACACATCTAACCTCTCACATAGAAGACCAAAGAGCTGTCTAAGGACAACCGGGACAAAATTGTAGACCTGCACAAGGTTGGGATGGGCTAGAGGACAATACGCAAGCAGCTAGGTAAGAAGGTGACAACTGTTCGCACAATTATTGGAAAATGCAAGAAACACAAGATGACTGTCAATATTCCTTGGTCTCGGCCCCAACCAACATCTCGCTCCATGGGATAAGGATGATTCTGAGAACGGTCAAGCATTGGCCCAGAACTACACTGGAGGACCTGGTCAATGATCTGAAGAGAGCAGGGACAACAGTCTCAAAGATTTCCATTAGAAACACACTATGCCGTCATGAATGAAAATCCTGCAGGGCACGCAGGCCCCCCTGCTCAAGCCAGAACATGTCCAGGCCTGTTTGACATTCACCAATGACCATCTGGATGAGCCAGAGAAAGCATGGGAAAAGGTCATGTGATCAAACGAGACAAAAATAGACCTTTTTGGTATCCCTCCACTCAGCGTGTGGGGTCAAAACAACTGCTCCGTATTAAATCGAGGATTGATGCGGTCATCAAGATTTTGGCCAACAACTTCCTTCCCCCAGAGCTTTAGAGATGGGTTGTGGCCCGGTCTTCTAGGGTGAAAATCACCCAAAACACACAGCAAGGGCAACTAAGGAGTGGCTACATAAGAAGTATTACAAGATCCTGGAGTGGCTTAGCCAGTCTCCTGACCAACCCTGACCAGCGACAGTCCCAAAATCTGAAAGATCTGTGTGGAGTGGGCCAAATTCCCTGCTGCAGTATGCAAACTTAGTCAAGAACTACAAAAAACAACTGACCTCTGTAATTGCAAACAAAGGTTTCTGCACCAAAGTTTAAGTTCAGTTTTTCTATTGTACCACATACTTATTTAATGCAATACAAATGCAAATTAAATATGTAAAGATCATACAAATTGATTTTCTGGGATTTTATTTTTTTTTTATATTCTGTCACACAGTTGATGTGTACCTACGATTAAAATTACTGACCTCGCCATTCTTTGCAGGTGGAAAAACGTTTTAAAAAATTGGCAAATATTTATTTTCCTCATTGTATAAGAGAATGAAGGATGTTTAACACCAGAAATGCGATGAGTGGTTAGCGCGACCATCATGGATTTTATTATGCTGAAATAAACTTTGAAGATTTTATTTTACCTTCGGTGGATACACCCACCTTTCCTGCTCTTATATCTACCTGTGGTCAGCGGCATAAGGTGACATCCAACATGGACATGCATCTGTCCTAATTTTTTTTCTATGCATGGTGAGTCTACATTTGGAACTTTATTTCACTGTATAAAATTATCCCAGCACAGGACCATTTTTCTTTTAAACTCATCCAATTGTAGAACATATTATTCTAAGATCTGTTGGTTAAAATTAACTTTACAATTAACTATATTTGTAGCAAAATGCGTTCCGATCTCCCCTATGAACGGCTTGCCACAGACGCTCAGCATCAATATCCTCACAGTGGATGTCTGAGCTTACTGCGGATGGTACAGCTCCGGCCAATTATCAGTCTCCCTAGCCGCCTCCGGCCCCTGGATTGCAGCATACTGATGGCTATCGAAACAGCTGACTTTATGGCACAGGATCACTGGCACAGTTCCTGATACTACTGCAGTCTCCCCAGCCGCCCGTGGCCCCTGCGTTGTAGCACACTAACGATCACCGAACCAGCTAGATCCCATCAGGCATACAATGTACTGCTCTGCCACCTTTTACCCGGGAAAAACAGGATAAGGGCACACCGCTCAAGACCAGCGGCTACTCAGTGGGTCCGCCTTAATTAGGCAGAGAACCCTCTTTGTTCCAGATCTCCGGAAGAGCTATCCACTGGAGCTACAATATCAAGCTTGAAAGCGATATCCTGTCCACACACTGTTCAAGTCGCAAGATGTCCCGGCACCCTACTACTCATCAGTCGTAGTGCCCCACGTCTGTTTTTCTCGTATTACTGACGGGTCATCAGTTCCATTTGACGAAGCTGAATACATCTTAGTGGTCACATGTTAATCACCAGAAAGGAAACTTCAACAGTCGTGTGATACACGGGGCAGAACCTTTCCCCAGTGGGGCCGTTTTTATCCCGTCTGGCTGTTTGTCAGAGGTTTTTTCATTCCACCGGGCAGGGCTTCCTCATGATCTCTAGGCTGAGCACGGATATGATAATCTGCTTCTGAATACAGTTTCTTTTCCCTTGCATAGTTCTATCTGCATAGCCTACACGGAAGCGCGCACAATCAGATCCAACGGGGTGCCGTCTGTCCTTCCGGCCCACTTTCGACCCAGACAGTCTGGGGGTTCGACCTATTTCACCGTGTCGCTGACAGCAGTCGTCACCTTGCACTGTCCAGGTTTACTGTTCATGGTTCATTTACTGCCAGAGGTTCGAGGTCCTGTCCTCGCTGGCAGAGCCCTAGGTTTGGGCGTCTTGTTCCTCACGTTCAGTGGATTCGGGCATCCATAGCAGCATGGATATAACGAAAAAAAACAAAAACCTGTTTCTCACTCGCATGGTTTACCACGAATAGAAGCTTTGCTTCCTGGGTATGGCCCTTGGTTTTTAGCCACCCTTACTGGTTCGTTCATAGGTGTTTTTAGGTGCTTCTTCACTCTGGCCCTGTTGCCGGAGACCTGAGTTTTTCTCGGCTTCCATCGCAGGACGCACTTTAGATGCTGGTTCTGTATCCTCTCACACTTCCGGCTGCGGTTTATTCTTTTTTGTCTAGAAAAAGTCTTGCCTGGTTCCCTCGAAGTTTCCCTAAGCTGTTTCCCAGAAATACGTGTCTTTTTCTGGAGGCACTTCCATTGCCGGATCATACTGTTCGGCTGTGGCGTTCCCTAATTGCAGCTATTCCTCCACCTTAAAGGGTGCTTTGACCAGCACGGTCACCCTTATGATGGTGGCCTCTTCATCCCACCTGGAGGACGTTTTCTTACCATCCCTGTGCGCCCCGCACCAGGGCATTGAGTGACGTTATGTACGCTCAGTCTCTCGGTCACACCTTTTGTTCCTGTATGGACAATACCACACTACCACACATGCAAGAGGCCGGACTCTCTAGGTCCTTTTTTCTTCAGAATGATAACAAAAGACTATGCCAGGTCCCCAAGGTCACCAGTCTACTGCATCAGAACTGCTGGCTAGAAATGGTATCGGTTTCGGTTATTGCACACCGAGGCGCTCTACTCCTGAGGAAGGAGTATCCTGGACCATCGGTGCCAGGTCTATGCACAAACAGGTGTGCTGGCCAGCCATCTGATTTAGTCCTTGTTTTTGGTAAACATAACAGCGTCTATACTCAAGCGTTAACAAACGCAAATCTGGGTATATGTATCCTAGAGGCGGCAGTAGTCCACCTCGGTAGTGTGCCTCTTATAAGAGTTTGACATTATTCTCTACCCACCCAGGGACTGCTTTAGGATGTCCCACGGTCTGTGTCCCCCAATGAGGCGAAGGAGAAAAGGAGATTTTCGTGTACTCACCGTAAAATCCTTTTCTCTTAGCCTCTAATTGGGGGACACAGCTCCCACCCTGTTGTCCGTATCGGGCCTTGTTGGTATTGTTTCTATTTTAAGTGCCTTCCTGTATACATGCCTTTCTATTAGGCTCTACACTCGTTGAGCTTCATATTGTCTTTCTGTTAGGCTCTACGCTCTTTCAGCGTCACATATAGTTGCCTTTTTACTTGCTTCTAATCACTGTCTTCTTTTCCTACTGCTTTAAGCACAAAACTGGTCGGGTAAGGCCCCAGCCAGGGGGTGTATACTGCAGAGGAGGAGCCAATTACTCTTTTTCAGATATTGCCTAGTGTCGCCTCCTAGAGGACAGCAGCATAACACCCACGGTCTGTGTCCCCCAATTAGAGGCTAAGAGAAAAGGATTTTCTGATCATCATAATGGGAGACCCAGACAATGGGGTTCAGGCAGTCTGCCCTCCGGAGGCCACACTAGGTACTACAAGTTTTTTGTAGTCTCCGCCCCTCCGCCTATAAACCCCCACTGCAGGAGCAGATCCTCAGTTTTACTTCAGTGTACTCGGAGATCACACCTATGACTTGCACGTCACAGGAGATTTACTTAGGAAGATTTTGTGATGCAATGAAGACAAGTGGATCCCTGACGTGGGGATCCCCGGCATACTCCCTGTCCACCTTTGGGTGCATACAGGTCGAGGTACCTTGGTCCGTAGCCCTCGGGCCTGGACGCGGACTTTATTGTCTGGCCTGGTACTATGCCGTGCTCCCCCACTACTCACTTCTGAAGCGCTCTGGTGGGGTGGGAGCCCTGGAGCCTTGCACAGCTCCGTTCCGGTCTGCGGCCTCTCCATGGAAGCGTATTATGCGGACCGGAACCTGGACCCCCCATCCCCTACCCGCTGGACCGGTGCCGGACGTGGACCCATTGGGTGAAGGTACTCTGTATCTCCTTATGTGGGCCTGGGGGGGACATGGTGTATGTTATGTGACCATGTATGGAGAACCTCGGTTCCCTCGGGACATGCGGTTCTGGGAGGAGGCCCCTGCCTGAAGGGCTCCTCTTATTGTCATCCGCGTTACACAGTGGGTGGCCGCCATTACAGATGGGTTCTGGCGCCTTTTTTCTCCCTGTGTGCGGCTCCTGAGCGCGTCCCCCTTTGGGCGGTGACGTCACGCTCCTTGCGGCCTATGTGTTATCGGTCTCCTCGGGCTTCTGCTTAGCCGCGCCCACTCATTAGTGGCGCGTCGGCCATTTTCTCCTCATTCCTGTGAGGATTGGTGGCGTGCACATCGCGCTCCGGGGAGAAGCTGCAGTTTGCCCGAGGAGGTCGCACACGTCCCGCTCTGATTCACCGCTTCCCTGGTCGGTATTCCGCTGGGTGTCCGGTGTTAACCCCTTACTGCCCGGGGCAGCGCCAGTATGTCTACGGCTGGACAGAGGGCTCCCGCCACGAGGTCCAAGACATGCAAACAGTGCATGGGACAGGTAGATGGGGATGGTGTCTGCGCAGCTTGCGGTCTCACTGGGCCTGGCCCCAGTGTTTCTGTCTCTGAAGCTACAGCACCACTGCTCTCCCCTGAGGTTCAGGGGGAGGCAGGGCCATGGGATGTTCAGAAGTCGTTTAATGATACTGTAGTGTCCAGAATGTCTTCCATGTCGCAATCCTTAGAGGCTATACTAAGGAGGCTGTCTGATTCAGCCCCCCAGACAGGGGCCCTTGGGGCTAACCCCCGGCTGAGTGAGGGTTCTCATAAGAGACCTCGCTGGGAAGATGACCCTGAGGATGGTGAACATCGTTCCTCTGATGAGGAACAGCCATCTGATAGTGATGATGAGGGTTAACGAAACCCTGGGGCTCGTCCCCCGGCTGCGGTGGTGGAGAGACCGCAGAAGGAATCTTTCCAGTGGCTGCCGCCATTAGGTCAGTCACGTGGTCTGTTCACTGACCATTCCAATTTTTGGAGAGTGGTCAGGACGCCCAGGGAGCATCCTGAAAGGCGTTTTGTTAGGAAGACTAAGGATTCACGTTATCCTTTTCCTAAAGAGGTTCTGGAGGAATGGTCGCGCTCCCCTAGGGTGGACGCTTCCCTGACTAGAGTTGCGGCTCATTCTCTTTTTTCAGCAGAGGATAGCTCTTCTCTGAAGGATCCTATCGACAAGCAGTGCGAGTCATATGCGAAGTCTATATATGAGGCTGTGGGTTCCTCTTTTGCCCCAAACTTTTCTATGGTCTGGACGTTGCAGGCCATTACTGCGTGTCTGGAGGGGATCACCGATATCCCGGGGTCTGACCCGGAGGTGACGGCTCTCGCCAATAAGGCTAAGGCATACGCTGAATACGCCAGGTCGGCTGCCTTTGAAACAGCTAATCGGACTGCCGTGGCCTCTGCTAATGCGGTGGTCTTACGCAGATTGCTGTGGATGCGCCTCTGGGACTCGGATAAGGTGTCCAAGAGGATTTTGCAAGTCATGCCTTTTTCGGGCGATAGACTTTTTGGGGACGAGCTGGATAAGCGGATTAAGGAGTTTGCTGAGAAGAAGATCCCTCAGAACAAGCCCAAGCCGCAGAGGTCTCAAAAATGGAATCCTAGGCAGTGGTCCTTTCGTCCCGGCTCGCACCCTTCTACCTCGTCCACGCGATCGGACAAAGGAGGTAAACCCTCCGGTCCCTGGCATAACAAGAATCGCCAGAAAAAGCCAGCGGGCGCCGCGGCGGCGACTGCCCCCAAGGTGTCCTCTACATGACTCGCTCCCAACTCCTGCCACCCCACCGGTCGGAGGACGCCTGGCCCTGTTTCAGGACGTATGGCTTCTTCACATTCAAGACCGGTGGGTGAGAGACATTATCTCTCGGGGCTACAGGATCGAGCTGAAGTCCTTCTCTCAAACCGTTTCTTTCTTTCCTCCCCGTCACCGGAGAAGGCTCAGGCTTTTCACCAAGTCCTGATTGGTCTTCAGAGGGACGGAGTGGTGATCCCAGTGCCGTCTGGGGAACGTTTCAGAGGGTTCTACTCCAACCTCTTTATAGTTCCAAAGAAGGACGGTTCGTTTCGCCCAGTGCTGGATCTGAAATTGTTCAACCAACATGTGCAAGTGCGGAAGTTTCGCATGGAGTCTCTGCGCTCGGTGATTGCTGCCATGTCTCAGGGAGATTTCCTGGCGTCCGTGGACATCAAAGATGCCTACCTGCACGTGCCCATTGCGCCAGCACATCAACGCTGGCTCAGGTTTGCAGTGGGGGAAGAACACTTCCAGTTTGTAGCATTGCCGTTCGGTCTGGCCTCGGCCCCGAGGGTCTTCACGAAGGTGATGACGGCAATGGTGGCAACCCTGCATGCTCAGGGTCATGCCGTAATACCTTACCTGGACGATCTGCTGATCAAGGCCCAGTCGCAGGAGTTGTCAGGGGAGCCTGGATGCGACCCTCAAGGCTCTGGAACAGTTTGGCTGGATTCTGAATCGCCCGAAATCCGCACTGGTGCCAACCCAGTCGTTGACTTATCTGGGCATGGATTTTCACACAGCCCCGGCGCTGGTGTTGCTACCCAGCAAGAAGCAGACCTCCATCCAGTCGGCAGTTCGCACCCTTCTTCATTCGCCACAATCTTCCCTGAGGGGCTTAATGAAGCTGGTGGGGTGCATGGTGGCGGCAATGGAAGCGGTGCCTTTTGCGCAGTTTCATCTCCGCCCTTTGCAGATGGAAATTCTCCACAAGTGGAACAAGAGGTCGTCATCTCTGGACAGAGTGGTGTCTCTATCTCCTCGGACCAAGGAATCCCTTCATTGGTGGCTTCAACCCCATCACTTGGCGCGGGGTCGATCCTTCCTCCAACCTTCGTGGTTGATAGTGACCACGGATGCCAGCCTCACAGGCTGGGGTGCGGTGTTCCTGCAACACAGGGCCCAGGGTCTCTGGACGGTGTCAGAGTCCTCTCTGCAAATCAATGTCCTGGAAATCAGAGCGATTTACCTGGCACTTCTGGCTTTCCACCATTTTCTGGCAGGGAAACCCATACGAATTCAGACGGACAACGCGACAGCCGTCGCCTACGTAAACCATCAGGGCGGGACTCGAAGCGCCCAGGCCCTCGCCGAAGTCCACCGCATCCTGTCATGGGTGGAGGACAACGATTCGGTGATATCGGCCGTCCACATCCCAGGAGTGGACAATTGGGAGGCCGACTACCTAAGCCGGCAAGGCATGGACGCCGGAGAGTGGTCTCTACACCCGGACGTCTTCCAGTCCATCTGTCGACGGTGGGGAACTCCAGATGTGGATCTGATGGCGTCTCGCCTCAATCATCAAGTTCCGCAGTTCATGGCGCGTTCATGGGATCCTCAGGCTCTGGGAGCGGATGCTCTGGTCCAGGATTGGTCCAGGTTCCACCTTCCGTATGTATTCCCGCCGTTGGCGTTGATTCCCAGAGTCCTGCGCAAGATCAGGTCGGAATGTCGCAGAGCCATTCTAGTGGCTCCGGATTGGTCCAGGAGGTCGTGGTATCCGGACCTGTGGCGGCTCGCAGACGGGGAACCGTGGAGACTGCCAGACAGACAAGATCTTCTGTCTCAGGGGCCGTTCTTCCATCTCAATTCCGCGGCCCTCAAGTTGACTGTGTGGCCCTTGAGTCCTGGCTCTTGACTTCCAGAGGTTTTTCTCCCTCGGTTGTCTCCACTTTAACCAGGGCCAGACGGCCTACCTCGTTAAAAATCTACCACAGAACTTGGAAAATTTACTTTTCCTGGTGTGCTTCTGTTGGACGGAAGGCGTGGCCTTTCCGTCTCCCAACGTTGCTTTCATTCCTTCAGTCAGGAATGGACATGGGATTGTCCCTCAGTTCTCTGAAGGGACAAGTGTCGGCACTGTTGGTGCTGTTCGACAAGCGTTTGGCTAAGATACCAACGGTCCGTAGGTTTCTGCAGGGGGTTAGCCGGGTGATTCCACCGTACAAACGTCCTCTTGATCCTTGGGACCTCAATGTGGTCCTGGCGGCCTTGCAGAAGCCTCCTTTTGAGCCTTTGCGGGATGTTTCTCTGGTCCATCTTTCCCAGAAAGTGGCTTTTTTGGTGGCCATTACATCGCTCAGGAGGATCTCGGAACTGGCAGCGCTCTCGTGCAAGTCTCCATTCCTGGTGGTTCATCAGGATAAGGTGGTGTTGCGCACGAGACCAGAATTTTTGCCTAAGGTGGTGTCACCTTTTCATATTAATCAGGAGATTGTTCTCCCTTCTTTTTGCCCTAACCCGACTCACCGGAGTGAGAAGGAGTTACACACTCTGGACCTGGTGAGGGCTATCAGGGTTTATGTGTCTCGTACTGCGTCGGTACGCACCTCGGACTCTCTGTTTGTCCTTACGGCTGGTCGCCGTAGGGGTTCCCCGGCCTCAAAATCTACTTTGGCGCGGTGGATCAAAGCTCCTATTCTGGAAGCTTACCGTTCTTCTGGTATGCCTCTCCCGGTGGGATTGAAGGCTCACTCTACCAGAGCCGTTGGTGCCTCTTGGGCTCTGCGGCACAGGGCTTCGGCTCAACAAGTTTGCCAGGCAGCCACTTGGTCTAGCCTCCATACGTTTACCAAACATTACATGGTACATGCCCATGCCTCTGCGGATGCGAGTTTGGGCAGGCGGGTCCTACAGGCGGCGGTGGCTCACCTTTGAGGTGCCCCGCACATCAACCGTCTCAAAGGAACTCTTTTCCCGCCCTGGGGTGTTGCTTTAGGACATCCCCATTGTCTGGGTCTCCCATTATGATGATCAGAAAAAAGAGAATTTTGTTTACTTACCGTAAATTCTTTTTTCTTGAATCATTAATGGGAGACCCAGCACCCACCCAGTTGTCCCGTTGGACGTTTTGTTGTGTTTTTGGACCTTTTGGCTCAGGCTTCTTTGGCTAGCATTGTTCGCAGCCATGCCTAGAGTTGTGGTGTGGGTTGCCTCCTCGCAGCTTGTGAACTAAACTGAGGATCTGCTCCTGCAGTGGGGGTTTATAGGCGGAGGGGCGGAGACTACAAAAAACTTGTAGTACCTAGTGTGGCCTCCGGAGGGCAGACTGCCTGAACCCCATTGTCTGGGTCTCCCATTAATGATTCAAGAAAAAAGAATTTACGGTAAGTAAACAAAATTCTCTTTTTTACAGTGAGTACACACAAATCTCCTTTTCAAACCTTTTATTAGCTCCTTGTATGGGCCACAATGCGTTTCAATAGCAAGCAGGTATCACCTGATGAAGATAGCCTGCGTGCTATTGAAACGCGTTGTGGCCCATACAAGGAGCTAATAATAAAATGTTTGAAAATCTGGTAATACGTTCCCTTTACTTTGTGCCTTAGCGCTCATAAACTCGTGTTTCCATTTTCCCTTTGAGGAAGAACATGGCAGAGATATACTTATTTCTGTAAAACAGTGTCTGGCCGTAAGATATCTGGCTGCAGTACGTCTGCCTTTAGTTGACCTGCCAATATAACAAAACGGATTGTGGAGTGCCCTCTTTTTTTTTTTTTTTTTTTCTTTCTTAAGGGGTGGAGTTTTAGGTGGTTACAAGCAACTCCTAAACTGATCAGCAGAAAATGTAGAAATAATGGAAAAACATTTTTCTAAAGATGTTATTTTGAATACTGTTCTGCATTCTTCTGAAACAGCTAATCAAGGAATTTTTATTTCTTCTGTAATGTACCCATTTGTTAGATTAATGTGCCTTACTGATGCTCCATGGTCAGTTCATTTTTTTGATTGCTCTCCACTTCCTAGTAGAAATAGGATTCAACAAATGATTATGTTCTAGGTGCAGAGAACCTGTCATTTCAGGTGAATCAATTGATTAGGCCATTGTGTGTACATGAGAAATAACAACACTATTTTTGGTAGTTTATTGACTTTTGTATTGCATTTTTTACTTTTCTTCGTCTTTTCTTCTGGAGACTCTGAACTGTCTCAGAGACCCTAGAAGAGAAGAGGGAGAGACTAGCTGCTATGTCTCCTATTGCCAGCAAACACTGATTTGAGGGATCCCTGCTTTCCTATCTCTCTCTAGCACATTGTTAGCCCCATAAATATTTGGTCAGTGACACAAGTTTTGATATTTTAGCTGCTTACCAAAACATATTCAAGATACAGCTATCTAAGCAATATGGGTTTAAAGTGCAGACTCTTAGCTTGAATTACAGGGTATTCAAATCTTCATTGGAGAAAGGGGTATAGAGAAGTTGTTGCTGTGAACCCACAACATGAGGTCCAAGCAGGGGCGTAACAAGGTGGGTCGCAAGTGCGATCGAGCCTGGCGCCTGCCGATCCCTGCAACCCAAACACCTGCTTCACATGGATGTGCCTCCCCGAATACCACTTCCATGTCACTGTGTGGCGGTCTCCTCACCGGTCCTCAGGCAGCTGGTCACGGCCGCTGGAGGACGGCAGGTACTGTACCTTTAAACTCCTGCGGCTGCTGCGTGCAGCACCGTGATAAGGTCATCACACTACGACCTCATCTCAGTCAGGACGCAGCGGCAGCCGGGAGTGGTGAGTGTGAGCTCCATTCTGGAGCTGAAGAGCCAGACTATATACTGACATCTCCTGGGGAGAGGGTATGGGGCAGTTTGTGTGTGTTTATACAGGGGCAGTAGGGCAGTGTGTGTGTATGTGTTGGGGGAATATGAGGCTGCATTATTCTATATTGATGCATATGAGGCTACATTATACTATAATGAAGGACCAAATATACCAGGGGAAGGTCGTATTCCAGGAGGAGGACTATAGATAGCAGGATGAGGGGACAGTAATACATAATGAAGTGCAGAGAGGTCAATTTGTGAGTCTTTAAGGGATTTAGAACATTACATGGGGCCCATACATTTGACCAATGTGGGTGTGCGCGGGGAAGAGGGGGGGCAGGTCCAAATTTTGCATTGGGGCCCTTCGGACTCTAGTTACACTACTGGGTCCAATGACCTCTCTTTGGTAGATAATCAGACATTAGGCTGAAAAAGATGAAAATAAAGACATTCATCAGAGAGATGAGTGGCTATATCAAACATTTGGTACATTCTGCAAAAAGGAAAAGAGAGAACACTGGTGAGCTTGGGAGCTCAAAAAGGAGTGGAAGTCCACAGAAAAAAATCAGTGGTGGATGGTTGCAGAATCCTTTCCATAGTGAAGAAAAACCCCTTCACAACATCCACCCATGTGAAGAAAACTTCAGGAAGGTGTTTCAGTATTTAAGTCTTCCATAAAGAAAGGACTTCATGAGAGAAAATAAAGAGTTCTCCACAAGGTGCAAACCATTAAAGAGATTATCCAGTCTGAATCTCTTAAGTCTGCAGTCTCTGAGCTGCGAACGGCAGTCACGTGGCCGGGAGTACACCATATGCACACTCTCGGCCATATTCGTACTAGATGGGCATGGCCTTGCTCCATGCAAGGGTATTAAGCGAGGCTGTGCCCATCTAGTCTAAATGTCACTGATAGTATGCATATGGCTTACTCGCAGCCACTTGACCGCCATTCCTGACTCTGATGTCGGAGGATCTTCACAGCGTGCGTACAATGTGAGAATTCACATGTCTGCAATAACAGAGTGACTGCAGACTTATGGATTTAGACCTCACAGACTCTTAAAAATAAAAAGACCAGACAAGACTTTGCCAGAAACATCTAAAAAAGTCAGTTTCATCTGTTCTAAGAATGATTTCTCAGAACTGGGCTAAGATCAATTTGTTCCAGAATGATGGGAATAGGAAAGTATGAAGAAGACTTGGAGTGGCTCATATTCCAAAGCATAGGAGATCCTCTGAAAAGCATGTTGGTAGTATGATGGGTGTACATGACTTCCAATGGTCCTAGTGTTGATGTGAATGGAGACTGAAACAGCCGGCTGAATTCTGAAGTGTACAGGCCTATACTTTATGCTTAGATTTTGCAACAAGGTTGATTGGACGACGCTTCACAGTTCAAATGGAGAATAACCCAAAACCTGCTGCCACAGAAACCCCAGAGTTTAAAGAGGACCTGTCAACCCTCTTGTGCTTGGCAAGCTGAATGCAGCATGTCTGCTGCATTCAGGGAAGGAGTCTCCCATGTCTCTAGCCCCCGATAGGAGACCCCTTCCCTGAATGCAGCAGAAATGCTACATTCAGTGCTGCATTTAGTTTGCCAAGCAGCAGGGAGGTGACAGGTCCTCTTTAAGGGTACCATCACACTTGGCGACGCACCAGCGATCCCGACAGCAATCTGACCTGGCCGGGATCACTGGTGCGTCGCTACATGATGGCTGGTGAGATGTCAAACAGTCAGATCTCACCAGTGATACAGGAACGATATGGCGGTCTCTGGGACTCTGTCACCCTTGAGCGTAGTGTTGAGATTGTTGGTCGTTATCCCTGTCAAACACAGCGATGCGTGCTGCCCAGCAGGGCCCGATGACCAGAAAATGGTCCAGAACGGTTTGTAACGAGCAGCAATCTCACAGCAGGGTCCTGATCGCTGTTAAGTGTCACACAAAGCGAGATCGCTGTGGAGGTCGCTGTTGCGTCACAAAATTTGTGACAGGGGCTTAAGGCAAAGAAGTGGAATATTCTGCAATGATAGTCACCAGATCTCAGCCCCATCGAGCAGGTATTTCACATGTGTAAGGCAGAAAGACCCACAAACAAGCAACAACTGAAGTCAGCCCTGCAGTAAAGGGCTGGCAAAGCCTCACAAAGAAGGAAATCCAGCATTTGGTGACGTCCATGGCTCCCAGACTCCAAGCAGTCATTGCCTGCAAAGGATTCTCTACAAAGAATTAAATATTAACATTTTATTTATGATAAAGTACATTTAACCATTTACTTCTGAGCCCCTGATACGAGGAGGCTTTGTAGAAAAATGGTTGCAATGTTTCACAGGATATTTTTGTTCAGCTCCATTAATTGTTTTTTTAAATCAGATATTTTATTAGACAAGAAGAAAGTTGTTTTTTTTGACACAATACATCATATATCAGTAATCAAGCATTTTAGACATTTATAACACCCTAACGACTCAGCAATGCTGCAACCTCATTCCCCCCAATAGACTGTATTAACTATGTCTGTTGTCCATTCAAGAATGTATAGAAACTACAATACAAGCATTCACATTGACGTCTTTTTAAACTATTCTTACAGAGGTCCAGCGACATAAAAAGAAGAGTTGGTCAGGCTATTCATATATGCATTCTTAATTCCCCCCATATCCTTTACACCGACCTCAACCATGGTTCCCATAGGCTTTCAAACATTTTGGAAGCATTCCTCCTCTGATATAGAATTTTCTTCTGTGCGCATTATATTATCTACTTGTTGCAGATATTCCACTCTAGAGGGCGTCTCAGCCCTGATCCATCCTCTGGCTATCACTTGCCTAGCTATGAAAAATAGTCTAGCCACCGTAACCTTCTGCAAATTTGTGATCCCAATTTCTTCCACATATCCCAACACGCACACTATCGGTTTCCTAGGCACCACACATTCATATCGCCCTTCAATTAAATTAATCGCCACTATCCAAAAATCCTGCAACCTTGGACATTCCCACTTCACATACAACACTCCCGCACCTTCCAGCGCTTTTCACACCAATCTTATATAAGAACTTTGGAGATCTGTATGCTCTATGTATCAGATAAAACTGCAACAATCTGCCCAGCTCACTCAAAGACCATTTTGGACCATATTTCAGTCTAGAGTCCTAGATCTCATCACCTATGACCCCAAGTTCTTCTTCCCACTTATCTCTTGCCTGAATGCTGTGCTTCAGCAAAAAAGTATGAGATTCCTATACACAGTAGAAATAACCTCTCGAGTGCCTCCTTCCATACATATGTAATCCAAAACAATATCTTTTTGCACCCCGAGATCACATACTCTCACCTGCCGCCTATAAGCATGCTGAACCCTGAGGTACCAAAACCCGTCCGCCTCCGGAATTCCTCCCCTCAGGGATTCAAATGTCTTTAGTGCCCAGTTGTTTAATTTGAAATAAAAAAAAATAATGGCGCACAGCCCAAATCACAAAGATTCAGTCACTGTCCAAATATTTCTGGACCTAACTGTATTTAGGAGCATAGGCATGGAGGCAATTATACATCAGTACTGGGAAAGTGTAACTGTGAATTTAACATTAGGATGTAGCATAGATCATCTCTGAAACGGCTGATTTTAAAGTAATAAGATCCTAGGGAGATGTAGATCTTCATGGCGCTGACCAAGTGCTGGATTTAAAATATGGAATGGTGTTTGTGTCATACTCCTTAACTCTGTGAATCCAGTTCAGCATCATCATCAAGCCATTGTTTGACTCTTTCAATGACATGGTATCGACAACCAACATCGATGAGTTATACAGTACCACTCTAGAATGGCTAGAGTTACATTGCTCGCTCCCAGCTTTGAGGCCCAGTAAGTATTGTGATACATAATACATATTGAGCACAATATATTTTACTGTTATTAATGTTTTCCCAGTTTTAATATTTCAATGACTATATTGATTTAATCTTTCAAATCTTTCTTTCCCTCAGTGGTGCTAAAAACATTGCGATATCTGAGTACGACAACGTCCATCTTATCTGATCCATTAAGTTTGCCTGAGCAAGCCAAACAGGCTGTCACTAAGAACCGCAAGACTTGATAACTGAGGAACTCCTCCATAAGGGGAGAGAAAAGCTTGTGCTGTTACCCTGCATTGCTCTCTGTGAGACGTCTTTAAACACTCCGCCTGAGCATCTGTGCTGAAACAACTGGTGACTGGTCATCAGGTCCATTCAGGGAATCCCTGTCTTGGTGATTTTGTAAGGCATCTCCTCTTCAAAGAGCAGGAATGACTGGAAACCTTCTGCACTGACCACTACAATAAAGATGACAAAGCGGATACCGAGTTTCGGAAATGGTCAAAGGGAAATACATTTTTTGTGATGCAATAGAGATTTTTGTTTTTATTGAACTTGCATCCTCTGTGTTTAAAATGGTTTTTATTCTTTCAGGATTTAGCAGCTGTCATGATCTAGTCCCATTAATGGCGAAAAGAGAATGCCCACAAGTTCTGTAAAAAAGCAGGTTTAACACTAATTTGCCACCAGCCAACTGTCTGCAAGGCCTTTTCTCAAGTCTGCATTTTGAGGAGGAGGATCGGATATAGTTTTTTGTTTTTTATTTTTAAATACTTGTCATATCCTATATTTTACTGAAGATGAGCATCACTTTACCCACTTATTCAACTAAAAGAGGAAAAAAATTGTTCTGAACATGCTTGTTATTATTGGGGATTCAGAATTGATTCTTTTATGTAGATTGAGTCTGCTGATGGCTGTGTGACGCTTATGGCCAGTTTTATTCGATGCCAAGTTCTTAGAAGTAGAAGTCAGGAACAAATAAAAGTAGAATTTCCTTTCTGTCCTTTCGTCCTAATGGCAGTACTTATATTCCCTCGCAGTTTCATATTCTCCATGGGGTCATTGTCCTTCACAGCATCCAACCAATGTATTACTTTGCTAGTAAGGCCATATTCACACAGCTGAGTGTCGCGTTGCAAGTATGGACAGTGATTCGCGGGCAGGCCACTGTTCTGCTTATGCGAAACTATGGACACTTCTAGGCATATACAAAGTACTGTCAAGTTTAGGTCAGCAGACCCATGGCCAGTTTATGAATCGCACTTTATATTTCCTTAGTAAGGCCCCTTTCACACTGGCGTTTTTGAAAAAATGCGGCAGAATTACAGCATCTTCCTCACCGGCCGCACTTGCGGCAAGTCCCATGCATGTCTATGGGGCTTGCAGCAAGTGTGGTTATGCCAGTTGCAGCCCTGAAAAAAAAAGGCTGCAGTTTTTTTTTTGCGTCGTAAGTGCCGCAACCGGCAAAACCGCACTTGCTGCACCCAACTGCAAGCCCCATAGACAATGCATGGGGCTTGCCGGACAGGTACCGTTAGGCGGCAGATGCGGTAATTCTGCCGAATTTTTTTTAAAAAAATGCCAGTGTGAAAGGGGCCTAACACGGATAGGGTGCATTTACATTACACGATTATCAGGAACGATTCTAGGAAGGCTTCTATCCTAATCATCAGACAGTGTTAAAAGGCTAATTTGTCAGTTAAATTTCTTTTGGCTACTTTAAAAAAAAAAAAAAAAATCCTTGTTCTCTGCAGCACAAATACTGTTTACACAGGACAATGTGCTGTCGAAAACAATCTATAACTGATTATTCTGTGTGCATGGGAGATGCAGTCTGCCTATTAAACAACTGCTGATCATCAGATATGTATCAGGGTGGCGGTTGTTTAATGCCGCAGGTCGGCCAGTGTAAACCCACGTATATCTGTTTTCTTACTATGAGGCCGATTCTTGTAGTGTTAATAGTGATATTTGTCAAAGAAAAGACAAACAAGTGCTGGCATGGGGACATTAGCATAAACCTTCAAGTACTGATAAGTCATTGAATTATTGGGACTTTCTATAGAGTTTGTTGATGTTTTCATTCACTGCTATTTAATAAAACAGAATTGAACATCTTTCAGTATTAGATTCACAATAAGTTTTATGTTACATGTTAATTGACTCAGGTTTTTGCTAACTTGTTCAAATTTTTAAAGTGATTTGCAATGAAGTATGACGCCAGGCCGTGTTGTTGTTTTTTCTTTTTTTAAGAATGTAGAGGTTTACAAGCTCTTTTACGGTAACACTGTGATGGTGGTAAATGAAGATTTGCTGAGATTTCTGCTATTCTGCCTCTTCATTGCTGTCACGGCAGGCTCTGATATAAGCTTGGAATAGGCATTTTTTTAAATGTTTTCTTTCTTTTAAATTTTGTTACATAATATTCTTACAGACTGCTGCATGCCTGGCCAGTGAGACTTATTTTTTTTTTTATTTTTTTTTTTGGGGGAAGGGGGTGGGGGTGGGGGAGATGCCAAACTTTTCCTGGGGAAAGTTGAGCTGATTAAATTGTATTTAATAGTCAAGAATGTAATGTGGTTATATTGTTACTACTTCTGATTTTCATGATGTTCGACTTTTCATTTAGCTCCCAAACTCCGTGATTTATTGGCGTGCATTGTATGTCAGACTGCTTCATTGGAGTAATGCCTACATTTCAATAGGCTCTGCTGGATATAGTAAACTACCACCTGTACTAGTCAAAGGCTGCTTTACATCAGCGGTTTTTGCCGATCGCGGCAGATGCGGTGAAAAAAACGCATCTGCCGCGATTACCGCATAACCGCTGCACTTGCGGCAAGCCCCATAGAAATGTCTATGCGGCTTGCGCAGGTGCGGCAAGTGCGTATCGGCACTTGCGGCAGGTGCGGCCGCAAATAAACGCGGCTGACCGCGTTTTTTTTCGCACCACACCTGCCGCAAGTGCCGAAACCGCACCTGCCGCACACTTACCGCAAGCCCCATAGACATTGCATGGGGCTTGCCGCAACTGTGCCGCAAGTGCAGCGGTTATGCGGTAATCGCGGCAGATGCGTTTTTTTCACCGCATCTGCCGCGAACAGCAAAAACCGCTGATGTGAAAGTACCCTAAGATTGGTTTACAGCGTGAGATCACTGATAATCAAAATAAGACGTAAAAGGTCCTTTACGGCCTAGAAGCATTTACTTAAACATTACAAAATGTTTCTTCCACTTACAAATAACTTTTTAAAGGGCTTGTTCTATAAACAAAATATCACCTGTCCATAGGTATGTACGATTGGTGGGGGGGTCTCAGTAACTAGACCCCCAGCAACTACAGGACCTAAAGCCCAAAGTCCCATGAGTGAATGGAGTGGTAATGAGCATGTGCAACCACCAACCCAATGGAGTATTTGGCACACATGCTCACTACTGCTCCAATCACACAGGGGATTTTGGGGCCATCATTCTTGTGATTGGTGAGGTTCTAAGGGTTCCGTTACACGTCGCAACATTGCATGCAATTTCACTTACAACTTACTGATTGCAGTGAAATCATGGACACATTGTTCCATTTTGTTGCCGTGTACAAATGTAACAATGTGTCCATGATTTCACTGCAACCAGTAACAATGTGTCCATGATTTCACTGCAACCAGTAAGTTGCAAGTGAAATTGCATGCAATGTTGCGAAGTGTAAGGGTACCCTAACAGTCACACCTTTATCACGTAGACTGTCTATTGCTGATTAATTTTGTTTATGGGTAATCCCCTTTAAGTCTTTCCTGTCAAATTTGGGATTATTTTTTTCTCAAAAGGTATATGTTGTTTAATTTCTGGCACAATATATGAATATTCTCCATGCAAGGTTGTACCTAGTGCTCAGATTTTATGGAATCTTTTCTATTTGTCAATTTTTGAGCTTTGCATGATTTATTAATAAGGATTTGGAAATGAAACAATAAATTGGGTCAATAACATTTTATTATATAAACTTTTTTTTATTTCTTTTTGTAATTGCAGCATTTCACTGGATAAAGTAATTGAGTTTTTCAGCTATTAGAAATTTCATTAATCAAAATATGTAGGTTACAGTGTTATGCATATTTAAAGGATTGTATGAAATCTAAAAAAAAGGGTGGTTTTGTTAACTTAAACAAGTGTGTAATATACAAAACGTGCTGCAAGGGTCCTTCAGTCTTTTAGAAACAATTTCAAGTGAAACATTTTTTCATTTTTAAGCACACTGAAAAAGTTCACAAAGCAAGAGATTATACATTGAAGGTATGTATGCGCTCTTGTAAATGTGACCTCATAAAGAGTTATGCAGATTTTGCTTATAGACAAGAAAGCGAATATATACATACACATGCGGTGCCTCCATCTTTGACATAGTGTGTTGGCATTCAATATTTTTTTATTTAAACAGATATTGATACCCATTAGCTAATTTTTATCTGTGTTTTCCGTGTGTGGATATGTGTATGTGTAAAATATATACACTTTAATTAGCCGCACAGTATAAGGGCCTTTTCACATCAGCAGTAAGCGCTGATCGCAGCAGTTGCGGTGAAAAAAAGCAACTGCCGCGGTTACGGCATAACGGCCGCACTTGCGGCAAGCCCCATGCAATGTCTCTGGGGCTTGCGGTAAGGGTGCGGCAAGTGCGGTTTCGGCACTTGTGGCAGATGCGGCCACAAAAAAAACCGCGGCTGACCGTGTTTTTTCGCGGCTGCAAGTCCCTAAACCGCAACTATACCGCATTTGCCGCACCTGCCGCAAGCCCCATAGACATTGCATGGGGCTTGCTGTAAGTGAACCGCAAGTGCGGCCGTTATGCGGTATCCACAGCAGCTGCGGGTTTTTCACCGCAACTGCCGCAATCAGCGCTTACCGCTGATGTGAAAAAACCCTAATGGTAGGGACACACTTCAGTTCCTGATCAGTTTTCCTGATCACTGTTCATCTGATTGTGTCCAAAACCAGGAGGGACTCCAAAACCCACCAAGGTGTCAATCTTTCAATTATACTTTTTCTTTGCAAGGTTCACTCTGGTTTTGGCACACAAACTGATGAACACTGATCAGGAAAACTGATCAGGAAAACTTATCAGGAACTGAAGTGTGTCCCTACCCTAAGAGAGCCAAACTCTGTAATGTTTTACTCTGTGACTGTTGGTTAAAGCCATTTTCCATTTTCACAATAATCTTCTGTAGTGGAATTACCCATCCCCATGTCCATTTTTTGTTAATTAAACCTTCGCACAAGGTTAAAGATGAACACTTTCTATAAAACAGTCTCTTCCTTGCTGATGGACTTTGTGGTTTCATGCATGGGTGTAATGTTTACCAACCATGGAATAAAGCAATAATTTGACATTCTATGAGTTGCTGGTTTGCATTGAATTTGGTATAGAGGATTGCAGCATTTGAAAAAAACGGTATGGGCAGTTACTACATGCATGTGTTGTAAAAATTTAATGTATAGCTCCTGTGCCTCTGTAGCAATTTACCTAGATGGAGCAAACAAAGGCGCAATAGGGTCTTCTCTTCAATTAAAAATGGCAGAAATGGTGATATATTTACTGCTCACCTTGTTGGGATGTGATACCCACAACTGGTATATGTGCCTGTACAGCTGCTGCTGGACCCACACTTCCACGATACAATAGTAGAGATCAGGCTTCAGAATGGACGGTGTGTCATGGTCCGAGCTGCTGCATTCAAACAAAGGTTCACGAAGTGATATGCAACAGTGTTTATCTCACTTGACGCATTTTAGAACTGTCCCTGCTCCTTCCTCAGGAATACACCATGTTCATTTCGTAGTAAGGCACACCACTTGTCATTTATAAAAATATTGCCTTATATTGAAACCCTCACACACAGCGTGTTTGTGAGAATCCGTTTTTGGTGCAAAACTGTAACAAGAACGGATTCTCACAGAACGCAGTGTTCTGTGTGTAAACGGGCCACACTTTCTTCCTGCGCTTTACTTACCTCGCCTCACTCTCTCAGTGACCGCCGGCAGTGTCTTCTGATCCCCCCCAACCAGGCCGCATCGAGCGCGGCCTCTAGGACCCTGCAACTGCATTTGACGGGGTAACGTCGCCCGGTCACATGTTGCTATTTAAGGTATTGCACAAGGTCCTACAGTGTCGGCAAGAGAAGCGATCACCATAGGGGGCGCGCGCAGCAAGGTGAGTAAAAGTGCAAAAAGAATTGACATGGTCATTCTTTTTGCAGATGTACTTTGCGGCGCAAAGTGACAGACATGTTTAACGCATTTCAGCAAAAGCCATTGCTTTTGCTGGGATGCGTTATGGCATTGTTTCACTGCATTTGCGCAGTGCTAAATAGCACTGCTTAAATGCAGAAATATGCTATGCGTAAATGTAGCCTAACACCCACCAGGCACCAGGGTCCAAGTTCAATTTTTATAAGTTTTGCCCCTGAATACCAAACTTTAGTAATGGGTAAAGAAAGAAGGTCTCATTAATCCCACAAGAGTGCCTATGAAGGGTATTCAGAATAGTTGAGCTGCTGTGGCACAAACCCACAGGCTCATGGCAACAAAGGGCTTGATGCCTGTATAGCCCAAAACCTGTAATTTATACTAATAAATGCACACCAAAGCTATTTAAATAATAAAAAAGTGATGTCCCTTTAATAGGATAAAGTATCTGAATTCAGAATCTTGACCCTTCACACCATGGAACCACAGCTTTGACTACCATCTTTGCTGCAAGGCAATTCTTGACACTTCGGATTGCCTAGATCTGCTACTATTCATGAAGCTCATAGCCTAGATTTGCCAAGACTGGCGTTTTGTACCCTTGAGAGAGATGTGCCAGCCTTCTGCTTTCGTGTACAGTCAGACATAACCATTACACTCTACATAGCAGGGACACATATATTTAAGATTGTCTCGACATAGGAACCACATCCAACTGTGGAACTCATTATTACAAGAGCTATTGATTATATTAGGAACATCTGACTCAAACACCTGTCTTGATGAATCGTTGCATTGTGCCTCATGGGTGGAGAAATAATAATGGCATAGGGCTGTTTTTCAAGTAGTGATGCAAAAATATTTTAATCAATAGTAGCAATTTAGATTATTGTCATACAACCTTGTTTGATGTCGAGGAACTGAGTAGAGATCTATTTTGGGTGAATTGCAACATCAATTAGGAGCCAGGCCTTCTCTTCTAGTGCCTCATTTCACAATTGTTGTTCAAGATCAAAGGATAACAAATTACCACAGAAACAGCTGAAAATCTTGTGGAAAACATTCTTTGCAAAGTAGAAATTGGTCCTCCTGATTTGGCCATGGTTTCCCCCCAGCAGGCAGTGGTGTAACTAGAGTTCGATGAGCCCTGGTGCGAAAATTGGAACCCTGTTGCACATGTTGGTCAGATCTATGGGTCCTTGTAACATTCTAAATCCTGGTATAAAGGTCCCTGATCCCTCTATATATATTCCCCATCTTGGTATATATATCGCTCATCTGGTTACACAAAGTTCCCATCCTGGTATATATGGTCCCCATACTAGTATATATGTCTCTTCCATCTCTAAAACCTAATTAAAAAAAAAACAACATTCTACTCGCCTTTCCTCTACTTCCACGTTGCCCAGTGTCCTTTGTAGCCAGCGCACAGTGACCATCCCAGCAGCTGAAATCTGAGTGCGTGCCTAGGCACGTTACTTCACTGTCATGCTCCGTACCAGTGTTCTGCTGACAGCATGCATCGCAGTGTAGAAGACTGACTGGTCTCTGTGCTGTGATGCATTTGAGCTGCATGTGCGACGACGCTGGGGTCGGCGGGCCCCTGTAGGCGGTCGCAACCACCGCGACTGCAATAATTTCGCCCCTGTTTCCCAAGATAAAAATCAACTGTTTCACTGGAACGTGGTTAATTTTGGAATGGGTTGATTCAAAAACTTTTTAAAGGGAATCTGTCATCTGAATTTCACACTCCAAGCTATATCTGTGCAGTGTAGTACAGCGATAAATCACAATAGAGTATTTTTCAAAAATGATAAATTTTTATTTTAGATTTTCAAATTCAAAACGATGGACATTCTAAAGGGAACCTGTCACCTAGATAAAGCCCCCAGGCTATCATTACCTGTCCCTGCACCTTCCTATTACTACTCGAACGATTTCTTTCCGTGCTAAATATGAGCTGTGAGTGTTTAATAAAATGTTTTTAAAACTTACTGGTTAGTATGTTAATGAACCGGGGGGCTACCGTTACTAGCCCTCTGGGCGTCCTCTTTTTGGTCCCTCTCGCCGCCTCCAGCATCCATGGGGCCTGATATTGAAATTAAATTGTGCACCCCCCCCATCCCAGCCTGCCTCATAGCAGTCTGTGGTCTTCCTGGTATGACGTCGAGCGCATAATTTCCGAACTGCGGGGACTGCCTGACTTCAAGCTGCGCTTTGCGCATGCTCTGTGGAGCACATTGTCAGCTCATCTGTGAGCTGATGTAATGTGCTCCACAGAGCATGCGCAAAGTGCAGCTTGAAGCCTGGCGATACATCATTAGGTGTATTGACCCGCAGTTCCGGAAAATGACACGTTCAACGTCATACCCAGAACGCAAAAGACTGCTACAAGGCATGCTGGGGGTGCGCAATTTAATTTCAATATCACACCCATGGGGTCGTAATAAAGATTGCTGGAGGCGGCGAGAAGGACCAAACTATGACGCCCAGGGCGGCTCGTAATGGTAGCCCCTGGTTCATTAACATATGACCCAGTAGTTTTAAATAAGGCTTAAGAGCTAAAATATAATGAATCTTCTGACACTCCAGCACTTATTTTTTTCCTGCCCAGAGTTGCCTCCTCATCTGCCTGACTTACAGGTGCATGACTTAAGATAAATATACTGTCCAGAGGCAGCAGTGTTGGACTGGAAATCGAAGCCGGCAGTGTCGGGCTTCAAATATACAAATAGCTCTTCAGCCTCATTTCCATATCAATTCAAACAATAAATTCTCTCTAAATGAGGAAGGCGTAAGAGAGAAAAATAGGCGCACAACACTGGGATATAACAGTAATGTGACACCATGCCAGCTATAGAACATAGCCAAAAAAAGGAAAGATGAGGCATAAATGGGAGCAACACACCAAAATTGTATGCAAAAATAACCCAATTAATTTTATTTAGTGCACAAATGCAGGAGGGTTTTTAAAAACAATGAGACCATTTACATGAATAATGATATCAAACATATAACTCATAACCTCGCACATGTGTATCGAGATCAGTATACATAATTTAACGGTGTGTACAGTACAATCAAACCAGTGGATGTGTGGTAATGAGCAGTGCTAAACAAGTAACCAATAAACGATGAACATGAATACCCACAATCTGATAAGATCAAATATTAACAGGAGGGCGAACAATGTCAGTAATTACAGGTTCTATACAATCAGGCACGTTATTTGTATCAAAATACACCAACGTTAGTGCATCAATCAGTGGTATGTAATTACTAGCAAAGCAAGAGAGTATGTATTATATGATCAGATAATCGTATCACGATATACTGTTATCACTGTATCAATCACGGGCATGGAATTGCTAGTAAAGCAAGGTGACAAGTGTCCTAAAAGCAGTGTGACATGCCCAGACACCAAGGCAATGGGGTATTCGCAAATGGACCGAACAGTTCTTTCTGCGGATGTGTCACGGTGGCGTGGTCCGGCTAAGTGACCCTGGCCGTGTCATAAAATAGGGGAAAGTTTATATGGGGAATTAATTTGTGATGCCACCCTGTGGTATTCGGCAATTGGATGGCCGACGCAGATCCACTGGGGCAGTTGGTGACGCAGCAGAAATGTTACAGCTCTACACGATTAGAGCGAGGCCCCTGGGCAGTTATAAAGTCTATTTGATGATGGTAACTGTTGTAGTGCAGGGCAGGTGACACAGTAAATAATATGAGGACACAGCAGGGTGCAGTCTACACACTTTTCTCAGTCTCCATGTTATAACAACCAGATGGGTGCTGAGTCCTCGGGTCAGGGATCCAAATCTTGGTTAACTTAGGTTCCCTTTTCCAGGACCCCCTTCTGGTGTACCTTTCTGGGTCGTCTCCCTGCTCTGGCTCTTGCCCTATGCCTTACACACAGTGTCCCAAGCCAGCAGCCTCGGTTCCTGTCGGGCAACGTCTTCCTGGTACCCTTCACCCTATGTGGCTGCTTTTTAGTGATTGTATGCGGCTGTGGCACTTGCAGATACCACAGCTTCCGGTTTGCTAGTTGAGTCTTACAGTCTCTCCACTAGTCTGGGCCCGTCCCCACTGCGACCTGATCCTCCACCCGAGTATGGTCGGCATGGATTCGGGCGCCACAGGTGGATCCCTCACTTCCCATGCCCCTAGGACCCTTCTCTGTCTCTGGAGCCCCTCACCGGCGCCTACGTCTCACTTCTCGCCTCCTTGTTAAGGGACTAGTTCTTCTCCGCTCCAGTCCCCAGAACGTCTCTCGCTGTCACTCCACTCATGACTAACTCCTGACTACTCACCAACTGATTAAGACCCTTTCACAGCAGCGTTATGGGTTTTTTTTTTGTTTTTTTAATTGTGACAGATCTGGCAGTTTGCCGCATCTGCCCCTAACGGCCGTTCTTGCAACACACTTGCAGCAAGCCCCATGCATTGTCTATGGGGCTTGCGGTCGGTGTGGCAAGTGCGTTCTGCAGATTCGGCACTTGCAGCAGTGAAACAAAAACTCTGCTTACTGCCGGATTTGCCCCCATTTGGCAGAACCGCACTTGCCGCACCCAACCGCAAGCCCATAGACAATGCATTGGGCTGGCGCAAGTGCGTCGTTAGCGCAGATGCAGTAAATCTCCGGATCTACTGCAATTTTGAAAAAATGCATGATGTGTAAAGGGCCTAATCTGACGTTCTCACGTTCTCTCTACGTCCCCAACGTACATCTACGTTGTCTCTACTTCCTCCACCACACCCTCTACCTAGTTCCCCTCCAGCCTGAGATGGGGCCCACCCTAAATAGGGTCCGCCCAGGCCTAGAGTGTGTGTTGTTGGAATGCTAGTGTGTGGTATGGCTATGCACCCCTCCTTACCAGAGAGTGGTACTACACCTCTGACTGAGGTGCAGTACTGCTGTAGCGACTGGACCCTCAGGTGCGCCACAAGTGCAACCCACCAAGATTTAATATTGCACTACAAGTACCATAATATTCAACAGTATAGCAGCATTGCCCAGTGCTAAATAAGTGTATAATACCAGATAAAAAGTGCCAGGTGGTAGTTAAACAAGCTCAAAAATTGTAAAGGGTGTTATAACCAGAGCCCCCTATAGACTATCAAGGGTATAGTCTGCAACGTAATAACTGTAAATAGTCACCACATAATCCATGGTAAATCAGAGCAGACCACCCAAGAGGTGTAGATAAAGGAGCAGTAGTGTCTCAGGTGCCCCCAGGCTGGTTACTTGTTTAGCACTGCTCATACCACACATCCAGCTGGTTTGATTGTATGGTACAGACGTTGAATTTTGTATACTGATTTCTTGTTACACATGTCCAGCCAATGAGTTAGATATTTCGATATCTTTATTCATGTAGATGGCTCATGTGCCCCATTGATTTTAAGTGTTTTTAACCACCCTCCTGCATTTGTGCACTTAATAAAATTTAGCTTATTTTTACATACAATTTTGGTGCGTTGCTCCCATTTATGCCTCATCTTTCCTTTTTTGGCTATAAATGAGGAATAGACTGGTCATGTAAAAGTATTGCTGGACTTCTCATTGAAAGTGCTACATGGGCATATAAATAGTTTGTAGGGGAGGGGGTTTGAAATCCAGCTCACAGATTCCCTTTAAGAGATGGAGAGGAGGAATAAAAGGAGATATTTGTTTTGCTGGAATCTTTCATTCATATGCAGAATATGCTGCTGAAACATTCCCTCTATAGATAGAAATTAGTTTTTCTGCAACATGTCCATAATGAGACAGTAAGCACACTCCTGTTACCAAATTGGCACATTTGAATATATTTTTCAGGGACTTTAAACGGGAAAAAAAATGTGTATTTGCTGTGGATTTCATCCCATGCATCGGGGTGCATTCACATCTGCGTGTAATAAAATCGCCAGAAGAGATGGCGCGTGTCAGGAGAGTGTCATGCATTTTTTTTTTCTCACATAGCATCTGTAAGGGTGCTCTCACATTGGCAGTTTTGCCCGGATCCGGACAAAAAACGCCTCTGCCCCAAGTGCCGCCTAACGGCCACACTTGTGGTTCACTCGCGGCGGGCCCCATGCATTGTCTATGGGGCTTGCGGTAAGTGTGCAGCAGACGCGGCAAGTGCGGTTGCAGCCGCGAAAATAACCACGGTCAGCGGCAGTTTTTTTTCGCGCCTGCAACAGCCAAAACCACACTTGCTGCGTCTGCCGCACACTTACCGCAAGCCCCATAGACAATGCAAGGGGTTTGCCGCAAGTGCTGCCGTTAGGTGGCACTTGCAGCAGATGCAGTTTTTTGTCCGGATCTGGCAAAAACGCCAATGTGAAAGCACCCCAAGTCATGCAAGTGTACGTTAATTTACCAAGTGAGAAAAAACACACTTGCATAGTATATGGTTGACAAACGGATATTAGGTGAGAGAAAAAGTGCATGACACTCGCCAACTTTTCTTGCTGGGAATCTGGGTGATTTTATATACACCGATATGAATGCACCCTTACAAAAAATGAAATCTGCTATATTAATTGCCATGCTGCAGATCTATAATGGGCACCACAGGGTAAATTCCCTGATTTGTTCCAGCGTGTGGATGAGGTTTGATAACATTTTGCCTACATTGCTCACTGTAATATGCTGTGGATTTTACCCTTGGAAACTCGATTGAGTATCCACCGCCTCCATTTCACACATTTGATAAACCGCAGGGAAATGGAGCAATTGGGAATATTCCTGATTAAACTTTGTCAGTTCTGAAGTGATTCTAGATGTAAATGCTACTGTGGAAATATCAGCTAAAATGATCCCATGTTATACTATGTACATCATAAAGTCTGGCCAAGATCATGTAGAAGCCAAGAATACAAAGAAACTTCAATACTGGCCAAACAGGATATTGTGTGGTTGCTAAGCAACAGAATGCTGTCTCCGTGCAACAAAGAATGTTTCCCCAGAATCTCATACAAGCACTTTCCAATATTGGCTGCGGTGCTGGACTGAAATGTCCTTATGGATCACACTGTGTCCGAGGCTGTGAGGCAGCAACTGGAAGCTCTGTGCTTGAAATCCTTTCCTTGCGGAATGGAAGTTGGGTAATTCCCTCACATCCTTCATCTGTAATGTTCCATGCAAACAGTGTGATGATATTATGTATATTCTAGTCACTTAGTCTGATGAACTGTGAGAATGAAGCAAAGATTTCTTCATTATCCATTTACGATAACCAGCGTCCTTTTTGGGATTAACCGTATGTTATACTTTTGCCTAGAAGAAATCTCACCAGCTAGCTGGAAGAAGCTCTGCAGACACCTACTGGGAAGACACTGACCCAGATTCGGAGACCCAGGACTCTCTTCAAGTCTCCTGACCCAGCCAGGCTCACCATGGGAACCTAATGACAAGTTCAGTTCTGAAGTTCAGCATTTGAGGGAATTGGCAGCCAAGTGTCCGGAAACCATCACCGATCAATTCATCTATTCTTACTTCAAAAAGCTTAGAGTAGTTGATAAAGAGGTTGGTGGATGTACCCTATGTGATGAATTATTGTCATTTTCCTGACCACTACAGTTCCAAAGTTATTCCACCCACTGTCTACAGAGTCTACCTAACTTGGGCTTCCAGTGATCTGAATTCAGTTGTCCACTGCTCCACTCCATCATCCACAGGGAGAACTAAGTGCAACTCAGAAAGTAAATAGAAGAATTTTTAATTCACTTGCCTGTGGATTTGCAAATTTTTATGGATATTTAATATAAAAAAAATGTATTTATTGGATGGAAGTGCCGCACAATTCTTCTGTTTACCTTTTGTTTTGCTGTGCTGCACTGTATTGCAGGATATTATACAAGAGATCACATTAATAAAAGTGAGAGAGTAAGTAAAAACATTTTATTTTTTTATGAATCCCAAAATACATAAACGAAAACATACCAATAAATATGTATATTTGTGCAAAAAAAAGTACCGTATGCATACTTTGTGTCGCTGTGTCTGGAACAACCAGATCTATTACCCTGTCCCACTAGTTAACCTCATCAGTGAACTGTAAAAATAAATAAAAATAAAAAGGCTTTTTTTTTTTTATCATACAGCTGAAAAAAGTGCAATAAAACATGATAAAAAAAGTTGCATACAAATAAGAACAGAGCTGAAAACGTCAATTTGTCTCACAAAAATATATATATATATATATACTCAGAATATAGCAATACAAAAGATTACTTTTTCTATAAAACTGTTTTTGTGTAAAAGCAGCAAAAGCATTTTTTTTATCAATGTGTCATCAATGTACTTAACCAAAAAATAAAGCCGTCTTTATAAATTTTTCCATAGGGAATGGCACAAAAAAAAAAACCTGAATCACTGGTTTTTGTCCATTAACCCTACCAAACTTTGAAATAGAAGTTGATCAAAAGATGTTATATGCAGGGTCGTAACAATCTGCAACCATTCCCGGGTGTACAGGGGCTGACCCCAGTGTCTGTTTCAGCTGAAACGCAACCTGACGCAGACACCCGTCAAATCCCTGCCCTGCAATACACTGCTGGGCAAATGGTGGCTGGCAGCTCATGGCAGCGGTACTGCAACAGGGTGCAGTGCATTATAGTAAAGTTATCCACCATGACGTTTGGTCCGATGTCAGCTGCGGCCACTGTGCGCTAGCTACAGAGGACATTGGGCAATGTAGGGGTGGAAGAAAGGTGAGTATAATGTTTGTAATTATGCATTGGTAACAGAATAGGGACGTAGACTGTATACAATGATGTGGACCATGTAAACCAGGATGGGAATCATATATGCAAGGATAGGGACCATGTAAACCAGGATGGGGACATGTATAGCAAGATGGAGACGATGTGGACCATATATACTATGATGGATGGTGACATACAATGGTGGGAAAGTGTTTTCCCCTTCATGAGTTCTTATTCTTTTGCATGTTTGTCAAACGTAAATGTTTCAGATAATCAAACAAATTGAAATATTAAATATTGGATAACATAAGTAAACACAAAATGCAGTTTATAAATGAAGGTCTTTACCTACAGGGCCCTGTGTGAAAGTGATTGCCCCATAAACTTTTTTTTTTATCCAATAATGTTTATTAAGTTTTCAAAGGCATACAAGTGTATCAACATATACAAACCAGAATAAAAGAAGTTTGGAACAGCTTGAACCAAAACTGTTCGTACAGACAGTATAGAGGGAATGGGAAGGGGGAAGGTGAGATTGAGGACTAAGCATCAGGAAATGAAAATTAACCTATGTAGATGAGCTAGTATATTGGAAAAGTCAGAGGGTGTGCAGGCCACCCTGACCAGTTGCCCACAATTTTGTCTCTGGTCATGGAGTCTAGTGAGAGAATATATCTGCCCCATAAACTTAATACTTAGTTGGGTCACCCTTCACTGCAATCAAGCATTTGCGATAACTGGCAATGGGTTACAATGCTCTAGAGGATTTTGGACCACTCATCTTTGCAGCTACATTGGAGGGTTTCCGAGTATGAACTGCCTTTTTAGGGTAGTGCCACAGCATCTCATTTAGATTAACATCAGGACTTTGACTGGGTCACTGCATAGTCTTAATTTTGTGTTTCTTACCATTCAGAGGTGGACTTATGTAGCAGGACAATGATCCAAAACACATAACCAAGTGCGCTTCAGCTTGAGGTCACAAACATTTGGCAGGACAATCTCCTTCAAGATTTTTAATAGACCGCTTAACTTATGGTTCCATTTACCACAACAAGTCTTCCAGATCCTGATGCATCAAAACAGCCCCAGACCACCACACAACCACCACCATATTTACTATTGATATTATGTTCCTTTTCTGAAATGCTGTGTTACATCTATGCCAGATGTAATGGGACCTACACCGTCCAAAAAGTTCAACTTTTGTCTCATCAGTCCACAGAGTATTCTCCCAAAGATCTTTGGCATCATCAAGATGTTTTCTGGCAAAACTGAAACGATTAGTTCTTTTTGCTCCGCTGTGGTTTTCATCTTGGAACTGTGCCATGCAGGCGATTTTGGCCAGTCTTATGGTGGAGTGGTGAACACTGACCGTAAGTGAGGCATAGATGTAGTGCTCTTTTGTGACCCGAATCTTGCGCATGGTTTTGTTGTCGCATCTGGGAATTCACTTTCCATTGTTGAACCGCACTGTGGACTGAGTCCAAGTTGATGCAACTTTAATTGTCTGTTACTTTTTTTTTGTTAATTTTTGGTTGGCATGTTCTTGGCCTTCCTCACTGTGGAAAAGTGATTTCTGATCAAGTAATCGTGTGGCTAAGGTGCTTTCACCACTGGTTTTCTGCTTCGCTGGATCAGATTTTGGACTCACACAGTCGATGGCTTCAATCGGAGACATCCCGATTTTTTATATCGATCCTTTTAAAATGTCATTTAGTGGGTTTATACTTTCACCTCCAGGCACTGATGGATCGCTATGTGGTTACTACTTTTGCCCTCATTTGTTCCTGCAATTATTTTTTGGACTTGGGATGTTGGAAACTGATGTGTAGCTTTTGAGGCTATGATTTTAATCGTCATACTTTCACTTTGTCATGGCGAGGAGTCTCACCATAAAGAGTGATTTCTTGATTGACTTTATAGATAAAGGACAGTAATTCTACGCGCATGGTGGAGTGTGAAGCTTAGGAAATCACTTTTTCACACAGGTTTGGATTTCTTTTACCTTAACAAATACCTTCATTTAAAACTGCATTTTAGGTTTACTTGTGCTATCTTAGTGTAATATTTACATTTGTTTGATGATCTGCAACATATTTAGTGTAAATGTCATTTCACTGAAAAAAAGCAAGAAACCTAATCCTGCACTGGTTGTTAATGATGGGTCATATAGCAGCTAAGATAATGATTGATTATGACATATGACTGATTTTCACACATTTTTCTGTGCTGGTTTAAAAGCTGCATTTTCTGTCTGTGTGGGAGTGGCCAGAGTAAGTCAGCTCTGTGTATGAGAGCAAGCGGTAGTGAGCTGTGTGGGAGCCAGCAGACAAGGGGTTAACAGAGATGGCAGTGTGGCGACAAGGACATTACAGAGAGCTTGTATATAGGAGTTTACATCCAGCTCTGAGCTGCAATCAGCAGTGTAGGGCACAAACAGCTTCACTCAGTGCACTGAGGACACCTTGTGGAAGGATTATGAATGGTAACCAAACACGTTTCTAATGATTCATATTATGAAGTTTATTATAATCACTTGCTTTACATTATTATTAAATAAAAATTTAAACTGCAGTAACACTTTAAGTGTGACAAACATGCAAAAGATAAGAAATCAGGAAGTAGGCAAACACTTTTTTACTCGCCTGTATATATCAGGATGAGGACCCATATATACCAGGATGAGGACATTTATACCAAGATGGGAATAATACAAGTGTATCTCAATAAGTTAGAATGTCATCAAAAAGTTAATTTATACTAGTAATTCAATACATCAAGTGAAATTATATATTATAGTCATTACAAAGTTGATCTATTTCAAGTGTTTATTTATGTTAATGTTGATGATTATGGATTACAGCCAATAAAAACCCAAAAGTAATTTTCTCCTGAAAATTACAATATTTATACCATATATACTCGTGTATAAGCCGACCCCCCTACTTTTGCCCCCAAAACCTGGGAAAACCTATTGACTCATGTATAAGCCGAGGGTGGACCCCAGAAAAGGTATACAGCCCCCAGCAGTGTGGTATACAGCAGCCTCCCCAGTGGTATATCACCCCGCAGTTCAGCCCCCAGTGGTATATACAGCAGCCTCCCCAGTGGTATATACAGGCCCCAGCAGTATATACAGCAGCCCCCAGTGGTATACAGCAGCATCCCCAGTGGTATATACAGGCCCCAGCAGTATTACAGCAGCCTCCCCAGGTATATACAGGCCCCAGCAGTACTATACAGGCCCAGCAGTGTATACAGCAGCCTCCCCAGTGGTATATACAGGCCCCAGCAGTATATACAGCAGCCTCCCAGTGGTATATACAGGCCCCAGTGGTATACAGCAGCCTCCCCAGTGGTATATACCAGGCCCCAGCAGTATATACAGCAGTCCCCAGTGTTATACAGCCCAGCCCTCCCCAGTGGTATATACAGGCCCCAGCAGTATTAAGCAGCCTCCCCAGTGGTATATACAGGCCCCAGCAGTACATACAGCAGCCCCAGTGGTATATACAGCACAGTTCACACCGCCCCAGTGGTATATACAGGCCCCAGCAGTATTACAGCAGCCTCCCCAGTGGTATATACAGGGCCCCAGCAGTATTACAGCAGCCTCCCCAGTGGTATATACAGGCCCCAGCAGTATTACAGCAGCCCCCAGTGGTATACAGCACCTCCCCAGTGGTATATACAGGCCCCAGCAGTTATTACAGCAGCCCCCAGTGGTATATACAGGCCCCAGTTATACAGCAGCCTCCCCAGTGGTATATACAGGCCCCAGTTATACAGCAGCCCCCCAGTGGTATATACAGGCCCCAGCAGTATTACAGCAGCCTCCCCAGTGGTATATACAGGCCCCAGCAGTATTGCAGCAGCCTCCCCAGTGGTATATACAGGCCCCAGCAGTATTGCAGCAGCCTCCCAGTGGTATATACAGGTCCCAGCAGTATTACAGCAGCCTCCCCAGTGGTATATACAGGCCCCAGCAGTATATACAGCAGCCTCCCCAGTGGTATATACAGGCCCCAGCAGTATATACAGCAGCCTCCCCAGTGGTATATACAGGCCCCAGCAGTATATACAGCAGCCTCCAAAGTGGTATATACAGGCCCCAGCAGTATATACAGCAGCCTCCCCAGTGGTATATACAGCAGCCCCAGTGGTATACCGCAGCCTCCCCAGTGGTATATACAGGCCCCAGCAGTATATACAGCAGCCCCAGTGGTATACAGCAGCCTCCCCAGTGGTATATACAGGCCCCAGCAGTATTACAGCAGCCTCCCCAGTGGTATATACAGGCCCCAGCAGTATTACAGCAGCCTCCCCAGTGGTATATACAGGCCCCAGCATTATTACAGCAGCCTCCCCAGTGGTATATACAGGCCCCAGCAGTATTACAGCAGCCTCCCCAGTAGTATATACAGGCCCCAGCAGTATTACAGCAGCCTCCCCAGTGGTATATACAGGCCCCAGCAGTATATACAGCAGCCCCAGTGGTATACAGCAGCCCCCCAGTGGTATATACAGGCCCCAGCAGTATATACAGCAGCCCCAGTGGTATATACAGGCCCCAGCAGTATTACAGCAGCCTCCCCAGTGGTATATACAGGCCCCAGCAGTATATACAGCAGTCCCAGTGGTATACAGCAGCCTCCCCAGTGGTATATACAGGCCCCAGCAGTATTACAGCAGCCTCCCCAGTGGTATATACAGGCCCCAGCAGTACATACAGCAGCCCCAGTGGTATACAGCACCCTCCCCAGTGGTATATACAGGCCCCAGCAGTATTACAGCAGCCTCCCCAGTGGTATATACAGACCCCAGCAGTATATACAGCAGCCTCCCCAGTGGTATATACAGGCCCCAGCAGTATATACAGCAGCCCCAGTGGTATACAGGCCCCCCCATCAGTGGTATACAGGGCCCCCCCTTGCTGCCGCACACCTGTAAAGTAATACATCATTATACTTATCCCTGTCGCTGTCGCCGCTCTGACACCGTGCTCCTCCGGGTCTTCATGCTTCCTCCTGCTTGTGACCAGCGGGCGCAGGCAATGACTTCATTGCCTGTGTGCCGGAGGAGGACGCATGAAGACCCGAAGGAGCGCGGTGTCAGAGCGGCGACAGGGATAAGTATAATGATGTATTACTTTACAGGTGTGCGGCAGCAAGGGGGGCCCTGTATACCACTGATGGGGGGAAGGGCACGGCGCCTGTATACCGATGGGGGGGGCGGCCGGCCTATGACTCGTGTATAAGCCGAGGGGGGACTTTTCAGCACATTTTTTGTGCTGAAAAACTCGGCTTATACACTAGTATATATTGTAAGTACTACTGAAATAATTTTAAAATCATGAATATTGGCTTACTGAAAAGTATGTAGTATGTACAGTAAATGCACTCAATACATGGTCAGGGCTTCTTTTGCATGAATTACTGCATCAATGCTGCGTGACATGGAGGGCGATCATCCTGTAGCACTGCTGAGGTTTATAGAAGGCCAAATTGCTTTGATAGCAACATTCGGCTCATCTGCATAGTTGTCTGGTGTATCTCATCTTCCTCTTGACAATAACCATAGAGTCTCTATGGGGTTTAGGACACGAGCTTTTTCTTGCCAATCAAGCACAGTGATACTGTGATTGTTAAACCAGATATTGGTACTTTTGGCATTGTGGACAGGTGCCAAGTCCTGCTGGAAAATTAAATCTCCAAAAGGCTTGTCCATAGAGGGATGCATGAAGTGCTCTAGAATGTCCTGGTTGATAACAGCGCTGACTTTGGTCTTGATAAAACACAGTGAACCTGCACCAGCAGATGACATGGCCCCCCAAACCATCACTGATTGTGGAGACTTCACACTAGACCTCAAGCAGCTTGGATTGGGGCCTCTTCACTCTTCCACCAGACTCTGGGACCTTGATTTCTAAATGAAATGCAAACTTTACTTTCATCTGAAATCAACACCTTTGGACCACTGAGCAACAGTCCAGTTATTTTTCTCCTTGGCCCAGGTAAGACGTTGTTTGCGCTGCCTATTGGTCAAGAGTGGCTTGACATGAGGAACGTGACAGTTGTAGCCTATGTCCTGGATATGTCTGTGTGTGGTGGCTTTTGCAGCACTGACTCCAGCAGTGTCCACTTCTTGTGAATATCCCCAACATTTTTGATTGGCCTCTTAACTGTCTCTCAAGGCTGCGGTTATCCCGGTTGCTTGTGCTCCATTAATATGCTTGGATACAGCATTGTGTGAACAGCCAGTTTCTTTAGCAATGACCGGTCAGAGTCCGAACCCGGAAGCGGGAATGGCGTCGGATGCACGAGACGCACCGGAGGCCTCTTCACCGTGGTTGAGTCACATCCCACATTAGGTCCCCAATAGACCACCGGGTAACACACCAGGAGCGCCCCCTCCTGTCTCTTTTTTGTTTTATACCAGCTTCTTTAGCAATGACCTTTTGTGGCTTTTGTGACGTGTGTCAATGGCTGCCTTCTGGGCATCTGTCATGTCAGCAGTATTTATGAATGTTAAGGCTACTGAACAGACGAAGGGATCATTTTAATCGTGTAGTAAGCCTTTGCAGGTGTTTTGCGTTAATTATTCTAATTTTCTGAGATGATGATCTTTGGGTTTTCATTGGCTGTAAGCCATAATCATCAATATGTACAGAAATAATGGAAATAGATCACTCTGTTTGTAATGACTCTATATAATATATGCGTTTCACTTTATGTATTGAATTACTGAAATTGACTTTTTGATGAGATTCTAATTAATTGAGATGCACCTCTATATGCCAGGATGGGAGACATGTATACCAGAATGGGGAATATTAATACATAATCAAGGGGGAGAGGTAGCAATTCGTAAGTCTCTATACGAGTTAGAACACTAAAAGGCACCATACATTTAGCGCAAAGGGGGCAGGTCCCAATTTCGCACTGGGGCCAATCAGACTCTAGTTATGCCACTGGTTATGCCCCTGAAAATGGTACTAATGAAAACTCATCAACTCATCCCATAAAAAACAGGCCTTCACATCACTCTGTAAGAAGAAAAATAAACTATTGGTCTCCAGATATAACGAAGCGAATCAATTATTTTTTCTATATATTATTTATTGTGTAAAAGTGGCAAAACCAAAAATTAAATTAATCTATCGCTATAATCCTAGTGACCCCCTCCCCCCCCCCCCCCCCCCAAAAAAAGTAAAAAAATGTCATCACTTATACTACGCAAGGAATGCCATCAAAACATAAAGGCAATTTTTGATCTGCTGTTTTGTTTATTCTGCCTCCCAAAGATTGCAGCTTGGCTCACATTTATCCTGCTGAGCGTTTACATCAGTGGTTTTAATGTAAGTGTCCGAAATATATGTTTTAGACTAAACCCCTGACAGAACATTCATTATTATTATTTTTATATTTTATTATTATAGTTATTTTTAACTATCTGACCTATGATTCTAGTTCACTCACTATATGTGATGGGGTTACTGGAAAAATAAAGACAAAAATAAGAGTGTTGTGACTCCACCCGTGGAATGCAGCTGGTATAGCCGCTGCTGCAGTCGGGACCTCTGGGTATGATGGGAGTAGCAGCTGGGATTATTTAGCTCTCATTGGGAAGAGCGGGTTCCCAGGGAAACCGAACAGCCTGTGGATATGATGGATTCATTGGAGGTGCAGGGTTTAGTGCATGAAATAACTGACAGACACAGGGGTAACAGTCTCCTTTACCTTTACTGAAGTCAGAAGCCTGTTCATCCAGGGTACAGTTCACAAGTGGTGTTAAGGGTCCGCAGCCTGGAAGCAAGTTCAGGTTTTTCCGCACCTGGCAAGTTCTGAGGCCTAACTACTGCACTACTCCCTGTGGCTCCTTGCTGCTTGAAGCTGTGCTGTGACCCTCTCCTCACTTGTCTGTCTTGGCCGTATGACATCTATAGAAATGAGACAAATGCGCAATAGGGTCTTATCTCTAGAATATAGAGGTATATGTATGGCGACAAGGGCCTGCTCACCTGATCTGGTTGTGTAACCCACAACCAGTATGATCGCTTAGTCAGTAGCTGCCGCTGGATCCACACATCCACGGGTCACCGCGGTCAGAAATCAGCATATAAGGACAAAGTGTCGTATGATCCGCGCTGCTACCAAAGGAAGACCAGGACAATGGATCGTCTGGTTGAAATGGTTCTTTAATCCGACGCGTTTCGGAGCTCCCAGCTCCTTCCTCAAGGACATGTCCCTGAGGAAGGAGCTGGGAGATAGCTCCGAAACGCGTCGGATTAAAGAACCATTCAACCAGACGATCCATTGTCCTGGTCTTCCTTTGGTAGCAGCGCGGATCATACGACACTTCGTCCTTATATGCTGATTTCTTGGCCGTATGACAGGCGGCTTGAGCCTTGTGTGTGTTACTTCTCCTTTCACTGCATCTCTTGAGTTCTTGGATGCGGCTGTGTCTCCTGGCCTTTCTGGTGGGCGAGTTGGAATTACCTGCCCTCCATTGTTGGTTGCTATGCTAGGTGCTGAGGTGAGCTGGTACTGCTCCATTCCTCACACCTTTTCTTCACTTCCCTCAGACCCTCACCTACAGGTCACTCACACTGGCTAGTAAGTTTCCTTGGACAGGCCTAGCATAGCACCCTACAGTAGGATGTCTTCTACAGTCCTCCTAGGAACTGAACTGCCTAACCCCACCCCCAGACTAGAATTTATAGGGGACCTGCCCAGAACTCTAGTGTAGAGCTTCCCCTTCTGGCTTGGAGTTGGGAAGTTGTTGTGCATGTGTTTTGCCTGAGGTGGGCACCTTTCCTTGCTACCAAGCTTAATATTGTAGCAATCAGACCCTGGGGCGCCACAACAGCACATGCATGAAAGCATATGCGAATGGCCTATTTCCGTGTGGCCATTTAGACCTGGTTAACAGTGATCACTTGCACATCTTGGTTGAATGGCATACTGCTAATAGTCTTCATCTTCTATTTCCTTTGCTTCACAGGTAACTGAAGTAGATGCACAGCTACTTAAATTTCAGAATCTTGAAGAACTTGTGTTGAGTGCCAATAAATTAAAGACGGTGCATTCTGGTAATCTTTCAAAAAAACTAAAGGTAGATATACTAATTTCTTCTGTGGCTAATAGTTTCATCACTATAAGCAATAACAGATGTATATGTATAAATACATACTTTATTTGTTTCAGATATTGGAGCTATGTTCTAACCATATTTCAAGCTTAAAAGATCTAAGTATAAATCCACCTCCGTTATTACAGCATTTAGGACTTGCCTATAACAGAATTCAGTGCTCCTCAGAGAGTAAATTCCTTTCTGCGGATATCTGGTAAGTCACTTTGGCTTATAGATGATTGCACTTTTTTTACATTTCAACAGAAAATCAGCTGAGTAACTTTAAATATTAATATTTAAGAGTTGTTCTGTCTAAATCAACAAATCTATAATCACTCTGTGATGCTGACGTGTGAAGCCCCACAACTCATGCATTAGATAGGTACATCCTCGCTCACCACACTTGCATATACGCGCTCTTCTAGTTCAATTCTGACCGGGAGTATGCATATTCGAGGCTACGTGACCACCGTTCCCAGCTCTAACACCAGCGAATGAATCCTCACAGAGCACAGTGCATGCAATGAGAGGATTCACAAGTCTGCAGTCTCAGAGTGACTGCAGATTTGTGGATTTAGACCTGACAACACCTTTAAGTTTACAACAAAATGATTATTACCTATAAAATATGTGTTGAATATACCACCACATATAGTCTGAGACTTAGTAACATTTTATACTTTGAAACCTGTTAAACATTTTAACCCGAACTGTTAATTCTTTTTTATATATTTATTTTTCTCCAGGCCAAACTTGGTTTCTCTTGATCTTCGCTTCAATGACCTCACGGATCTCTTTACTCTAGTCTCTCCAATATCTACTTTACAAAAGCTTCGTATTCTCATGCTACAAGGAAATCCACTGACATTTATTACTTCATATAGAGGCTACACTATAGATTGTCTTCCAAAGCTATGCGTTCTGGATGATATCTTAATATTACCGGATGAAAAATATAAATTCATTGGACTATCAAAAAAGAAAGGTGAGTTTTTGTTGTCAATGACCTACTTCTGATAACATTTACCATATTTCCAAAGCATAATTGGAGAGCTTTATTAAAGTGTTATGGGCTTAGTGAGGTTGATTCACTAAACCGCAGGTCATTGTAGGCAACACCGTCCAAAGGTGAAGGCACAACTGATCAGACTTAACGGATGATATGTGGATCAGTGAGGTAGGGCTGACCCAAGGTTTTCATGGGTCCCAGGCAAAAGAGTATCAGCGGGTCCCATTCAAACGCAGACACGCACCTAAACGGATGCATATGATACGCACCAGGATCGCGGGGTAATCTGAAAAGGGCTTTGATTCTTTTGGGAAGTCTCAGGGGTTGAGACCCAGCTCCGTGACCCTGGGTATCAACTAAAAGTTTGAGGGTTATGATTTTGGGGGATTGTTGTCATGATGTCACCTACGGTACTCAGCCAGGGATGTCCAACGCTGCAGTTCAGACATCCGGGGCAGTTTACGATGCAGCCAGATGTTGTCACTCCCCGTGGGTGGAGAGGTACCCCCAGGGCAGGTGTACAAGTCTATGTGTAGATGATACGGAATTTGTAGTGCAGGACGAAGAGTGCCGGAACGATTCAAGGACACAGCTGGTGCAGTTTCACTCGTTTACTCACGATTCTCAGGTGGTACCATCCAGCCGGGTACTGTGTCCTACGAGCCAGGGTCCAGCCACTCCCAGGTAGATTGGAAACACTTAGCCGGCACCCTGTTCTGTGTCCCTTCTCTGTTCCTCTTCCTCTTGTGCTGGCTCTCTCCCTCCTGCCCTGCACCTCACATTCAGTGTCCCACGCCAGTGGTCTTGAACCCTACCGTGCATCCCCTTTGGCTCTATCCAGCCACCTTTAGCGAATGACGTGGATTCAGCTGCTTCTCCTGGAGATGCAGCAGCCTCCGGCTCACTAGCTGAGGCCTCAAGTCCCCTATACTAGTCTGGGCCTGGAGACCCTCTGTGGCCCTGGTCCCTTCATTTGCCTGCGACCAGGAATGGATGTGAGCCCAATGGGTGGATCTCACTTCCTGTGACTCTGGGACCCCTTCCTTCTCTGGAGATCCTACCTGACTCCCTCTGTCTCTCTCTCCCTGGGACGAGCTCCTCCGGTTCCAGTCCCCTGGTTCTAGTCCTTCTCAACTTCTTCCCAGCTCCCTCACTGGAGCTGTTCAACCTTTCACTCTGAACTCCTCCTCTGGACTGACTAACTACGTCCTGTTTTCCTTTCTATCTCGTCTCCTACTTCCTATGCTCCTCCTTTCTACTGTTCCACTCGCCTCCCTGTCTAAACCCCATCTCCAGCCGGGGATGAGAGTGTCGACACTCCCTCCATCCTCCTGGCCTGGAGTGGCTAGTGTTGGGTGCAGGTGTGTGGGTAACGGGTAGTGTCCCCTCCTTACCTAGGGTTGGCGGTACAACACCTCTGGCTAAGGTGCAGTACCCACGTGGATCCGCAGGGGCGCCACATACCCCCCTCATAAAACACAGCACGTCCTTCGGCTGGACCTGGTAAAAGATGTGACAACATGCAAAGAAATTTTTTTTACAATGCGCATTACCATGAACAAACTTTTTCCCTTCCCGGGAGGCACTGATCACTTGAAACTTGCATATAAAACTATAAAAATAACATTATTCTAATAAAACTATCTGCATAAACTTCCAGTTCACTTTACACGGTACACGGTTCAGACTGGGATGTCCTTCTCACTGTCCCTTAGTACTGTATAGGGGACCCATTTAATAAAACCCTCAACGTAGGTCCTGGGTGGGCTTGTCTCCTCACTGGACCACGGTTCGGCCATGCCAAACGGGTTTTTATTCTGTGGTCTATTGCAAGGTGTCAGGTTTCAAAACCAACAAGAAGCAGAATACGTGCGAAATATATATAAGAAAAGTTCTGGCTATTCAGTGTCCATAGCCCTTGTCACACCTTGTCGCGGTTACCGGACTCTTTCGCAGTGGCCAGTGCTGAAGCGAAGTCTCTCAATTTTCTTCATAGTCCAAAGCAGTATTTTCTGTGTCTCTCTGCCATATACACATTGTCTTAGTTGTGCACATAGCCCTGCTATTCATTTGAAAGCCATTTAGCTTACTCACATTCATTTAATGTTTAGTGTTGCAGCAAATCTTTGTTAGCGTGTGTATTTTTTTGCTTTCACCTTTAGGGTGCTTTCACACAGCGTTTTTTTGTGATCCGTGGCTGTCCGTTGTAAAACTGACAGCCACGGATCCGATTTTGGCCCCATGTTATCCTATGGGCACGGATCACATCGGATTTGGCCTTATTGGCATCCGATTTTTGTCGGATGCGATCCTGGCCGTTTTTTTGCTGTGCCCAAAATCGCAGCCTGCTGCGATTTTTGGCACAGCGGGTCAGATCGGACCGAATTGGATCCGACCTGATCCGCGCCAAATAACATGGGGCCTATGGAGCGAGGATCCGAGGAAACAGCTGAGCGTTCCTCGGACCCGATGTTAGTGTACTGAGCATGCTCAGTACACTAACACCGCTCTGTGCCATGTAATATCACTTCTGCAATGTATATTCATACATTGCAGAAGTGACATCTCCTGAAAATAAAGGGTTAAAAATAAAAAAAACTTCATTCTCACCTCTCCACGATCCAGCGATGCCTCCTGCGCTCTGTGCCTCTAGGACCTGGCCTGACGTCACAGTTGAGTCACATGGCCGGTTACCGCGGTAACCGGTCATGTGACTGTGACATCACGCCAGGTCCTGTTGATCAGAAGAAGAGAAGCTGGAAGCGCCGCGGGTGTCGCGGAGAGGTGAGAATGAAGTTTTTTTTATTTTTTAAGGTCTGCAAACAGGGGAGCAAAGAGGGGGGAGACACAGGGGAGACACAAGGGGACAAAGAGGGGAGGGGAGACACAGGGGACAACAGAGGGGAAAGGGAGACACAGGGGAGACACAGGGGGACAAAGAGGGGAGACACAGGGGAGACAGAGGGGGACAAAGAGGGGGTGCAAAGAGGGGAGACAGAGGGGGACAAGGAGGGGAGACACAGGGGGACAAAGGTGACAGGAGGGAGAGAGAAGGGGGACGAGATGACAGGAGGAGCAGGGACAGGATCCAGCTGATGCTGCAAAATATCGGGTCGGATGCCTATTTGGCATCCGATTGCAGTCATCAGTTTGGATCCGATGCTGTCCGAGGGGAGCAGCAAAAAGTCTGATCCCCTCGGACAGCACAAAAACGCTGTGTGAAAGCAGCCTTACATGTAGGTGATGCCAGTCATTATTTAACATGTTATATTTTCAAAATGGGCTGGATAGAGAATCCATAGTCAATAAAAAAAAAAAAATACACTGATCATTTTTTTTCTTGCATGGTTCTTTTTTTAGCAATACCCAGACATTATCTATACACCAGGCGATACATGGCTGCTTCCAATTTATAGACTGGTACATGAGAGAGCAAATTGCCAGCTGAGTTCCTATTAGGCTTCATTGATATTGTGATATGAGGTTGGGATATGTGCCCGGGAAGGGTAGGGGGAGAAAGGGGAAGAAAGTTATAGTTATAATACCATGTCTAATGTTCAAAGTGTGATAATAATCATAATAAAACTTTATATGTATAGCGCCAACATATTCCGCAGCGCTTTACAGTACAATGGTTCGTATAAGAAAAAATATACAATACAGAATGGTAATTAATACAGAACAGTAGTTACATACAATAAACATTAGAATCAATGTAGGAAATACAATAAATAAGGCAAAAAAATAAATAAAGGGGACCCTGCTCGAAGGAGCTTACAAGCTACGACGGGATGGGGTTGACACAAAGTACAGGGGCTTATAACAATAAATATCTTATGTCTAAATGACTACTATTAGGGAGAATGATAGGCTGCCCTGAAAAGATGTGTTTTTAGGGAGCGTCTGAAGGTATACAAGTTGTGAATGGTCCTAATTTCTTGGGGTAGAGCATTCTAGAGAATTGGTGCAGCTCAAAAGAAATCTTGGAGTCGGGAATGGGAGGTTTGGATTAATGCCGATGTTAGTCTAAGGTCACTTCCAGAGCAAAGGGGACGGGTGGGGTCGTAGACAGAGATGAAGGTAGAGAGGTAAGGAGGTGCCGCACCATGAATAGTGTCGAGCCCCATGCTTTGGGGTACTCGGGTATCAGGCTCCAAGGGGTTTATGCTCCTGTGTCACGGGGAGTGGTGGCCATGCCTGACCTCGTGTCCTGGGGGACGTCTTTGAAAAGGGGTATATTTACAGGGGGTTATCTATGTACAGTCGTCGTGACACCACCTGTAGTTTCTGGTGAGGAGTCACCAGCGCCGCATCACAGTCCGCCAGAGGTAGATGGTAATGCGGCTAGTTTGGCAAACTCCTCTACAGGTAGGGTTGGACCTCCGGGGAAACGTTCCTGAAAAGGGAACAAGTTCATGCAAAAGGAAACACAGGCAGAGGCAAAGTCACTTTCCCCCGTGTACTTTACTGTTGGTTGTAGCAGTTACAGTTCACAGCTCAGCACTTTGGATGTTACAAGAACAGGTAGCTTAACGGGTGGCTGCAAGTGGATCCCAGGTAGTATGGTGGAACCCTTGGTGTACGTTCATTAACTAACCTGTGTCCATTCTTCCCCGCTTTGGATCGATCTATACCCAGTAGCTCCTTGTAAGTAGTACCGGGATTCCCCTCCCTCGTTGGTGAGGAAGCACGCAGACCTCTCCAAAGGCAGGGTGCTGCAGCTGATTAACAAGCCACAGCAGCCGGTTGCCGACTACTAACTGGACTTGGCCGGTTCCTAGGGCCCGGCATTCCCCTGGGTGGACTGGAGTAGCCCCTGGAGTATGGACACTCCACGCTGAGGATCTCCCTTTCTCTCTAAGGCCTGTACTTCTCTTGTCGGCCGCCCTCTTTCAAGACCTCCTCAAGGTCCCTTCTTCTTTCCTCCGGTGCGGCTTGTAACCGACCCGGTGTGACCTTCCGCCTCGTTCCACTTAGTTAAAGCCTCTCTAGAATCTCTCCTCTTCTTCCATTTTCGGTCAGAGACCAAAAGGCAGAGACCAGAGACCTCCTTGTTCCCCCCCCAGAGGTCAATTTATCCCCTCCCGGGGTAACCTCCCACCCTCAACTAATGTGGGAGTGCTGGGAATGGGTCCCACCCACCATCCTAGGGTCCACCTGCAGCTGGAGCATTTACACCTCTTTTATGGGTGTAATACTACTCTGTGACGCCTGCATTTGCGGGGTGCCACAATAGCTTTGTGGGTGACAACAAGCAATTTGAATAGGATCCTATAGTGTATGGGCAGCCTGTGCAGTGACTGGCACAGAGCGGAAACATCTGAGTAACAGTTAGCTAGATAGGTGATCCTGGCTGCTGCATTGAGGATAGACTGGAGACGGGAAAGCTTACTGAGGGGGAGGCCAGCTAATAAAGAATTACAGTAGTCAAGGCGGGAATGGATCAGGGCCACGGTGAGCGTTTTAGTTGCTTCCATGGTGAGGAAAGGGCGAATTCTGGAGATATTTTTCAGGTGCAAGCGACAGGAGCGGGTGATAGATTGTATATATGGGGTGAAGGAGAGATCAGCGTCAAACATAACACCCAGACTGCGAGCCTGCTGCCTGTGCGTTATCGTGGTGCCACACACCGAGAGGGAAATGTCAGGTTTAGGGAGGTTGGTAGAGGGCGAGATCAGAAGAAGTTCAGTTTTGAAAAGGTTAAGTTTCAGATAGAGAGAGGACATGATAGTGGAAACTGCGGTTAGACAGTCATTGGTGTTCTGTAATAATGCCGGGGTAAGGTCAGGGAAGGAAGTGTATAGTTGTGTGTCATCAGCATAAAGATGGTACTGGAAGCCAAATCTGCTGATGGTGTGTCCTATTGGGGCAGTGTAGAGAGACAAGAGAAGAGGGCCAAGGACTGAACTCTGAGGGACCCCAATAGTTAGAGGAAGAGGGGAGGAAGTGGAGCCAGCAAATGAGACACTGAAAGGGCGATCAGAGACATAGGAAGAGAACCAGGAGAGAGCAGTGTCCTTGATGCCGATGGAGTGCAGCATAGAGAGTAGGAGATGGTGGTCAACTGTGTCAAAAGCTGCAGAAAGGAGGGGGCGTGGCTTGGAGCTGCTCAGGAATGGCCGCATAGACCGGGAGCTCTGAGGCCGCACAGACAACAACGCGACTCTCCGCCGCATAAACTGGCACTAGCTGGACACCAGATACACCGCTGGACTGCTGATCCAAGGGTGCACCCGATGGGCCGGGTAAGAAACCCTAAAAAAGCTCCTCCACGCCGGGTTACAGATTTCTTTGCCCCCACCCTGCCCCCCAGCCTCTCATCACCTGCAGACAATATGGCGTTCCCGCCTTCCTCCCCTCAGCGTTCCACGCGCGCTTCAAGGAGAGACTCTGCTGCTTCCCTGGCCTCCTCCCTCTCATCAGCCCCGGGGCACAGAGCTGACATCCCGCTGACTCACGGAGCCATGAGGGAACTGCTGGCAGGGCTAAGATCCTCTCTGCAAGAAGATATGCAGAACATGCTGGCCGGGGTAAGAGGGGAAGTTAACTCCCTGTCTAACCGCACAGACCACCTTGAGGCCAAAATGGGGGAGCTTGTACGGTCCCATAACACCCTACTGGATGCTTATGCTGAGCTGCAGGAGAAGGTAGACAAGCAATCCCTGAAACATATGGATCTCGAGGACCGTTCCCGGCGAAACAACGTTAAATTGAGGGGGATCCCTGAAAGTGTGCACGCTGGGGACCTGAGGGCTCTGTTACAGAAATTTGTCGCCGCTGTGCTCCCTGCCTTACAACCCGGAGAAGTAGTTATAGACAGAATCCACAGGCTCCCCAAGCCCTCCACAATTGATCCTGCATTACCTCGTGATGTTTTGGCAAGAATCCACTTTTTTGAAGTAAAGGAGGACTTTTTAAGAGCTCTTAGAAATGGATCTGGCTCAATTGAGGAATTCAACCACATTTCTGTGTTCCCGGACTTGTCAGCGGGCACGCTGGCCAGAAGGAGAGCATTCCAAGAAATCACAGCGATTCTACGTAACCGCCAGATTGAATACCGATGGGGATATCCCATGAAGCTTCTGATTAAAAGGGACAACGCGATACATGTTTGTCTAACTCCGCTGCAGGCTGAAGAACATCTAAGGCGGTGGGATCTCCTGCCTCCTAAGAATCGATCCTCTCCGCTCAGAGATTCTACAAGCCCTCAAGATGGATTGTCTGGTCGCCATTTGGACCCTGTCTGATCGGGCATAGTATTATTTGTTTACCGGTTAACTCACTCTTGCCTGTGTGTCTTTGGGGCCTCTATTCCTGCCTTTTCTCTTCTCTTCTTATTTTTCTATCATAATATCTAATTTTTCCTCTCCTCTTCTCTTTCATACCCGTCCCCTGCGTTTTATCGTTTTATCCCTTCACCCTTGCAGCTCTTACCTCCTTCCTCCCACTTTGCAAACTCCTTGCACTTTCACCTCAGCTTACCCATTACACAGCTTTAACCCTCCCTGTTTGCTCTTTTCTCGTCCCTGCTGCATACACACCTCCCGTTATTACTCTAACCCCCCTCTTTTTCTATTTTCAATCCTCTTCTTCCCCCACAGTCTGCTCACAAACACAGTTCTTTGTCTACTACTCATCTACTCTTTCTCTGAGATCTTTCTCCTCTCCTAATTTCACTGGTGGGATTTGACTGCCCCCTAGGGTACGTTCTTGGTACCTTCTCAGACTTCTTTTTTCCTTCCCTCTGGTTTATTGCCTCTATTCCAACTGAGGTATTAATGTCTGTTTTGGGTATAACTACCCTTTAAGCCAGAAGTAAGACTTGTACATAGTTTTTCCCGTCCCTCTCCTCCCCTTCCTCCTCCTTTCCTGGGTTTCCCTTCCCTATTTTTTCCAGGCGGACCTAGCACTACTCAACATATTGTATGCTGAACCTTGGTATCGTACTAAGCTTGATAGTCTTGTAATTCCTGTTGCCTCTTTTCCACTCCAGCAATTGCGGCAGACAGTATGGCTCTGAAGTTCTCCACGATCAATGTTAATGGACTCAACTCCCCTGGGAAGCGATCCCTCGTATGGAACCAGATCAAAAAAATGCGAAGTGAGGTAATTTTCTTGCAGGAAACCCACCTTCTTCCCCAAGACAACTCTAGAATGGCCAATGGCTTGTTTCCCCATAGATTTTTCGCATCATCAGGAGCTAAAAAAGGGGGGGTGGCATATTTATACACAGAGATGTTTCAGTTCAGTTGTTGGAGGAAATTGCTGACCCTCAGGGGAGATTTTTGGTGATCCGAGCCCTACTTAATAATAAGGCATATTCGCTGGTCTCTGTGTACGGCCCCAACTCAGGTCAGATCAAATTTCACCGTTCCTTATTTTCTAAATTCGAGGGGCTTACAAGGGACCGACGATCATTGCTGGGGACTTTAATATTCCTCCCAACAGAAGGCTTGACTCCTCCTCTTCCGCGCACTGCCGTTCAGATATGGGTAACCTGCTCTCAGCTCACCGACTCCACGATATCTGGCGCTACCTGCACGGGGAGGAGAGAGATTACTCCTACATGTCCCCAAGGCACGGTACATACAGCAGGATAGATTTCTTTTTAGTGAATGACTCACTCTTGGAGTGCTGTCTACGAGCAGATATTGGTCATATCACATGGTCAGACCATGCCCCAGTATCATTATCAATTTCTGACCCAACACAGATTTCCCCTCACAAATCTTGGAAGCTCAATGATTACCTTCTGTCCAACCCTGACAACATACGACACATCTTGGGACATATCAGCGAATACTTCGCTCAGAATGATACGGGAGACACTAACCCAGAAACTCTATGGCTAGCTCACAAGGCATACATGCGAGGTATACTTATTCAATTGGCATCGAGAATGAAAAAATTAAGGGAGGAACGTATGACGTCCCTCACTTCCAAAATCGCCTCACTGGAAACATTACACAAACAGACGCCCCTTCCATCATTGCTGGCGGATCTCTCCGCTGCTCGCTTTGAGCTGCGTGGTCTACTTTTGGCCAAAGTTGAGTATAACTTGAAGAGATCCAAAGCAGAGTATTATGGAATGGGTGACCGAGCAGGTACCCTCTTGGCCCGCCGTATCAAGAAAAAGCAAGAACGTAACAAAATTGACCATTTAGTGGCCCACAATAAATCTGTCATTAGAAATCCCATTGCAATTGCAGAGGAATTTCGGAAATATTATTTCTCACTCTATAATCTACGTGAAGACGAAGCGACTCCCCAGCCTTCCCCGGAGCTTATTAAGGGCTTTCTTGATAAAATCTGCCTCCCTAGAGTTTCTCACACCCAACTAGATCATCTAAACGCCCCCTTTTCTCTTAGGGAGATTCAGGAAGTAACCAGAGCTATGAAGAAAGGGTCAGCCCCAGGGCCTGATGGCTATACGTACTCGTATTACCACTCTTTCCTCCAACCTCTCTCCCCTCACCTCCTGAAACTGTTTAACTTCTGGCGGTCTGAGGGTCGAATAGCTTCAGAGGGTTTGGAAGCCCTGATATCCACAATACCGAAACAGGGAAAGCCCACCACCTCTCCGGGTAATTTCAGACCCATCGCACTCCTTAACAGCGACTTAAAAATTTATGCAAAAGTGCTTGCCTTACGTCTAATGCAAGTTTTACCATATCTGATAAACCCGGACCAGGTGGGGTTCATCCCAGCCAGACAGGCCTCGGATGGTACCAGGCGGTTGATTGACCTGCTTGAACTACTGGAGAAAGACCGTACCCCCAGTGCCCTCTTGTCTTTGGATGCTGAGAAAGCTTTTGACAGGGTACACTGGGGGTACCTAAAGGAGGTGCTGTCTAGATTTGGAATAGCGGGGGATTTCCAGGCCTCGGTGATGGCCCTCTACTCCTTTCCTAACGCGAGGGTGAAAACCTCGGGCTTTGTCTCCTCTGGTTTCCCCATTGCTAACGGAACAAGGCAGGGATGTCCCCTCTCGCCACTCATCTTTGCTTTAGCAATGGAGCCCCTTGCTGAGAGAGTGAGGCAGGACACTGAGATTAGGGGCCTTCTTGTCGGAACCAGAGAACACAAAATTGGCCTCTACGCCGATGACGTTGTTTTTATTTGCACAGACGTCGCGAGGTCCATCCCACGGGTTATGAATGTACTTTCCGAATTTTCGGAAGTTTCATACTACAAACTGAATTCCTCCAAGTCCCTGCTGTTCCCCATTAATATTCCTCTCGACCTGGCCTCCCGACTTCGCTCTGACTTGTCATTCGTCTGGTCCCCACAGGGCTTCCCATATTTGGGCATTCAGATCACACGTACCCCTGATCTAGTACGCAACAATTTTGATAAGCTGTATGAGGTAATTAAACTGGGCTTATCCTCTCACTCCTCCTTGAATTTATCTTGGATTGCCAGATCCCAAATTGTTAAGATGACATACCTCCCCAAAATACTGTACGTTTTACGGTGCCTACCGTTTGCATTCCCCCGACGGTTTTTACAGTCTCTACAGGCCCTGCTGGGTAATTTTATATGGGAATCCAAGACACATCGTGTGCGCACCACAACCCTAACACTCCCAACCCGTCTGGGCGGCCTAGGTCTGCCCGACATTACCTCTTATTATAATGCCATTCACTTAGCGGCAGCCAAAGTTTGGTGGGGGGAGGACTCCCAATGCCTCTGGTTGCAAATAGAACGTCACTTTGCCCCTAAACAATCTACAAAACTATTATTAGAAGTGTTGCTTCTCACAGCCAAGAAACATGCCACTCCCCTGACATCAATGGCCACACTCACTGATATTTGGACACGCCATAATAGGGGTCTTCTAGCCTTCCTCCATCATTATATATCTATCCAAGCTGTGGAGGTGGCTGTGGGGGATCTCTCTCTTTCTGGGTGGAGAGCACTCGGGGTGGAGTGGCTTAGACAGGTGCGGGACGGGGATAGAGTCAAAGCCTTCTCGGAACTAACTGATAGATATGAAGTCCCTCGGTCCTCCTTTTTCCGATACCTCCAACTTCGTCATTTTCTAGACTCCATTAAATTACCAGTGGTGAATCTCCCTGATGTGGACCAACGTCTACAGAGATATTTTAAATCCCCTTCCATCAAAGACTGTGGTGTGGCCACCCTATACGGGGCGATGGCAGTGGAAAGAGGTAACAGGAAACTTCCATATATGGTGAGATGGGAGAAGCGTCTAAACTTTTCATCTGACATTTATCTGTGGCAAAGGGCTGCTACCCATGTGTCTGCTTTTTCTAAATGCATCAATCATCTGGAACAAATTAAAAAAACTCAGATGGACTGGTACCTCTCCCCTGCCCGTTTAGCTCGCTTCTCAAAGGGCCTAAATGTTACATCTCACCTCTGCTGGAAGGAATGTAATCAACGGGGTTCTATCCAACATCAATGGTGGTTCTGCCCGAAACTACACCGTTTCTGGTCCTTTGTCGGCTCTCTGCTTACTGAACTCACTGGCCTTCCAGTGGACTTGAAACCTGAGCTGGCCGTACTGGGTTTGGGTTTGGAAACCTTCCCCCCAGGCTTGAGACCTCTGGTTACGAATGTATTGATCTCTGCGCGTACCTGCATTGCCCGTTTCTGGAAACAACCTACTGTCCCTACGTCTGAGGACCTGCTGAATTCGGTTAACCTACATTTCCAGCACGAGCTTTTTTTGGCACATGACGTTAAGAGGAGATCTAAGGTTATGTGCTGGTGGGACTCTTGGATCGCATCTCGCTACAATAATGTTCAAATGCATTAGAACTTTCTGCCTGTACTGGTTCTTATTGTTTATGCTGGGTCCGACCTGTAACCCCCTTCCCCTATCCCATCTCTCCCTCTGCTTTCCCTTCTCCCCCTCCTACCCCTTCCCCTCCAAGTTAGGATACTTGGTGTCTTGTGTCAGGCCATGCTGACCGTGACGCGGTTTATTGTTTGTTCTTTCTGTATTTTTTGTGAAAATCTTTAATAAAAACAATTGTTCAAAAAAAAAAAAAAAAAGCTGCAGAAAGGTAAAGAAGGATAAGCAGAGAGTGGTCACCATTACTTTTTGCTGTCAGGTCATTGGTCACTTTGATAGAAAGTGTTGAAATATTTTCTATGGATCTTTTCCAATGTTTTTGAATATTGTTTGTATTCTCAGTTTATTATTCAATAAAGACGGTTTATTAAAAATAAAAATAGGAAAAAAGTTTTTTTTATTATTGTACACTCTGCACCCCATCTTGACTGAAAAAAAGCAAATGTAGAAATTTTTGCAAATTTATTAAAGAGAAACTGAAATATCACATGGTCATAGGTATTCAGACCCTTTGCCCACTATTAAGTAGAAGCACCCTTTTGAGCTAGTACAGCAATGAGTCTACTGAATGATACAACAAGTTTTTCACACCTGGATTTGGAGATCCTCTGCCATTCTTCCTAGCAGATCCTCTCCAGTTCAGTCATGTTGGATAGCGAATGTTGGTGGACAGCCATTTTCAGGTCTCTCCAGAGATTGGGTTTAGGTCAGGGCTCTGGGTGAGCCAGTCAAGAATGGTCACAAAGTTCTTCTGAAGCTGCAGCCACTCTTATGTTATTTTAGCTGTGTGCTTGCGGTCATTGTTTTGTTGGAAGGTGAACCTTCAGCCAAGTCTAAGGTCCAGAGCACTCTGGAAGAGGTTTTCATCAATGATATCTCTGTACTTGGCCACATTCATGTTTCCTTCAATTGCAACCAGTCGTCCTGTCCTTGCATCTGAAAAACACCCCCGTAGCATGATGCTGCCACCACCATGTTTCACTGTTGGGATTGTATTGGGCAGGTGATGGTCAGTGCCTGGTTTTCTCCACACATACCGCTTAGAATTATCACCTAAAAGTTCTATCTTCATCTCAGCAGACCAGAGAATATTATTTCTTATAGTCTGGGAGTCCTTCATATGTTTTTTGCAAACTATGTGGACTTTCATATGTCTTGCACGAGGATTATATACTAGTGATGGGCGAGTCCTAAATTACTCGGAATAGCTTGACTCTAGCGAGTCCGAGCCCGGGACTCGCTACTCGTTGCGAGTCTAGCGAGTCCAATGTTAATGAATGGGGAAGCGAGTAATAGCGAGTAATGTGCGATTTACAAATCGCAGATGTGTCTCGGAAGCTTCAGGCTCTATCTCCTAGGACTCGTTACTCTGCGAGTTTCCCAGCGTTTACTCGCATAGTAACGAGTCCAATGCAAATCAATGGCAATCCTAGTTTTGTCAGAGACTCTGACAAAACTAGGATTGCCATTGACTTGCATTGGACTCGTTACTGTGCAAGTAATCGCAGGGAAACTCGCACAGTAACGAGTCCAGCTGTCTGCTCTGTGCCCTCGGATCCTGCAGGCTGCCGCAGCTCAAGGGTCCTAGAGCCCACCTGCTGCCTGATGTAGCAGAACTGAGATTGTTCTCAGTCTGCTCATTCCCTGTGCATAGACATCTATATCTATGCACAGGGGATGTAGCAGAGAGGACATCGCGTTTTGGACTACGTCGGACGGAAGAGGATTTTTTTAGTTAAAGATGGAGTCCCTAATGGCTTTTTTTTTTAAATTTCTAATAAAAAAATTTCTGTGTTGTTTTTTTTAACCCTTTATTGGAGATTCTTAGTGGCCGGGTCAAACCTGGCCTGAAATTAAGAATCTCGGGCTTAATACCAGCTTGTATAACAAAGCTGGTATTAACCCCTTTATTACCCAGCGTGCCACCGCCACCAGGGCCGCTGGAAGAGCGGGGTTCAGCGCCACAGGATGGCGCTTCAATGAGCGCGCCATCTATTGATGCGGCTGCGGGCTGCAATTTGCAGTGGGGGGGTGCCCAGAAAGCTTGGGCCTCCCTGCGCTGCGGATTCCAGCCCCCAGCTGCCTAGCTGTACCTGGCTAGACATAGAAATTGCGCGGAGCCCCACGCATTTTTTTTTTATTATTTCATGAAATTCATGAAATAATAAAAAAAGAGGGGCTCGCCTATATTCTTGTGTCTGGCCAGGTACAAATAGGCACCTGGGGGTTGGGGGCAGCCTGTCGCTGCCTGCTGGATCCGGCTGGTTCCAGAAATACGGCGAAGCCCACGTTATTATTTTTCTGAAAAATCAATAAAACAATCCTAAAAAAGGGACTGCATCTTTATTAACCCCTCGCCCATGGTCCAGGGGTTAATAAAGATGCAGTCCCTTTTATTTACATTGTTTTATGGATTTGTCAGAAAAAAATTTGACGTGGGCTTCGCCGTATTTCTGGAACCAGCTGGATCCAGCAGGCAGCGACGGGCTGCCCCAACCCCCAGGTGCCTATTTGTACCTGGCCAGACACAAGAATATATGGGAGCCCTTTTTTTTTTTATTATTTCATGAAATAATAAAAAAAAAAAAAATGCGTGGGTCTCCGCGCATTTTCTATGTCTAGCCAGGTACAGCTAAGCAGCTGGGGGCTGGAATCCGCAGCGCAGGGAGGCCCAAGCTTTCTGGGCACCCCCCACTGCAAATTGCAGCCCACAGCCGCCCCAGAAGATGGCACGTTCATTGAAGCGCCATCCTCTGGCACTGAACCCCGCTCTTCCAGTGGCCCTGGTGGCGGTGGCACGCTGGGTAATAAAGAGGTTAATACCACCTTTGTTATACAAGCTGGTATTAAGCCCGGGATTCTTAATGTCAGGCCAGGTTTGACGCGGCCACTAAGAATCTCCAATAAAGGGTTAAAAAAAACACAACACAGAGAAATTTTTTTATTAGAAATAAAAAAAAAAGCCATTAGGGACTCCATCTTTAATTTAAAAAAAATCCTCTTCCGTCCGACGTAGTCCAAAACGCATGTCCTCTCTGCTACATCCCCTGTGCATAGATATAGATGTCTATGCACAGGGAATAAGCAGACTGAGAACAATCTCAGCTCTGCTACATCATCTCTGTGCACAGGGAGAGCAGGCGGGCTCTAGGACCCTGGAGCTGCGGCAGCCTGCAGGCTGAGAGCAGACACAGAGCAGACAGCTGGACTCCTTACTTATCTTTAACTAAAAAAATCCTCTTCCGTCCGACGTAGTCCAAAACGCGATGTCCTCTCTGCTACATCCCCTGTGCATAGATATAGATGTCTATGCACAGGGAATGAGCAGACTGAGAACAATCTCAGTTCCGCTACATCAGGCAGCAGGTGGGCTCTAGGACCCTTGAGCTGCGGCAGCCTGCAGGATCCGAGGGCACAGAGCAGACAGCTGGACTCGTTACTGTGCGAGTTTCCCAGCGATTACTTGCACAGTAACGAGTCCAATGCAAGTCAATGGCAATCCTAGTTTTGTCAGAGTCTCTGACAAAACTAGAAATGCCATTGATTTGCATTGGACTCGTTACTGTGCGAGTAATCGCTGGGAAACTCGCAGAGTACCGAGTCCTGCGAGTCCCTTACTACTCGCAGAGTAACGAGTCCTAGCGAGTAGATTCGCCCATCCCTATTATATACCATGATGGGGGAGGGTCAGTATACTTATTTTAATGTACTGTGCGCCACTCTCCTTGCTCACCTCTCAGTGCTGAGGTGATGGACAGGGGGATGCAGTGCATATTACACTAGACTAATGAGCGGGGACACATGACCTTCCGATGTCACTGCAGCCTGATCCAGCCTGCTACAGCACTGCATCGCCGCTTGTATTTCAAAGTACAGGAACAGCACAGTTCCTCTGCCACTGACAAGAGCCATCTGCTTTTCTGCAGGGCGGCCAGGCCCCATCGCAGTCGCAACCCCTGTGACCTCGGTAGTTACATCCCTGCTTAAAGAGTTGTCTAAAAAACTGTTAATTTTAATCAATAGATTTTGAAAAATAAATAACTTCCACAATTGGATGTGTTTGAAAGAATGTTCTTGGGCTGAGATAATTTTATATATGTTTCTCTGCTATGTACTGAGTAATGGCCGTGTCTGACAGTAAAGGAACTTTTTCTGAGCATACATAATCTCCTGGGAAGGGGAGGATACAGAAGTAAGCATACAGATATTACTGCATGGGATTGCAGAGGCTGGTTTCTGTGAGCTGAAATATTTCCTTGCCTGTTTAAAAATGTTTTACCTCACAGAAAGAGTCAGTTGTGATCCCGTGCTGTCCTGTCAGTATACTCTTTTGCTTCCTTCCTTAGCCAGAAGATGTGGGATGATCAGACACAGCCATTGCACATATGTAAGATTTTACCAGAAAACAAATATTTTTCCAGAACTTATTTTGATTCTGTGGCGCCCCTGCGGAATGGTGGCCCAACAAAGCACAGCAGCTGGGATTGGTAAATTGGTCACTTCACACCAACACCCAACACACCTCCAATCCCAACGCTAAGTAACTTCAAGTCTAGCAACGGGATGGCGGGAGGAGTTAGGTGGAGGCTGGGACGTAGGACAGAACCTGGTAAGGGGAGGAGAACACCAATAAATAAACAACTGACACACACACACAGGGGTGGTGAGAATAAGAAGGAGAGGAAGAAGGTTGAGAGCAGGTAGCAGAAAGAGTTCAAGTCATGAGAGCAAGACCCCATTAGCTAACCGGTGACAGAGACCAGACTGAGAGCACCAGGGCCCGATGGCCTAAGCCACCGATGGCTAGTCTGGGTCCCAGACTGAGACCGAGGGAAGACTGAAGGAGTCAGGTGAACCCGATTGACAGGGGACACTGGTGGACTGGGCTAGGACCATAGTGCGGCTCTGCAAATGTGGGTGGTAAGCTTTAAGCCCCAACCACAGATACTCTGCGGTGCGGGGTCTTTATGTCCCGAGACCCAACCTCTGGTGCAGTGAAAGGAAAAGCTGTTGAATCTAGGGCTACTACACCGGAAGGGTAGTACACTAAGAGCCCGTGACAGCCGGACCGTAACTTGCATGTGAAATGGAGGAAGAGAATGCCCGAAATGTCGATAGAAAGGGGAGTGCCGCAGAAAATCCATTCCAGCTGGTGAACGAGCTCGGAGCCAATGTGAGCTAGCTGTGAACTGTACCACTTAAAGCTGAAAGTAAAGACCTGGTAAGGCCAGCACTGTGTGGACTCCCTATGCCTACAGAGAGGTAACTGCGACTGTGATTAGACGGTGGGATGCTGTTTGAAGGTACTGGAGACTGTACACTTAAACTACACTCACGGTTGCCCTGGGGATCAGCCCTACCCATAGAGGCTCATCATCTTGCTGCACCCATCATCATCCGCAGTGGTCCTGATTGGAGCGGTGGCCCCATATAGCCACACACTACAGGTGCCGTCAAGTTAATTTCTAAAAACTGCTTCCCCTTTTATTGACCGCCTGGGACCACAGAGCCGGTCACATCACTGTGATCACCCAGCAGGCCCAGACAACAGCAGAGAGAGACTGAGGGCTCGGTTCGGAGTACCCCATGGCCCCAGTGGGTGACTCAATTCCAAGACCTATTGATCCACACTGTGGTTTATTCACTTTCCCTGGGTCCACAGATGAGTCTCTGCTGCTGCTCCCAGTGTTTACAATCTGCAGTTCTAACATTCATGTCACCAGGGTTTGCAGCCAATCTGTGGAGTTCAGTCTATAAAGGCTAAGAAACTTAGCTCAGTGATTGGCTGCTGCATTGTTGATGTGATTTTGGTGCTTGTCACAACAGTGACTTGCACACTTAGTGAGCACTGTCCTACACACTGCGGTCACCACTTGGCTCTTCTGAGCCTTAGTTTGTCTCTCTGAATTGCATTCTGTAGCCTTTCCCACTATGTTGCATCCTCCTGGTGCTGGTGAGTACCCCCGGCTATGAGGAGGCGCTGGCAGACTCTGCACGAATTTAACTGGGTCTCCTGTGGAGTTTCGGTTACCTTGGCCAATCCCCAAGCAGCATGGGCTTTATTGGGCAACTCCACCCACACTCTTCACCTGAACTAGGTTCTAATTTATCTTCAGTTACATTCCTGAAAGATGTTTTATGTATTGTCTATCCCTTTTTCTGACTGGACTTGCCTACTTAATTATCCCATCCACTCTGCTCCTGACCTCACTACATCTACTGAACCTGTGCTGCCCGCCCTGACCTTGGATTGCTTGACTAGACCTTTTTCCTTTATCTGCCTGTACCTTGCACCCGTGTCTCTGACCTTCCTGTCAGCTGCTGCAGTCCCAGGGACTGTCCTGGAGTGTTACCTGGTGACTACCAGCAGCCAGACCTATCCTCATCATCAGAGGCTCTATTGACCACATGGTAGTTATTTAGACACGCCACTCCAGGGTAAACCCAGCCGGTGATGCAGTTGAGCCACACTCACCAGCATTACAGTACTGCAGACAATAATTAACATCAAGAGTAGAGGCGGATACAGGAAAAAAAGAGTAAACACGGGGAAGGGGGGGGGTTGTTTTTTTTTTTTTTACAGTAAATATTATGTCCAAATTTTATTCTGATCTAACAATGTCATGGTACTTTGATAGAATTAAACTGTTCTTTGTTTTGCAGAAGTGCTTGAGAGTAAAGCAAAGTTTTGTGTGCGTATAGGAAAAGTACAAGGTATTCCAAATCCACACAATGAACAGCAGCTCGCAGGAGACTATCCAGTAACTACAGTCACTTATTATGTTTGCTATGAAGTCATTGAGGATCAGCCCAGCAGTGACATGACAGGGAGCCAGGTAAGCTCATGAACCTGAGCATTAAATTTACAATGACTGACCCAGCTTGCACTTAAAGGGTTTTACCACAAACAAATTTAATTTTAAAGTAAATTTTAATCAATAGACCTTGGAATAATAATAATTACCACAATTGCATGTGTTTAAAAAAATATCCCTGAGCTGAAATAACGTTATATATGGGTCCCTGCTTTGTTCAGTTTAAAGTGTAAATGTTGTTTAATTGAAATAAAAATAATGCACTGGTTGTTAATGATTGGTCACATAGCAGCTAAGATAATGTTTTTTTTGTGCCAAGTGACTTATTATCTCAACTTTTTTTGTGCACTTTTAATAGCCACATTTTAGGGCTGTGTGGGCATGACCATCAGCTGATAGGGAGCAGTGCAATGTGACAGCAATAAAAAGGGCAAGAGAGATCCTGAGCTGTGTGTGGGAGCCAGCAGCTGAGAACAGTGAGCAGTGCGATGTTACAGCAGAGATGGAGCCAGATGACCGATCAGAGAAGCTTGTGCCAAGGAAAGAGCAGAGGAGTTTGCACCGATCCTGACATTCTGACATTGCTCAGCCCTGTGCTGTAGCCTGAGGTGATCTGATACATTGTCAACTCATCAGCTGCAGTCATGAGCTGGCACACAGTGTAGGACACGCCTCCTCCCTTTTATTGTTATGTGGCCTTATTCAGTGTGAAGATGGATCTGACTGAAAATAAGTATATCTGCTTCAGAGACAGTCTAGTGGGGACGTCTTGTGGAAGGTTTATGAATTGTTTTCTTCCACAGTTCTCGTATAAAGTATATTTGAAAAGTTATTAAAATCTCTTGCTCTATATTATTATTAAATAAAAATTTAAACGATGGTTACGCTTTAATCCTTGTTTCTGACCATGCACGGAACACGGTCTGATCATACCACATCTCCTGGGCAGGGGAGGATGAAATAGAGTATACAACAGACATTTAAGCATGAGATCACAATTCTTTCTTTGAGGTAAAACATTTTTTACTAACAGGTAGGGAAATGTTTTACCTCACAGATAGAATCATCTGTGCTGTAATATCTGCATATTCTTACCACATTTCCTGTGCAGGGGAGGAAGTATGAAAAGACCATGCCCCTGTACGGTCAGAAACAAGAATTAAACTGTACATAGCATGGGCACATTTATAACATTATCTCAGCACAGGAACATTTTTTTAAATACATCCAATTGTGGAACCTATTATTTCAGGATCTATTGATTAAATTTAACTTTAAAATTACGGTAACTTTGTTCTTGGGAAAACTCCTTTTAAGATGGTCATACTGATTCCTGCAATAGAGATTTCATACATACTAAAAGGCTGATTATAATGGCATTGATGGAAGCCCAGACTCAGTCACAGGTCACTGCAGAGATCAATGAGTTGTTTTGTGTAAACTGTCATTTTAACATAAAGCATTATTGTTTTATATTACAACCTTTACAGACCATCCATGACTTATGTTAAGAAAAAGGCCACCTGAAATCCTTGTTCTCTGGAGTGCTATAGACAATTGTACCCTTGTTTTCAATGTGGATAAAGGGGCTTATTAAAGCAATGCTCCAGGGTTTTGTTTTTCACTGCAAAAGTGGTGCTTTTAATCTAAGATCCCTGACTTTGCTCGTATATTTGGCATCTTCATCTTATATTGATGTTATACCAAGTTCCACGGCACCATCTTGTGACCACAACTTCTGACTGTCTAGAAATCAGACGTTACATCAAAAGCTCTCAATGCAACTTGATGAGAGTCAGAACGAGGTGCTCATAGACTTGTATTGAACAGTTACCTCCAGTTTGTTCCAGCAAACACTAAAAGAGACGGCAGGTCACATATTGTTAGAACCAATGGGAACTTCGATGATTGAGGGTGAAGATGCCTGAAGGTACATATAAGAGTAGGATAAGAGAACTTAAATAAGATCACTACTCCAGCAAGAAAAAATAACAAAATGCTAAAGTGGTCCTTAACTCCTTCTCAACATATGACTTATATTTACATCAGTAGTTATAATAGAATCCAAGCACTCATCTGGTTTATATTTACATCATATCTTGTTTCTCGGTCTTTGATGCAGACTCGCACTCTGAGCCTGCATCTTTGCTCACACGACAGGTGATTTAATCAGCCGACAATTGCCTCTAACAGTTAACCAGTTAAATCCCACTGTCTATCTTTGACAGTGGGATTTAACACAAACTAGCAGAGGTGGCATCATTCTCTGCTCCCATCGGAGCACCTGAGATGTGATCGCGGGGCGCCTATGGGTCGTCATGACAGCCAGGGGTTAGCTGATGACTCATATCTGTGGCGCCCCTGGGCACTGGTCGCCAGTGTGATGTGTTGTACCTACCCCATAGCTGTGGTGTCACCGTTCCCAGGTGAGAAGGGTCACAAACCCGAGACACACAGAATTGCACACAACATCATCCCAATTCCTGGCTAGGGGATTCGGGCGGACCCTATTGAAAGGGAGGACCCCATCTTCTGGTCAGGAGGAGGGGTTAACAGTAGCTTAGAAAAGCAGAGAGGAGGAGAAGGAGGAGAGATCAGTTAGAGAGAGGAGGAAGGTGTCCGGAGCAGACACAGGACTGAGAGTCATAGGGGACACAAATCCGGCCCTGACCCAAGTTGAACGGAGAGACTGGTTGCCAGAGGGGACCGGCTCCAATCTGGTTTGGGTACTTTAGGTCCTGACCAGGAAAACTGGAGGCCACTATCACTGCAGGAGCAGTGGCCACAAACTGTGGATAATCCACAGGACGATGGCTAGTATTCGGGACAGGAGACGTGCTGCTGCAGTTGCCGAACAAGGCCCACAGCCATCTGCCTGGGACCCTCTTCACGAAGGTGCAGGGCAGGCAACGCAAGAATCCAGCGAAGGGAGAGAGCAACCTGGAAAGGCCCATGAATAGTGTCTCGGCAGAGCGATCCTAATCTCCTGGCAACTAACCTGGCTGCACTTTGGAGGAGCACCTTGGCTGGGTGTCCTTGCACATTTACTTCAAGTAAAAGGTAAAAGAACTTCATGAACTGTGTGAGTTTGCTCCTTTTTCGCCTTGCAGCACTCTTCATTGCCGAAGCCCCGTCCTTGCAATAGACTATTCCATCTGCCCTGGGACTCCTCTCCACCTGTAGGAAGCAATACACTTTTGGCTGCATCACCATCTGTGTCAGCGGTCCCAATCTGCAGAGTCGACCATCCCTTGCCGAACACCACAGTTGGTGTTACGAACATTCCCCTGTAAATATTCCCCTTTACTGCACACCCAGGATCACAGAGCCGGGTCACCGCCACAGTGATCCCCCAAAGAACTGACTAGCCCGGTCCCAAGTACCCCACGGCTCTGGAGCCCACTGCATATCTCTGTCCTCACATTCCTCCTGTGAACGCTGGCTATGAGCCGGCATTCATGGGAGATCATGATTTCTGTTATACAGAAAAATGCTGATGCACTGCTCTGTATAACAGAAGCGATCAGACAATCACAGCTTGAAGTCCTCTAACAGGACTTGTAAAAACAGTGCCGGTTAAAGGGAACCTGACCTCTAAAAATGAGCCCCAGGCTCTTTTAATCTGTCCCTGCACCATGTTAATACATTTCTAGGCATCCCTTTGTGTTTTTAATGCACTATAGTAAAGTTTGTAAAAGTTGTTTTAATACCTGAAGATCTGCAGCTTCTCATTAATTGAGAAGCCGCAAAAGGCGGTCTTTTGTGCTTCTCCCCGCCGCCTGCTTGTAAATTATTCATGCCCAGATGGGCGTGCTATTCAGCAGAGAGAGGCTGTGCTTGGGCTGCAAGGGGCGGTAAAGCCAATATTACGCAAATCGCGTCATATCCGGCTTTACCACGTCAGTACACCCATTAGGGTGTACCGCCGATCTCGCGCTGCCGATTGCGCAAGGTCTGTTCACGGCATCTTAACTGTGACCAGTTTACAGAGACCAGGACACTGCGGAGCAGGGGGAATACTTGTGATTTCTTCTGCTGCTATCCACAAAGGCTGTTTTCACAGCCCCCGTTGTCCCACCAACGATTGGGAGGAATTGTTATCCAGAAGTATGTGTTTGCCATGGCAAGGACTAATTCATTTTTATCAGGAGGGCAAAACAAATAGGAAGTGTGTGTATATATAGCTATATACACACACATGTATACATAGTTAGCTACAATGCCAAAGAAAAGGTTACTTGTATAAGTGTGTGTATATATACATATATATATCAGCACTATGGTATATGGTGGTACATTATATTACATGTATAGCAGTGTAATACTAATAGTGGTACATTATAGTACAACTATAGCAGTGGTATACTATATGGCGGTACATTATAGTACATGTACAGTGCCTACAAGTAGTTTTCAACCCCCTGCAGATTTAGGTGGTTTGATAAGATGCAAATAAGTTAGAGCCTTCAAACTGCAAACGAGAGTAGGATTTATTAACAGAAGCATAAATCTTACAAACCAAAAAGTTATGTTGCTCAGTTGAATTTTAATAAATTTTAAACATAAAAGTGTGGGTCAATTATTATTCAACCCTAGGTTTAATATTTTGTGGAATAACCCTTGTTTGCAATTACAGCTAATAATCGTCTTTTATAAGACCTGATCAGGCCGGCACAGGTCTCTGGAGTTATCTTGGCCCACTCCTCCATGCAGATCTTCTCCAAGTTATCTAGGTTCTTTGGGTATCTCATGTGGACTTTAATCTTGAGCTCCTTCCACAAGTTTTCAATTGGGTTAAGGTCAGGAGACTGACTAGGCCACTCCATCACCTTGATTTTTTCCCTCTTGAACCAGGCCTTGGTTTTCTTGGCTGTGTGCTTTGGGTCGTTGTCTTGTTGGAAGATGAAATTACGACCCATCCTAAGATCCTTGATGGAGGAGCGGAGGTTCTTGGCTAAAATCTCCAGGTAGGCCGTGCTATCCATCTTCCCATGGATGCGGACCAGATGGCCAGGCCCCTTGACTGAGAAACAGCCCCACAGCATGATACTGCCACCACCATGCTTGACTGTAGGGATGGTATTCTTGGGGTCGTATGCAGTGCCATCCAGTCTCCAAACGTCACGTGTGTGGTTGGCACCAAAGATCTCGATCTTGGTCTCATCAGACCATAGAACCTTGAACCAGTCTGTCTCAGAGTCCTCCAAGTGATCATGAGCAAACTGTAGACGAGCCTTGACATGACACTTTGAAAGTAAAGGTACCTTACGGGCTCGTCTGGAACGGAGACCATTGCGGTGGAGTACGTTACTTATGGTATTGACTGAAACCAATGTCCCCACTGCCATGAGATCTTCCCGGAGCTCCTTCCTTGTTGTCCTTGGGTTAGCCTTGACTCTTCGGACAAGACTGGCCTCGGCACGGGAGGAAACTTTCAAAGGCTGTCCAGGCCGTGGAAGGCTAACAGTAGTTCCATAAGCCTTCCACTTCCGGATGATGCTCCCAACAGTGGAGACAGGTAGGCCCAACTCCTTGGAAAGGGTTTTGTACCCCTTGCCAGCCTTGTGACCCTCCACGATCTTGTCTCTGATGGCCTTGGAATGCTCCTTTGTCTTTCCTATGTTGACCATGTATGAGTGCTGTTCACAAGTTTGGGGAGGGTCTTAAATAGTCAGAAAAGGCTGGCAAAAGAGATAATTAATCCACACATGTGAAGCTCATTGTTCTTTGTGCCTGAACTACTTCTTAATACTTTATGGGGACCAAAAAGAATGCTGGTGGTTTGAGAGGTTGAATAATAAATGACCCTCTGAATTAACTTTTAACGCTTTAAAAAAAAAAAAAAAAAAAAAAAAATTAAAAATCTTTTTGGCTGCAGTGCATTTCCCACTTCCAGGCTGATCTACAGTCCAAATGTCACAATGCCAAGTTAATTCCGCATGTGTCAACCAGCTAAATCTGCAGGGGGTTGAAGACTACTTGTAGACACTGTATAGCAGTAAGGGTAATTTCTCTAGTCACCTTCCAGGACAGCAGAGGAGGTAGCCTCGCCACGCCCTAATGGGGACAGGAAACATGAGAGGTTAAAAGGCCCCTCCCACCTCCCATTAGCCAGTGTCTTTCCTGTCCCCATGGGGCATGGAGAGGTTTTTGTGTTCTCCTGTGCTGTGGGGACGGCGACTGTATGGGAGTCTTTTTTGCCGGGCAGTGTTGGTTGGTGCTGCGGCTCTCCTCCTCCTACTGCTCTTGCCGCGGTGTTTTGGCGGTAGGACCATCCCCTGGTAATCCGGATCCTCTATGGAGGTGATGCGGGCATTTGGGGACCACGCCAGCGGCCTCTCGGTGCTCCCTGGGCCCGCCGGCTTACCCCTGGGTGCGCGCTGTTGCACCGGCCGGATGTGACGTCGGTGGGCGTCACTTCCGAGTCCCGTGCTCCCCCGATGAGCGGCGCTTCCGGTTCCGGCGGTCGGAGCCGGAGAGACAGCGTTCAGGGCACGCCTCGGCTAAGCTGCGGCCTGCTCCGGACCCTGCGGTGGGGGATGGGGGCACACTGATTGGAGCGGTGGGGCAGGCTTAGACATTTAAGCTGCCCTGAAGGCAACAGTTACAGGTGAGCGATTCTACTGCAGGATGGCTGATCTAGCTGCTGAGACCAGCTCTGCCCCAGCCACAGTGAGTCTGTGCCGAGGGGGAATCCGTGTGCCTGTATGCAGGCAGATTCTTATGGCGCCCTCTCTATTTCTTATAGGGAGAGAAGCCAGCTGTTAAAAAGCCAGGTGGGAAGCGATGCCCTGTCTGCAATAAGAAGTTTCCTTCCCCCTGGGACAAGAAACTATGCCAGGAGTGTACGGATCATGTGGTTCGGGCTGAACATCCCTCCTTAGTGGAAGAATTATGCTCCATGGTGAAGCATGAGATCCAGGCCTCTTTGGCTTCCCTGACTACGGCTGCTCCCAGCCCGGTCCCGGGTCCTCCGTCTCCAAAGAAGCAGAAACGGCAGCAGGACTCGTCTGACTCTGACGGCCAGATAGACTCAGACTCGGATAATTGGATGATGGTTCTTCCTCCATGCCCTCTGACCCTAGCAGATTTCTGCTCTCCTCAGAGGATTTGGCTGAGCTCATTAGTGCAGTTCGTAGCACTATGGGTCTGGAGGAGGAACAGGTCCAGGTTGCAGCCTGGTGGCGCGCTGGGGGAGTCCCGGAGGTGGATTTGTTCGCCTCTGGCCTCAATTGCATGGTAGGAACATTCTTCTCCCTCAACCCCAAGGACGATGCGATTGGGGTGGATGCCTTCTCTCACGCATGGCCATTTCATCTGGCTTGCGCGTTTCCTCCGCTCCCTCTGCTTGTCAGGGCTCTGTGGAAGATCAGGGACGAGGGGGTTCCTACTATCCTGATTGACCCCTCTGGCCAAAGAGAAGTTGGTTCAATCTGGTCATGTCTCTCCAGGTGGACGGTCCTGTGCGTCTGGGGGAGGACCCGAGCCTCCTCTCACAGGGTCCGTTTTTCCATCCTGCTCCACAACGCCTCAGTTTGGCTGCCTGGCTTCTGAGGCCCGAGTGCTGAAGTCCCAGGGCCTTTCGGATCGAGTTGTTGCCACCTTGCAAGATTGCCGTAAGCTGGTTACTAATTCCATCTACAATAAGATTTGGAAGAGGTTCTCCTCCTGGTGTAGTCCCCGGGTGCCGGACCCTTTTGCTCCGAATATTTCACAGATTTTGGATTTCTTGCAGCAGGGTTTGGATCTGGGTCTTAAACCTAGCACTCTTAAGGTCCAAGTCGCAGCCCTGAGTTCTGTGTTTGATGTGAAACTGGCGGATCATCGTTGGGTCAAACGATTCATGGTGGCGGCTTCGAGACGGTGTCCCTATCGGAAGAGTGTTTCCCCCTCGTGGGATTTGAATATCGTGCTTACGGGCCTGACTCGTTCTCCTTATGAGCCTCTGACGGCTTGCTCCATGAGGTCCTTGTCTCACAAGCTCGCTTTCCTGGTGGCTATTACTTCAGCGAGGAGAATTGGTGAACTTCAGGCTTTATCCATACGTGAGCCATATTTGACGGTGCGTGATGACAGCATTGATTTCCAGTTGCATCCGTCTTTCTGCCGAAGGTGGTGTCAGAGTTCCATCGATCTCAGTCGATCATTCTCCCATCCTTCTGTCAACATCCTAGATCTGCGAAGGAGGTGGAGTTTCATTCTCTGGATGTTCGTCGCCTGGTGTTGCACTACCTGGAGATCACGGCTCCCTGGCGTATCGACCAGAATTTGTTCATTCAGCACTTTGGTCGCAACAAAGGCCGGAAGGTGCCTAAAGGCACTATCGCCAATTGGATAAAGAAGGCGATAACGGATGCCTATCTTGATCAAGGCCTCTCGGCTCCTACTGGTTTCATGGCCCATTCTACCCGGGCCACTTCTGTCTCATGGGCTGAGCGTGCAAGGGCTTCTCCGGAGCAGCTCTGCAACGCGGCTACATGGTCTTCACTACATACCTTCACCAAACACTATCGTTTGGATGTTATGGCTGGCTGGGACTTTGCCTTTGGCCGGAAGGTCCTGCAAGCTGTTGTCCCTCCCTAGGTAAGGATTCGTGGGCATTCCTCCTCTGCTGTCGTGGAAGGTGACTAGAGAAAAAATAATTATTCTTACCGTTAATTCGGTTTCTAGGAAACCTTCCACGACAGCACTTATTTCCCTCCCTATTTTCCTTGTTTGTGGATTATATGCTAGTTTCTTATGCGTTCTGGGTGCGTTGTAAGTCACTGGCTAATGGGAGGTGGGAGGGGCCTTTTAACCTCTCTTGTGTTTCCTGTCCCCATTAGGGCGTGGCGAGGCTACCTCCTCTGCTGTCATGGAAGGTTTCCTAGAAACCGAATTAACGGTAAGAATAATTCTTTTTTTTTTTTTTTTTTTTTTTTTTCAGACCAAGCAGAGGAAAAAATTATGGAATCACTCAATTCTGAGGACAAAAATTATGGAATCATGAAAAACAAACACAAAACAACACTCAAATACATTACTAGTATTTTGTTGCACCACTTCTGGCTTTTATAACAGCTTGCAGTCTCTGAGGCATGGACTTAATGAATGACAAACCGTACTCTTCATCAATCTGGCTCCAACTTTCTCTGATTGCTGTTGCCAGATCAGATCAGCTTTGCAGGTTGGAGCCTTGTCATGGACCATTTTCTTCAACTTCCACCAAAGATTTTCAATTGGATTGAGATCTGGACTATTTGCAGGCCAATACATTGACTTTGTGTCTTCTTTCAAGGAATGTTCTCACAGTTTTTGCTCTATGGCAAGATGCATTATCATCTTGATAAATTATTTCATCATCCCCAAACATCCTTTCAATTGATGGGATAAAAAAAACTGTCCAAAATATCAATGTAAACTTGGGCATTTTTTTGAAGATGTAATGACAGCCATCTCCCTGTGCCTTTACCTGACAAGCAGCCCCATATCATCTATGACTGTGGAAATTTGCATGTTCTCTTCATGCAGTCATCTTTATAAATCTCATTGGAACGTTACCAAACAAAAGTTCCAGCATCATTATCTTGCCCAATGCAGATTTGCGATTCATCACTGAATATGACTTTCATCCAGTCATCCACAGTCCACAGTCCACGATTGCTTTTCCTTAGCGGATTATAACCTTGTTTTTTTTCTGTTCAGGTGTTAATGATGGCTTATGTTTAGCTTTTCTGTATGTATATCCCATTTCCTTTAGGTTGTTTCTTACAGTTCGGTCACAGACATTGACTCCAGTTTCCTCCCATTCGTTCCTCATTTGTTTTGTTGTGCATTTCCTGTTTTGGAGACATATTCCTTTAAGTTTCCGGTCTTGACGCTTTGATGTCTTCATTGGTCTACCAGTATGTTTCCCTTTAACAACCTTCCCATGTTGTTTGTATTTGGACCAGATTTTAGACACAGCTGACTGTGAACAACCAACATCTTTTGCAACATTGCATGTTGATTTATCCTCTTTTAAGAGTTTGATAATCCTCTCCTTTGTTTCAATTGACATCTCTCGTGTTGGAGCTATGATTCATGTCAGTCCACTTGGTGCAACAGCTCTCCAAGGTGTGATCACTCCTTTTTACATGCACACTAACGAGCAGATCTTATTTGATGCAGGTGTTCGTTTTGGGAATGAAAATTTACAGGGTGATTCCATAATTTTTTCCTCAGAATTGAGTGATTCCATATTTTTTTCCCTCTGCTTGGTCTGAAAAAGGTACCTTTACTGATTACCACATTTTTTATCTTGATTTCTTTTATCGTTTCTTAAAGCCATAAAGTTGCCATTTGAAATGACTTTAGTTTTGTGCCATGTCTGTGATCTGCTTTTTTTCTACATCATTAAACAACTGAATGGACATCCTCCGAGCATTGTGATTCCATAATTTTTGCCAGGGGTTGTAGCTATTGCATTAAAAAAAGAGATGTTTGCAGCTAGAACAGTCATTTACCACATTAACAATGTATAGAGTGTATTTCTGATTCATTTACTGTTAGCTTCATTGAAAAAAAATGTGCTTTTCTTTCAAAAATAAGTACATTTCTAAATGACCCCTTAATTGTCCATTTAACGTGTATTTCTCCTAACGGCTTAGCTAGGCATTACTACTAAACATTCACACCTATGACAAAGTATAAATACTCACACGCAACTTAATGGGGTTAACTTCTGTCTATTTATATTAAGGCATGCTACAGTTCTACTTCCTGCTGGTGAGTAGGTAGGGCATCCTTGAGGGAACTTGCAGCTCTGACTCTGGCTGTTGAGTCTGATGCAGCAACCGAATCTGAAGCTGCTGCTGCTGGCTGTCCGTCAGGGTGCTGCAGCCACCTCTAGCTCAAGAGTGATTGACCTTACTGGTTCTGGAATTCACTCCGGACAACTGGGGGAGTCAGTCTCCATGACCCCTCCCCCTGTGCCGGAGTCTTCCAGGGGCCGCTCGCCATGACGATGCTACAGTTCTCTGCTCTCCAAAACTCCTGGTCCTGGTCCAGGTCCAGCTCGGGCAACCAGCTCTGGCCCTTCTACAGTGAGCTGAGGAGTCCTCCGCTGCCACCCAACGCTCTGGGTTGCTTTGGCCGTGCTCTGCCATCTTGGACACCATACGGACGCTGGAATTCCCGCCACATCGATTCCAGTTCATGCCAGAGTCTAGATCTGCCTCTTCCTTTCATGGGCGTGCCTCTGCTCTCTGGCTGTCAGTCACACCCCGGGCTGGAGTGACAGTCTTTTGGTCCACCCTCCAGACTCTTGGAGGGTGAAGGGGGTATAGGCCATTTTTCACGCTGTGTGCTGGCCTAGCCTACGATGGGGGACTGTTGCACGCCCCCAGTCAGCACATGCTCTGTCTCTTGTGGCCACCATTACTCCGGCCTAGAAATCACAGTCCCCGAGTTCAGCTCATAAGGCAAACAGGACACGGCGATACCAAGTCGGTAGATCCTGTTCGTGACTCCAAATCTAACTCGGCCCAGTGGGGGCAGTGGGGTACTCAGAATTGGGCCTTCTCGACTTCGTCGGATCTGTGTGATGTCACGGTGGCGTGACCCAGTCCGTGGTCCCCGGTGGGCGGTCAGTAAAAAGGGTCACAATGTAATGGGGTTTTAATGAGAGCATTGGAAGCAAAAGAAAAATAAAATATAGTTTGTCGTGACACTACCTGTGGAACGCGCCCAATAGGGGCCGCTGCTGTGGTCTGGGACCTCTATAGATGATGGAGTTGCAGCTGTGATGGTTTTGCTCACCACGGGAGGAGCAGGTCCCCTGGGCATTTGGAGTGATGGAGAGCCAGCAGGACTGAGCTGGCTGCGGGGCAGGATCAGGACTACTCTCAGCAGGCTCCTACTGCCTGCGCAACGTTTCAGCCTTCCGCTCCTCAGGCGAGAAATAAACAGTCTGACACAGGGCTGAGTTCTAACACCGTTTACTGAGCTCTTTTCTACATGCAACACAGTTACAGCTCAAGTACAGTGGCAGTCTGTGTAGTCCTTTGCAACCAGGATGGCTTGTCCAGTTCACCCCTTTCATGTGCCTTCCCTCACAGGCCTCTCTTCCTCAGCACTGCCTGTTCTCCTCCTTCCTGCACACGCCTCGGTGCATAGAGCCCAAATCCAGCAGCCATAGGCCCTCGTGAGGGTACCGGCTGTGTCCCCCTGGCCCTAGTACGGCTGACTTCTCGGCGGATGCGCCGGGTGTTATCCACATCTCCTCAACATCTCATGGCCACCCAAGTTGTGTGGTTGGAGCTTGGAGTCTCCTCGCCACCTTTCAGGGCCGGGCCCCTGGTTCTCACCCTGCCCCTCTGCTTTAGTTCAGATTTGGGCACATGGGCGGATCGCTCACTGCCCGTGCCCCTAGGGCTCCCTCTGCCTCCTCGTGGTCTCTGGCCTCAGGACCCGGGACGAGCCACATCATTGCTCCTGTCCTCTAGGTCCTTTCTCCCTGTGATCTCCTCAGCTGACCACCTCCGACTGGCTGACACTTCCTGTGGTGTTGTCCCTTTCCTTTCCTGATCACTTCCTGCTCCCTGTCCACCCACCACCTTTCTCCCCCCGCCATCCCATGGGATGCCTGAGCCATCCCACTACCTGGCGTCACCCGCTCTCCCTGGGACCGGGTGTGTTGGGTGTGTTTGTGGGTAACTGGACTTACCAAACCTGGTTGCTACAGCTGGGAATACTACCCCCAGGTGCGGGTGTAGTACCCCTTAGTGGCGACCAGACCACTAGGGCACCACATATGTGATGGATCATCACTAAATAGTCTAAGTTGGGGAAGTAAAATGAGAAAACTATAGGCAAAAATAAAATTTATGGGATAAAAGAAATAAGTTTCCATGTGCATGTGTATTCCCGCCCTTTTGCTAATAAGCCCCTAAAAATGTCAGAATTTCTGGTGCAAGCAATTACCTTCATATGTCACATGCTTGGTGAAAGGAAGCCCACCTAAGTGTCACATGGTCTGTCAGTATATACATACATTTTCCGATAGGCCTTAGAGGCTGCAACACTATTAAGCAAAAAGCTATCACTAAGCAAACTACATCATGAAGACCAAGGAGATCTCTAAACAAGTCAGAGACAAAGATATTGAGAAGTACAAGTCAGGGTTGGGTTCTTAAAAAAAAAAAAAAAAAAATCCCAATCTCTGACGATCCTCTGGAGCACCATCATATGCACTGTCATCAATTGGAAAGAACATAGTCCAACAACAAAACTTCCAAGAGAGGGCAGTTCAGCAAGCTCAAGCAACCCGGGCAAGGAGGACATTAATCAGAAGCGCAGCACAGAGACCAAAGATGACCCTGAAGGAGCTGCAGCGTTCCCAAGCAGAGACTGGAGTATCTGTCCATATGACCACAATAACCCATACATTCCATACAGCTGGCCTTTATGGAAGATTGGCTAGAAATAAAGCCTTTACTTATAGCCAAAAATCGGAAAGCTTGTTTTGCGTTTGACAAAAGATGTGGGAGAATCCCCAAAGTATGGAGGAAGGTGCTGTGGTCAGATGAGACTAAAATTTAACTTTTTGGCCACCAAGCTAAACGTTATGTCTTATGCCAAACCAACACAGCTCATTACACCAAGAACACCATCCCCACAGTGAAACATGTTCACATCTATAGCCATGTTCTTTATATGAACTGATGCACACCCTCAAAAAGGAAAAAGTTGTGAGGTAGAAAAAGTGTGAATAATGCCAAGGGGGCAGGGGAGGGGTTAATACTTTTGCACGGTGCTGTAACCCTACTTCAGTGAGATTAAATGGTGAGTGTTTATAAATAGCAATATTCAAGTCTTGCCTTTGATTCTCAATGGAATTTAGGTCTGGACTTTGACTGAGCCATTCAAATGCGTAAATATGCTTTGATCTAAACCATCCACTGTAGCTCTGACAGTATGTTTAGGGTCATTGTCCTGCTGGAAGGTGAACCTATTCCCTGTATCAAATCTTTTGTTGTTTATAACAGGTTTTTCTACAGGATTGCCTTGTATTCATTCACCTTCCCATCAGATCTGACCAGTTTCCCTTTCCTTGCTGAAGAAAAACATCCCTACAGCATGATGCTGCCTCCACCATGTTTGATGGTGAGGATGGAGTTTTCATGGTGATGTGCATTGTTGGTTTTCCCCCATAATGATTTGCATTTAGCTCAAAAAGTTTTACTTTGTTCCCATGTGATCAGAGCACCTTCTTCCACATGCTCGCTGTGTTCCTACATGACTTTTTGAAAACTGCAACCAGAACTTCTTATGGTTTGCTTTTAAAACTAGCTTTCTTGCCACTGTTTCATTTGTGGGGAGAACAACTAAGCTGTGGATCCCTTAAGCTCCTCCAGAGTAACCATGGGCCTCTTGACTGCTTTTCTAAGTAGTACTCTCCTTGCTTGAGATATCCGTTTAAGTGGATGGCCATGTCTTGGTAAGTTTGCTGTTTTGCCATACTCCTACCATTTTGTATGATGGGCAGAACAATACTTCATGATAGGTTCAGATGTTGAGCTATTTTTTTTTAGAACATAACCCTGCTTTACTTTTCTCCAAAACATTATCCCTGACCTGTTTGTTGTCTTTCTTGATAGTCATTATATATTTTTTTATATATTTTTTTATGTTTTGATAAAATTCTTGTTTATATAACTTACGGGAGTTTTTATTTTATTTTTAGTCAAATATGTGCAACCAGCTGCAGCAGATGATCACCGAGGGGCATGTAGAACTTAATCCACTGAATCTTCACACTGGTAACTTATTCTATTCTCACAGTAAAAACTTGCTGTGTGTGGGCGCACAGTACTATGTTTACAGATCATTTTTCTGAAGTGAAAAAATGAAACAATCTGAGTAGTGTGGGAAAAAAACTAAAGCAGTATCATTTATCAAATAGCACAACACTTAAGGAAACTTGCGAAATGGAAATATGTAGTACGCCTATAGCCTGTCAGTGTGTCTTATGCCTATAAAGGTATGTGCGCACAGGGCATTTTTGCTGCGGTTTTGCTGCGGTTTCCGCATGCAGAAAACCATTGGTTTTATGGTAATGTATGCTAATTTGGTCCTGCGGTTGGGCTTCCCAGCAAAACCAATGTGTTTTACAGAAACGCTGTGCCCACACATTGGTTTTGCAAGTGTCAACAACTGTCAAATACCTGCGTTTTTGGTGCGGATAGCAAAGAATTGATATGTCAATTATTTCTGCGTTTTTGGTGCAGTCAATGGGAAAAAACGCAGGAAAACGCAGCACAAAAAACGCAGTAAAAACGCACAAAAAACACAGACAAGATCATAGCATTTCTCCTGTCAAGGACTCTAGGATCCTCAGGTTTTCCTGCGTTCATGACTGCTCAAAAAAGATCCTGTGGGCACATACCCTTACTTGTTGTGTTTCTTACGCTCTAATTCTTTAGTTTGTTCATAATTCATCGTTCTGTTTAGGCCTGCACTTCAGCTGTGCAGGTACAAGATTCAGTTGAGAGTTGGGGGCTCTTATATAGGTTGATCGCTGCATTATTAGACCATAAAGGTGGTGTCTTTAGTTTATATTGGAGAAACCTGGTGACAGGTTTCCTTTAAAGACAACCTGTCACCCCCCAGTGTTTTCCAAACTGAAAGCACCACTGAATGCAGCGTGTATGCTACATTCATAGAAGGTGTGTCCCATGTCTCTACCTCCCCCTGTACCCCAAAAAAAAAACTGTTTACAAAGTTTAGAGTTAAGAAGTCAGAGGGGCTTATCTGAGCTTGCAGTCCTGGACGCTCACATGGTCTCTCTGCCTCGTACCCTGTGTTCCGCCTCCTCTTCTGTGTGGCCACCTCCTCTTCAGCGCCTGCACCTCAGTGTGTCAATTCACGCAGGTGCACAACAAGCACTTGGTAGGAGCGGGTCCCGTCTGCTGTAACCGCATATGCGTGTGACGCAAGCACCAGAGCCCGCCCTGCTAAAGATTATGCCGTATGCAGGGTGGGCTCTGGTGCTTGCATCACACGCATGTGCCGATACAGAAGCCAGGACCCGCGCCTACGAAGTGCTCGTTGTGCGCCTGCGTGAATTGACACACTGAGGCGCAGGCGCCGAAGGGGAGGATCCGAAACATAGGGCAGGAGGTGGAGAGGACCATGCGTGTGGCCAGGACTGCCAACTGAGATAAGCCCCTTGGACCTCTTAACTCTAAACTTTCTAAACTGTTTTTTTCGGGGTACGGGTGGGGTAGAGACATGGTACACACCTTCCTCAATGCAGTATACACGCTGCATTCAGTGGTGCTTTCAGTTTGGAAAGCACCAGGGGGTGATAGGTTCTCTTTAAGGCTGTGGACCTGATCCATCAAACACTTTGTGCCAGAAATCTGATGCACATTTATTTGAAACTTAGCAAACTTACAAAAATGTTGATACTTTTTAAATTTTTTAAGCCAGTTCTAGCATCTTTCTGAAACAGTGGGTGCAATGTAGTGAGGAGGGGGCATGGCCGAGCACAGTTGACAATTTTATCATAATTTAAACTACAATAGTCACTGTAGTACATTTCTTACATTTATGTATGAAAACTGACAGGTACGCTTCTTATTCCAGCACTTCTTTCATCAAGACTGGCATACAAATGGCTCTCGAATAGTAATCATGTATTTTACTGATACTTTGTATTTTTTTACATTTTGTGATTTTTTTTTTTCATAGTACAATCTTAATTGAAAAACTAAATCAATAATCTTACAATTTTCACACTGGCCACCGAAGCTATTTTAATCTTGGATGTCCTATCCTTTCAAGAACAGTTTACAACCGTTTCCAGTTCCAGGTTTACAAAAACTGATCATCTGTCACGAGTGTCTCATGGCCTGATCTGATCTTGTGGAGATCTGGAATCAGAAGGTCAGAATGCTTAAATGTCGCAGATCCTCTTTTGTGCCTGCTCATCACTTATTCTGAGTAGGAGCCTATTTACTTCCATCTGGTGCTAAAAGGGTTAAGGTTTCTTTCTAGCCTGCTGTGAGTAGCATGTGGTGGTTATCTCGTCTGCTGCCAGGGCATTCCGCTATACAAGTCTACGCCTCACGCCTCCCTATGCCAGCTGTAGTTCATTCTTAGCTGACCTGAGAAGGAGCTGTCTTTGGAGAAAGCAGTGGTGAGCTTTCCAGCATATGCAGTGGAGACTCCCTGGAGAAGAATTGGAGTCTATGTTGTATCTGTTTTCCTGTCTGTCTTATCTGTGTGTTCCCTTGCACTCCTGCTCCTTTTCTCCTGGGGGAATAATTGCGAATTATCTAGGAGTATAGCAAGATATGAGACCCAGACGTCTCCACTATCAGAGATAATCCTGGTGAAAGGGATAGCCAAGGGTCCCCTAGCTTGAGAGATAGTAAAGGCGCCCTTTGTCCCTTGGTTTCCTATGGTCACAGCGTGCCATAACCCCTCTATACACAACTGATAACACAGGATCTACCATTCACAATGCATAATTTTCATATCCATGCCGTTCCTTGAATTTCAAGGACCACACAGACAGGCACGGATCTGTGCCAACGGACCATTTTTTGACTAATCCGTTATCACTTAGCAGAGATAGGGCTGGGAAGAGCTGTACCTTGCTTTGATCATGCTCAGTACAGCAAAACAGATCTGTTTCACAGATTCGTACAGATCCGTCTCCATAGAGCTGTTATTTGACATGGACAGCTATGGATCAGTGTCTATTTGTTGGTGTCAGTGATTTTCAAGGCAGCACAAAATCAGAACAGTCTCCAAATCTGTATGCATGAAAAAAGCAGACACAAACGGATCAGTGACAAAACTGACAAACACGGATGGCCACTTAAGGACCAATCCATGCCCATAGGATAACATGGGGGCCAAAACGGATCCGTGGCTATCTGTTTTAAAACACAGATAGAATAGACACAGATCAGAAATTTAGCAGTGTGGAAGCAGCCTGGCCCGGCCCGTCACAATGACCTTTGCACAGGCTTATCAAACCGTTCAATACAAAAGATAGTCAAATCCTGACAATAGTAGTCATGGTAGCAATAGTAGCAATCTACATAAAGTCTTTCTGATAAAAACAAAACAGGAATTAGATTCTAAAAATAATAAGTGAGCACTGTAAAAATGACAACATTTCTCACTTTGCTTTTAATTTTTTTTTATAAAAAATTATGACCTGGAGAAAAAACATTGCCATTTTTTCTTCAAAAATGTATTTACCACAATAACATGTAAGGTTGTATTTAAGAAGTACTCCATAATTGACCCTTAACCTGTTCGCAATGGGCTCAGATGATAAATACATGACTTGTCTTTTGCAGACATTGCAGTGAGTTGCAGGTTGTATTGCAGTGATGGGAAAAAGCAACTACCGTAATTAATCATCTTCTTTAGTGTGAATGAGCCTGTGAGTGTGATTCTGTTTCGAAGTGTGATTTGGATTAAGTGTGTGACTTGTGATTGTGTCTTTGGATTCAGGCAGTTTAGAAGGGAGTAATTTGTGCTGAATCACTGTTTGCATTTATTTTATTTGTATTTACTTAATATTCCTATGTTGTGTAATCCATATTAGGAAAATCTGCCCCATTATTAACATAGCCATCCATTGTAAATCTTGTCACATGTATGCAATCCTTGACCAGCCATTTGTCTGTGGATTTTCTTTGTAAGATGTGCGCATGTTGTGCATTTGGAAACTCAGGAACTGGATCTAAATCAACAGCTGGCAACACTGAGATCCATAGACATTATGGAAAAGAGTTTGCTGCTCACTGGGGTATATGTGGGGGAGGATCATAGTATGGAGCTTCAGGATAGTTAGGCAGCTAGCTGGGTGACAGAAGGCGGAGTAGAGGGAAGAGTGCCAGGGAGTCCTAGGAGTACTAGGCAGTCTTGAGCTTACACAACCCCAAAAATTTGCTAAATTGGCAAATGAGAGGGAAGTGTCGGTACAGAGATAGCACTGCTGCTGCAAGACACATATTTTGAAAGCTGGAGGAATATCTGCTCCAGTAAGGGAGGAAATAGGAGAGCAGGGCAGGCCAGACAGGTGCTCATAGTTGAGGAGTCCATTATTAGGGTAACAAGGCAACTTTTCGTAAAGACAGGGATCGCTGAACAGTGTATTGTCTTGCTAGTGCTTAAGATAGGCACATTGCTGATCGGTTTGACAAAAAACTAGGAGCGGCTGGTGAGGACCCAGTGGTAATGATGCACCAATGACAAAGTTTATGGACCTTTTAGCTACCTTTTAAGATGATTTCAGGGAATTGGGCCGTAAGCTTAAAGCAAGGACCTCAAAAGGTGGTACTTTCTGAAATAACTGCCTGTAACACGTGCCATGCCAGAGAGGCAGTGGGAGATTAGGGAGGTGAATAAGTGGTTTAGGACTTGGTATATGAAGGAGGGTTTTGGGTTTCAAGGGAACTGGACCGACTTTTCTGCTGTTATAAGCTAGGGATGGGCTACATCTCAATGAGGGGGGCAGCTGTGCTGGGAGAGAAAATGGCTTGAAGGTTGGAGGGGTGTTTAAACTTGGGACTGGGGTGGAAAGCAATTACTGTACAGGAGGGGAAGATGGTACAGACAGTGACCTGGGCACAAGTAATGAAATTTGGGGTGGCATGTGGGGAGGTGTACATTCAATACACTAAGCAGGAATTGAGGTATAGAGAAAGGCATAACGTACATGTACACTAATTCCAAAAGCCTTACCAACAAGGTGGATAAATTAGAATTAATATTGTTGGAAGAAAATTATGATATGGTGGGGATATCAAAGACATAGCTGGACGAGAGCTGTTACTGGACTGATGATTTACAGGGCTATAGTCTGTTCAGTAATGACTGTACAAATGAGCCAGGGGGGTGGGTTTGATAATATGGAAATCGTTCTTGAAATCCATTGTACATGATATGTTAGGCAAATCAAAATGTAGAGTCTCCATGGGAAAAGATAAGGGGAGGGAGAAATAATAAGAAAATACTGAGGAGTGTTTCTTAGTATTAACATTAAGATCGACTGGCACACCTGTCAGTGGAGGTGGGAGCATGAAAAAACCATTGCTATATAAGAATTATCTGCTGCACACTACACGTTATAAGGTATAGGTATACTAGGTATGGCATAATGGCTGAACAATGAATAAAGCTAATACAAATTTGGGTGAGGAAAATGCAGAAACTGCTAGGAATGTACATGGAAAAATGAGAACTTTAGCTGATGTAATGCATTACACGTGAGCCCGATAACCACCAGCGACAAGGTATTCTCATGTATATCGGGTCCTACCGTATGCCTCTGTCTGCAGTGTAAAAAGCATGTGAGGATATAAGTGCCTCTGGGTGCATTTTAAAACCTGCGTGTATGGGTGTGGTTGGAAAGCTCTCAAATCAAGGAAACAAATTAGATGGTAAACTGGACCTTGTCGCTGGTTATCGGGCTCACGTGTAATGCATTACATCAGCTAAAATTCTCATTTTTCCATGTACATTCCTAGCAGTTTCTGCATTTTCCTCACCCAAATTTGTATTGGGTTTATTCATTGTTCAGCCATTATGCTATACCTAGTATACCTATACCTTATAATGTGTAGTGTGCAGCAGATAATTCTTATACAGAGTGTTTGTTAGTAGTCTCCAGCTCTAATGGAAGCTTCAAAAAATATATTCATAAAGCAAATAGATAAGGAATTGAATCATGGAGAAGTCATTATTATGGGGGACTTCAACTACCCTGATATAAATGGGGGAACAGAAACTTGTAGGTCTAGCAAAGGAAACAGGTTTTTGACAACATTAAGTCAATTACCTTTCACAAATGGTTCAGGACCCAATAAGGAACAGGGCATTGCTGGACCTAATATTCACCACGTATCAAGTATTCTTGTTGGGAGCCCCTTGGTTAATAGTGATCACAAAGCAATATGTTTACATGTATCTTGGTCTACAAGAACACAAAACTTCATGAAGGTGCATTTTCAAAGGTTAAGAGATGATGTTAGTGCAATAAACTGGGAAAATGTCCTGAGAACTAAAAGTACGCACAGTTGCGTGTATTGAAACAGAATAAAAAATGAGGGAAAAAATGCAAATTAGACATAATTTCACACAAAACCTCAAAATTGGTCTGAAAAACATTGTTGGCACCTTTCCAAAATTGTGGATGAACAACTTTGTTTCAAGCATGTGATGCTTGTACAGATTCACCTGTGGCAAGTAACAAGTGTTGGTAATATGAAAATCACCCATAAAACTAGATAAAAAGGGAAGATGTTAACTCAATCTTTGCATTGTATGTCTGTGTGTGCAACACTAGGAATGGAGAACAGAAACAGTAGAAGAGAATTGTCTGAAGACTTGAACCAAAATTGTTGAAAAATATTGACAATCTCAAGGCTACAAGTGAATCGCTAGAGATCTTTATGTTCCTTGGTCCACGCTGCACAACATAATCAAAAACTTAACAACTCATGGCACTGTAGCTAATCTCCCTTAACATGAATGCCAGAGAAAAATTGATAAAGTTGCAACACAGGATAGTCTGGATAGTGACTAAACAGCCCCAATCAAGTTCCAAATAAATTTTAAGCTGTCCTGCAGGCTCAGGGTGCATCAGTGTTAGCATGAGCTATCCTTCGACATTTGAATGAAATTAAATGCTATGGCAGGAGACCCAGGAGGAACTTACTGCTAACACAGAGACCTAATCCTAGACTGCAGTTTCCTAACATATACCCAAGTAAGCCAAGATTCTTCTGGAAAAGCATCTTGTAGACAGATGAAACCAAGATGGAGCTTTTTGGTAAAGCACATCAGTCTACGGTTTACTGAAAATAAAATGAGGTCTACAAAGAAAAGAACACACTACCTACAGTCACATATGGTGGAGGGCCAAAGATGTTTTGGAGTTATTTTGCTGCCTCTGGCACTGGGTGCCCTGACTATGTTCAAGACATCTTGAAATCTGAAGTTTACCAAAGGATTTTGGGTCACAGTGTAATGCCCAGTGTAAGAAAGCTGGGTTTGTGTCCTAGGTTTTGGGTCTTCCAGCAAGATAATGACTCCAAACATGGTTCAAGAAGCACCCAAAAATGGGTTGAAACAAAGCGCTAGAGAGTTCTGAAGTGGCCAGTAATGGATCCAGATCTAAATCCCATTGAACACCTGTGGAGAGATCTTAATTTCTGTTGGCACCCTTCAAATATGAGACTCCTGGTGCAGTTTGCAAAAGAAGAGTGGTCTAAAATTCCAGTTGAGAGGTGTAAGTAGCTTGTTGATGGTTATAGGAATCGACTGATTGCAGTTATTTATTTTAAATTGTATATAACCATATATAAAGCTGAGAGTGTCAACACTTTTGTCTGGCCACTTTTGGAATTTTGTATGAAATTATGTCCAAATTGCATTTTTCTTCTTCTGTTTTCTTGTTGTGTCCAATACACACAAAAAGGAAATAAATGTGCATAACAAAATATCTGCAATTACAATAATTTTCTGGGAGAAATATGTGATTTTCTAGAACAATTTCAAAGGTGCCAAAACTTATTGCTATGGTTGTGAATACTGTGAGGGAGCAACTGGCTCTCTTGTGAATGGTTGGTATGTATCAGAGATGGCTGTCAGGTGCGATGTAAACCTGGAATGTTTACTCTGGGTCTTGTAATTGTACAATTTTTGTTAATATATTCAGGGCTAGATTTTACAAATAGTCAGAGTGCTGGGCGGGTGTGGCTATCCACATACCTCCATCCAAGGATGTGTCTCATGTGTTTATAATCAGACTGTTTGATCACATGGCCCCCTTTGTTTGAAAGCAGAAGAATTCCTGGAAGTCACACTGTCAGGAGACAGTTTGTGAAGCCATAGCTCTTGAAAGGTTACCTCATAGAAAGGTGGTTGTGTGTGCAGACCAGAGGTCAGTGAGCAAAGGTTGTGGCAGTAAGTCTTATCACAGAGGCTACAGAGAGAGGATGCTTTTGTTTTAACACTACCATGACATCAGGTTAGTTGCCTATCGCAGACCCAGCACAATGGGTGAGGGGCGCAAAAGCCAATCACAGGCGCTGCCACAGAGAGTGGAGCAGGGGCAGAAACCTGGAAACATAACATACATTCTAGCATCTAGGTAGATGCTAAACACTCTCTGTGACAGCACCTGTGCTTGGCTGTTGCACCCCTCACCAGTGAATAAGCAGGATGTTAATTTACGGTCCCAGAACTACAAAAGAGCGGACCCCGGTAAGTATGAGATGTTTAATTTGCTATTTTATAACTCCTTACTTGTGTCTTATAATTCAATATTCTGTCGTAGGTCTCTACAAAACTACTGGATCAGTCTGGAATGAAACTATACAATATGAGTATGCAAAGGAACACACATCTTCAGATTTATTGTCTTTGAAGTCTTTTTTTCTCTGTGGAATGAATGTGACTGTCATAGAGGAAAAGGTAATAATGAATCCAGTTCAGTACATAGAGCACACAGTCCTTTATCATCCAGTATTTAGCATATAGAAGAAATATTTATTCCTGCAAAAACTTAACACATAATATCCGTGTTACTAATACACTGACATTTCTAAACAGTGATTAAAAGGTATCTTTACAACTGAAAGTGGTCAGTAGGGGTATAAATACATGACGCAAATACTGATTTTTGTGTTCTATGTAAGTGTATTGAGCATGGCTGTGCCTCTATAGTCGGATTTTGGCATGAGTATGTATATTAAATACTGGTGGCCATGCAACCGCCATTCCTGGCTATGACACCGGCGAATCCTCACAGTCCATGTGTTGTGAAGATTCACAAATAGGGGGCTATTAAGAATAGTAATGCATTCTTTTTATTGGTAATTCCTTTATGTTACTGGGGCTGGTATATAACCCCGTTTTCAAATGAATTTCTGTTTTAGGCTTTTAGGCTGCATAGCAGATGTCTGGTTCTCCTACGATCCAATAGGTCCTCTGTTCCCACCTTGCACACAGTGATGATATATGTTCACTGGGTCTGGAGGAGAAAGCACAGAGAGTGCATTCTAATCTATATACACAGGTGTTGGATCAGAGCTGTGTATATAGTGATGGAGAAAGTAAATGTGGTAGTCAACTATGCTTATCCTCTGTCTGGGAAGTCTTGCTGTCTGTGACAGCTGTCTGTCTCCCCATGCCCATGCCCACTCTCCTGCTAGCGGTTTACACTGCATTACCATTTTAGAACTCCAGTACAGAGCGCAGTGTGGTCTGTTCAGATTTATAAAGTCTATAGGCAGTCCATATGTAGGTATTGTAAAAAAGAAGTGGTATGAGATATGGTAAAGTAATGTTCTACCTTTACTCGTTAGGGTTCAACTAGATACCGGGTTTCTTGTAGCACAAATGCATCTAAACAGAGTTTCATTGGAAATAATAAATTACCTGGTACAAGTAAAAAATAAAACAAAAACAAAAACAATAACAGTATAGTACATGGACTAGCTCCAGCATCAGGATGTTCTTTGCAGATGTAGTTAGTATATTCTGCGCTCCCGTCCTATTCCTTTTATGAAGGCAGCAGTCGCAGTGTCGCTTTTGTGGTATATATGCTCCTGCCCCAGTGTCTTCTATGCTACGGTATATACTAGTGCATCTCTGTGAATTAGAATATTGTTAAAAAGTTAATTTATTTCACGAATTCAATTCAAAAGTGAAATGCATCTATTATACAGAGTCATACAAACAGAGTGACCTATTTCAAGTGTTTATTTCTGTAAATGTTGATGATTATAGCTTACAGCCAATGAAAACCCAAAAGTCATTATTTCAGAAAATTAAAGTAGAGAGGATGAAGGGTTATAAATCACGCTGCTGTATTCCACAAGACATCAAAGGGTGAATGTAAAATTGATTTATTAATCAACGTGTTTCAGGGCTTCCAGAAAGGCCCTGAAACATCGCACTATTACATTGATTTTTAATGATGTTCTAATTCATTGAGATGCACTAGTATATGATGTAGTCCCAGTCTCTCCCATTTGATGTAAGCTCCAGTCCCATTGTATCCTATGTGATCTATAAACAGTAGTCCCATTGTGTGATTTATATACACTAGCCCCAGAGTCTCCTATGTGATGTATACCACAGTTTGTGTCTATGTGATATGTATGTACCTGTCACAGTCTCCTATGTTATGCATATATTCCAGCCCCAGTGTCCCCTATCTGATGTATATGCATTAGCCTCAGTATATCATGTATGATGTATATGCACCAGTCCCAGTGTCTACTATGTGAGCTATGTATGTTATGTATATGCTCAAGCCAGTTTTACTACTGGTAAGGCATCCAATTGTTGCAATGAGATATATGTTTATATGTTTAACGTTAAAGGTAATGTCCACTACTCAGACAAGCCCCTCTCAATCACTGTTTCTCCTAAGTAATATAATAAGATATGAAACTATACTCTCCTCCAGTGCCGGCGCTGTTCCAGTGGTGTCGCCACTGGCTCTCCCAGGATTTATGTGACATTGGACGCAGGGACCTTGTGACACAATCAGCAGCCACTTCACTGTTCACCAACTTCAAATAATCAGACTTTTGGAGGAAATCATAGAGCAGCTGCAGCTCTCACCTCCTCTGGGTGTCCGTTACGTTCAAATGAGGAGACAGTGAAAGGACCACTAATTGACCACAGTGATTGTGTAACATTGAGCCCGGGAGAGCCAGTGTCAATACCGGGGAGGAGTATAGTTGTTGACATTTTATTTTGAAGAAAACATACTGTTTGAAAAGTGGTTGTCCAAGTAGTGGGAAAATCCCTTTAATAATCTGTATCAGCCAACAATAACATCATCATAAAGGGAAAAACAGTCAATGCTATAAGGTAAATTTATTCTGTTGATATGTTTTCTCTAAGTGAATTATTTTATGAATGTATATGAAGTGTTCATAGGCCAGCTGCTTTTTTATCTAAGGCTGATGCTCACCACTAATTAGCAAATATGCATAACTGCAGAGCTTGTTTTTATATATATTATAAAGTAGCAATGTTAATGCAGGCAAACACAATGTTAAAGACATTAATGACCAATAATCCTGTCACTTTTGCAATGATGCAAAATTCCCCTTTCTATTAGATCCTCTCGTGGCCCAAAGATCCAGAGGAGATTGCTGCTGTATCAAAACTTGATAAAAATGCTGGTGGAAGGGACAAGGAAAAAGAGAGGGCCAAAAGTGGTTCAAGGGTAAGTTTGGGTTAGCACAAAACCTGTGGAGAAGTAAAGTCTTGGTACCCTCCTTCTTCATAAATGCTTATTATTGGTGCACAAGCCAGTCTCAGGATACCTCCTATGAGAACACAAGGATAGGGCTTTGAAATTCAACATGCTAAATCCTTCTTTCATCCATCGTTATCAGCTTGGGAAAGTCACGTGGACATGCAGATAAAATAGTTGGGCAGTCATGCCAAAATCAGGAGGGTCAGAATGGAATGGGGGTGTAATTGGGGTTTACTTTGCTCTAATGTGTATGGGTATATCTGAGCTGCTGATCTGTAAATAATAGAAGAAAATCCAAAAAATGTGTTTTGGATATTACTTTAGAACTACATTTATATTTTCAGGGAAGTAAAACTGATGGAAAGAATAAGAAGAAAAAAGAAAATCTAATTGAGCTTCGTCATGATCCCCCAATTGTGAAGACTCTGGGATCAGCAGTAATGCCATTAAAAAATCTGGTCTCCGGAGAGATGCAAAGCTTTTCCATTTGTAATTTGGAGCCATTTTACAACTTAGAGCAGCGAGATTCAAATGACAAGGTGATGCACCTGCACGTTAAGAGTAATCTACTACAATAGAAAATACATTTTTCAATAATTATTTGGGTACAATGATCATGTACAGTACATTATGATGGTTTTGTGCTAGACCCATAAAGAGCACAATTTAGTCTGCTACATTCTTTGTATACGTCAAATTGTTGATTTTTGACAAAATGTAGTATACAGTTATTACACATATTTGCTATAGCTTCAGTCACATTACCATAATGATGTTAGAATACTTAAAGATCCCCAAAGTATAAAGTCATTGTGTGGTTAATTGTTGTCTTTACATTGTCTTCTTATATAAACCCCTCAACACTGAAATTGCAACACCAACAAGGAAATGGCGTGGAAATATGGAGATCACAGGATTAATAGACATTTTAAGAATATGCAAATGATGAAAAAATGGAAACAGTCATATAATTTTCAAATTACTCTGATTTCTTCAGCATTTTATATGAGTGTCACATGTAGAAATACATGCACTAACACAACTTGGCATTTTATCAATGAGATTATTAATGGTTATCTAACAATTGTTCTGCCACGCTGAATGCATTTGAGCACACTAATCAACCAGATCCACAAGCAACAGGAGGAAAGAGGCACAAGTGTAGTAATGAAGCTTTTAAGTGAGGCTGGTCCTCTCAGCTGTCCCCTCCCTGCACCATGTAACTACCGCAAGCTTGATTAAAAGCGACATCAGCACAGCATCCGGAGAGTGCCGTCTTCACTGCTTTATTATTTCTGTTAATCAACCAGTTCCGCTGCTGGCAGCGTCCCTTGCAATCACCGACCAATCATGTCCAAGATTTGCTCAATGGGAGACAAGTCCAGAAATGTTACAGGCCATGGTAGCAGGCTGTCAATAACACAAGCAACATGTGGCCTGGTGGAGTTATTTTGTAAAACAGCTTCTAGGACACTTTGGAGCAATGACCATACTACTATTTCCATGATTTAAATCAAAGTTATGCCGAGCTGTTAGTATTCTTGCAGTGAAGACTACTGTGCTTGGCTACCACACACTCTGTCATCCCATATCATAATTCCAGGAGTAGGATTGATGTGAAGACCTTTAATGGAGTTGCTTATGTGATCTTCAAACCAATCTCAGGTTGTTATTGCTTCCAAGACAAAAGCAGAACTGATTGCTGAAGACAATAAACCTATATTCAAGCCAACAGTATACATCTGGCCACTACGTGGGCGATGCCATGAAGAGGCCTTCACAAGTGAATATTATACCAGTTGAAATGCTGGTGTGGTGTAGGGTGGCATAATATATGGAATCCAGACCCCTCTAGTTTTCATTACAGGTACAGCAAGAGCTCATCGTTAAATTGTTATGGTCATGAAACCAGTGGTACCAGTGGCCATTTCTCTATGGTGTTTCAGAAGTGATTTTTCACCATGACAGTGCAGGGCTGTTAAAGCAGCCCATGTGACCAGAAAGAACTACCATGGCCTCCAGTAGCTTCAAATTTGTCTCTCATCAAGCACATATGGAGCAGTAAATGCAAAAGGAGCTGACAGCAGCGGATATTGATGATTTACCCAAATGTATTCGGCATGGCAGAACATTCCTCGGTCAGCCATTAATAACCTTACTGATTGCAGCTAAGGCGTGTACTTGTGTGTATTTCTGTGACACTCATACTAAACAATAATAAATCAAGATTTTCCTTAAATATTTCTATTTGTCATTTTTTACATATTGTTAACATGTCTGTCGATCCTGTGATTTCCATAATTTCAAGACTTTTCCTACTTGATTTTGTAATGTCAATGTTGAGGCGTGTACATAATCCTAATTACTAAACCAACTATGATTCTATTTCAGAGCCCTCAAAACAGCAACAAAACCAAGGAGCGTAAGTTGAAAAGTGGTAGTGAAACTGCTGACTCTCCTAAGACATCTCGCTCTTTATCAGGTAATCTTTGACTTATTTTACTTTTTTTTTTTTCTTGATACTGCTGAAATAACCTGAAATCATATCCGATTATATTTAAATGACTCAACATTGAAATTGCAATACTAAGAAGAAGAGTTGTGAAATTATTAGCTTGAGAGACATGTTAATTTTATGCAAATTATGAATAAATGGAAATAAAATATTTAAAACATCTCAATTATGAGCACCACAAGCAGAAATACACACAACCGGAATTCTATTATTGAGGTTATTAATGGTTGTCTGAGAAATATTCTGCCACTCTGAATGTACTATGGCACACAAATCATCAAGGTCTGCTGCTGACACCTTGCTTTACAATTGCCAAACAATGACATGCCAGATATGTTTGATGGGACACAATTGTGTAATCACTGTGGGCCATAGTAGCATGTTTAGACCAGATGAGTTGTTCAAATTAGAATGAGCAGCTTGTAGGCAGACAGCGTTGAAATACAGCTCCTTGTGCACTTTCATGTTTCCTTGTGAAGACGTCTTCATGGTGTGGCCCATGAGGTCTCCAGACCAATATTTGGCATTCATTGCATGCAAGACAAAAGAAGCACTCATCACACCATTCCATTTTCCATTACTGTCTTGATATGCACCATGACAGTCTTTGAGAACAGAGGCTTGAGATGAACGTAATATCTGTATCTGGCTATAAAGTCGTGCTAACTCCTTTTGATGGTTGGTTTGAGACACTGATGCCTGTTTGAGGCTTTGCATGTGAGGTATAATTTAACTTGCAGTACATAATAGATCTCTTTTGCCATTCTTCGAAGCAGAACAGAGACCACATTGACAACGCTATGAAGAAAACTTCACGAGGATACATAATACCAGTCTCACTACTTGTATTATTGTGTTGGTTGGAATAGCTAGACCCTTCTAGTCTTCATTACGTATACACCAATAGCTTGATGTTACAATGATTACAGAACCAGGGCTGCCTCAGGGGCTCACTGGCATGATTCCTCTCAGGGGCCTGCTGAAGCAGAGGGGCCCGGCAAGTTGCAGCGGGCGGGGCCATGGACATGCAGGGGGTGGGACCACAGACGTGCAGGGGCAGGGGCATTTCCTCAAAGCAGGGCCCAACTTAGACCAATCAAAATCAACAGGTGCACATCCTGGGCCCTCCCAAAAACTTCATCATGTCCCTGTTTCCCCCCAAGCTGATCATATGATCTCTGACTCCTTCCCTCCATGTGACATCATCACAGGTCCTGTGGTTGTGTATCTGTGTGTCTAGTATCTGTCTGTACACACCACCATACTATATATGCAGGTCCACATTACAAGCTGTATTAGTGTGTCTATATACTGTATGTATATAGTGTGGACCTGTATATACAGTATAGTGCTGTATATAGAAGATATAGAGCTGAAAATCTCTAATATGCATACGGCCAGCAGCTGTCTCCATTGTGTATACGGCTTGCAGCTGTCTCCATTTTGTATACAGCTAGCAGCCATCTCCATTGTGAATACAGCTAGCAGCAGTCTCCATTGTGAATACAGCTAGCAGCAGTCTCCATTGTGAATACAGCTAGCAGCAGTCTCCATTGTGAATACAGCTAGCAGCAGTCTCCATTGTGAATACAGCTAGCAGCAGTCTCCATTGTGAATACAGCTAGCAGCAGTCTCCATTGTGTATACAGCCAGCAGCAGTCTCTATTGTGTATACAACTATTGTGTATTCAGCCCAAAGCAGTCTCAATTGTGTATGTGTAGTGTATATATATAATATGTATGTGTGTATGTATGTTTCGGTGGAGGCAGAGCCTGGGCAGAGGCAGAGCTGGAGTGGAACCTGAATGGAGGCAGAGCTGGGGTGGAGCTTGGGTGGAGGCGGAGCTGGGGTGGAGCCTGGGTGAAGTCTCAGGAGACTTCAAAATGTTGCCATTGAGGGGCCTTGAAATTCCTAGTGGCACATGCACAGAACCAGTAGTATGGCAATTTCTCAAATGTCCCAGGAGTAATTTTTTAATAAACAAATTCCAGGCTGCCTCTTGTTCTTGTTACTATGACCAGCTGGCATGTTCTAAATATGTTACTATGGCCTGCAACATCTCCAGACTTGTCTCTTTTTGAGTATATCTGGGTCTGGGATGTTATTAGTTAGCAATTGCAAAAGGAACTTCCAACAGCGGGTCTAGATAATTTCCGAACCCAGGTGCATTCAGTGTGGCAGTACATTCCTCAGACAACCATTAATAACCTCATTGATAGCAGCCCAGGTGTGTTAGGCTGCATACTCGCGATGAGTAGACGCAGCATTTTGGACACAGCGTCTTGCCGCTGCGTCGTACAGTATCAGCATAGTGGATGGGATTTTAAGAAATCCCATGCCCACTATGCTTAACTCGACCGCAGCGTTCTTTTAGCTGCAGTGCAGGGTGCCGGCATTTCACTCCTCCTCCGCATGTTCATTTCATGCTGCGGAGTCACAAGCGGCTGTCATTGGGTGGACTGCAGGGAGAAGCCGCTCGGACATCTGCTGCACATGGTGAGTACAGGGCAGCTGCAGTCTCCCTGCAGCCACCCGTGGGTTCACTCAGGTCCGGAGGAGCTGCGTCCATCACGCAGCTCCTCCAGACCGTGAGCACATACCCTTAGAGTGTGTATTTCTGTGGTGCTCTATACTCAATAAATTGATAAGTTGTGAAAATTTAGTTTCAATTTTGAATACTAGAGCATTTTCCCTTTAAGTGGGAGGAAGCGGAATTTACATATTTGAGAATTAAAACTACAAAATTTGTAAATCTAATTAAGTTGAACTGCGAATCATTGATTTCAGAAGTTCATGGGGACTTGGAAAGGTAGACCCTTCTCCCACTGTCCTGGGTTGCCAGAATACAAATTGTAAAAATGATGTTGCTGCCTAAGATTACCTACTTGTTTAGATGTCTCCCTCTCAAATTCCCATCTAGATGGATAGGGCTCCTACAATCCCTACTTGGTAAGTTTATTTGGAAAAACAAAAAAACAAGAGTGGCGGGCAAGGCTCTTCATTTCTAATATTCTCGTGGTGGGAGTACGAAATCTGTCTTTGTACCACAAGGCGGCCATACTCGAGGCTGCAAAAGATTGGAGGGCTGGGGATCTTAATTATAGGTGGCTCCAAATAGAAGACAGTTTGCTTCTCACAGGTCTACTAGACATTTGCTGGAAATCAAGCTACTGAAGCCCCTGAAATCGAATTTCACCTTACATATGATGTCCTCATTGATTTCTGATTGGAATAACTTTGGATAGAACACTGACAAAATCCCTATTTAAATACATTTCTGTAAAAGCGATCGAAGCACACACCTCTGGGTTGTCTCTAGACCTGTGGGTGAAATCAGGTGTAAGCACGCTTGACAAATTCTTAGATGGCCCTGTATTCCCCTCCTTTGCAGACTTGTCCCAATGTTACAAGATTCCCAAAACGTGCTTTTATCAGTACCTTCAAATCCATCATTCTATCCAGTCATGCACATTTCCAGCTTGGTGAAGCCCTGACCCATCAGACATGATGCAGACATACTTTAAAATAGAATACCCCAATGAACATGGATTGTCTCTGGTCTATAGGACTCAATTCGCCAGCAGAGTCGGTCAAACGCCCTTATATAAATGTCTGGGAGGAGGCACTCTTTCACATCCACCCCCAAACAACTAAAGAAAATGCATATCAACTGGTATCTGACCCTTATAAAATTTCCACATTTAACAAATCATATTCTCCATTATGCTGGAAGGGATGTGGTAAAAAAAGGGGATCTGGGTCATGTGTGGTGGTGCGGCGTGCCCCAAGATAGGAGAATTCTGGAATCGAGTGGCAGACTTAATCAGAACCTTGATAGGTTTCCCTTTAACTCTATAGGGGCCCTTTGCAGTCTTAAATATTGGGTTGGACCTTCTTCCCCCAAACTTAGTTCCAGTGATAACCTATGTTTTGACAGCAGTCCATCAGAGCTTAAGACACTGGAGGGAAGCTCCTACAGCCACACAGGAGGAACTCATTGGTAGGATAAATTCTCATTATCTACATGAACGTTGTTTGGTTCACTCGATAAAACAAAAAGAACGAGTCAGTCACCAGTGGAAGATTTGGGAGACTTCTGGATTGGCGCTAGCTCACACTTAGGATGGTTATAACATTTTTCCTCTGAATGAGAAAAAAGCTAGATCACCTAGAGAATAGGTCACAAAGAAATAACTTGCATTTAGTAGGTTTCCCGGAGTCTGCCCTTATGCCCAACTAAACGACATCTGTGAACAGGACCTCCCGATGGCCCTAGGTCTTAAGCGCTAATGCAGAGTGAAGAGAGCGCACAGAGTAGGGCCCCCGCATTCTGCGGCCCAAGCCATACCACGGAAGCAGGTGAATTTATCTGGTGAAGGTACACCACCACCTAAGCCCTGCCAGGTGATCACGAGATACCTCGACTTTAAAGAAAAGGAGGCCTTTTATGCAGGCATTCAGAATATGCAGGCAACCACTCATGCTGAGAGGCTACAAAATAGTCTTGTTCAATTACTACTCTGCTGAAGTGTCAAGAAAACATGAATGCTTCAATGAAGTTTGCAACCTTCTTTTAAAAAGAAATACCCCTTTCCAATTATTATACCCGGCGACCCTCAAGGTGTCGATGGGGGATGGTTCCACGTCATATTTTAAAAACACAGATGAAGCGCTACGATGATTCACCACAAGTAGCAAGGGGAGTTCACCATCCTGTCACTCAACACCCTCAAGTGAAGGAGAAAGTGATTAGATCTCCCAAGGTTTATCTTCTGAATGCTTCCCCAGAGTGGTCAAGGAGGTCACCAATGAAGGAACACTATCCACAACCCCTAAAGAAAAGAGGAGATCATTGTCTGAGCCGGGACAACGGAGTAGGATTGACGTACAAACGGCGCAAACACCCTCTATGAGGACTGGTTGTATGCCAGTTGGGGACAACCTGATGAGCAGCATTGATTTTTGGGAGGGGGAACCTGATCTTTTTTCTTCTTCTTATTTACATAGGAATTATGGAAGTCCTTTGCCTGATAATGAGACGTAGGGGAGGTGGGGGGAGGGACTTGAGGAGTTTGGAGCACGAGGTAGAGCGCTCAGCTGCACATATCAGTCTTCTAGGTTCTTGGGTTTGTGGTTACTTGTTGAAGAATATGTTTGGGATGAGGGGGGTGGGGAAGACAGGAGAGGGGTGCTGACCAAAATAAGTATCACTATAAAACAACACCAAGACATCTCTAACACGCCAAGGGTAGTAAGGGATAATGCTTAGATTAATGATGTGTACTGTCAAGGGATTAAGGACTCCAGGTAAACGGTCCATGATACTACGACATCTAAAAAAATTGAAAGAATTGTTTTGTTACAGGAAACTCACTCAAAACAGGAAGATCTATTTAAAATGCGTAGATTATAGGTGGGAGCAGTTTTTGGATCGGGGCAGTGGGAAGGAAGGCAGGTGTAATGATCCTAATACACAAATCTTTCCCCTATAAATTAATGACAAGAGTGATGACGAGTGAAGAGATATAAATATCATACTAGAAAACCAGGGAGTCACCCTTAATATTCACAACATATATGCCCCTAATTCCGACCAAAAACTATTTTTAATCAAACTTCAGGGGATGATAAACATCACATTATTGTCTGGGGCGACTTCAACTTGGTCATGTCTATGGAGGAAGACAGGCAGAAAGGGTCGGAAACATTGGATAGGCTTAATCAACCTCTGGGGGTTGGGGGGAAGGCGACGTTCTTCAGAATTTCGCCGGGACCTGGACGTAAGACCTATATGGAGGTTGAAGAACCCGATGGGTAGGGAATTCACCCATTACTCACACCTCCATAGGACCTGGTCCAGAATTGACATGTTTTTGGTCGGCAGTTCAGTGGTGCATAAAGTCAATGATGTAGCGTTGAAATCATGGTTATCTCGGACCACAGTCCAGTATCTATAGAACTGGCAGACTCATATCCTAGAGGCAGCAACTATCTTTGGCGCTTTCCGACCTTTTTACAAGATGACGAAATTGCTTAGCAAAATTGCTGTGTGTGAAGGTACCTTAAGCTGTTTTGGGTGACTAAGGCAGTTATGAGGGGTAAATCATGGCCTACACCATGACTAAGAAGAAGAACATAGCAGTCCATTTCGCAAAACGTAAGGACATCGTGAGACGGGTATATTTACAGTTTAAACAGACGCCATCTCCCAATATGAAAACCAAATGGCAGATTCAGAAAAAAACATTGAAGATTGGGTTAAAGTAAAAGTAAAGGAGGCTATCTATAAATCAGAATGGGAGGCGTAATTATACAGGTATGGAGACAAAGCCAGGAAAGTTCTAGCTAATTTGGCAAGGGGAAAGAGACCAACGACCCTCATAACTGCAATCCAACGCAGAGACGGCACTTAAGCGCACGACTCCAAAAATATAGTAGATGTACTGAGATGTTACTATAGGGACCTCTACTGCTCCCCGGAAGGAAGGGAGGGGGATAGAGAAGCGTGGCTGTCCAGAATACGCCTCCCATCGATAACTCCAGAAGACTTTAGAGTCTCTAAACAGCGCGGTGACTTTGACAGAGGTGTTGGGTGCTATACAGGAACACAGTCACAAGATGGTTTCAGTGGAGGCTTTAACAAATCACTGAAAGACCGGGTGGCACCGCATCTAACCTCATTGTTTAACAACATTTTGAGAGACTAGTGGTTGTCAGATCAAATGAACACAGCACATATCAAATTAATACCAAAAACCTAGATAATCCTGCCAACTATATTCCCATCTCCCTCATTAATTTAGATTTGAAACTTATATCAAAGATAATGGCTAATCATCTGGCATACGTCTTAACCAAACTGATTGGTCCTCAGCAGGCGGGCTTCATGAAGGGAAGAGCAGGTGTTAGTAATATTAGAAGAACTTTACTGGTTTTAGATATACTAAATTTGCAATGAGGAGACGACCACACTGCCCCAGCCATGGTCACTCTGAATGCGGAAAAAGCTTTTGATAATGTCAGGTGGCCATGGCTGGATCTGGTGTTAGATAGGGTGGGCCTGCAAGGACCTTATAGGATATTCCTGAGGGGGTTATACGAGAACCCGAAGGCGAGAGTGAGCACTCCAGGGTTCCTATCCGATGTCATCCCACTGGGGAGGGAAACACTGCAAAGTTGCCTGTTGTCACCGCTCCTCAATTTAGCTATTGAGCCCCTATCCAGATTCCTAAATCAGGGACGAGGATTCGAGGGGATCAGAGTTGGTAAGCGGGTACTATGTTCCAGCTTTTTTGCAGATGACATATATTTCTTTACATGGAGGACCCTATCCGCGATCTGTCAGGTCTCCTTGATCATCTAGACAATTATGGGAGGTTTTTGGGCTTCAAATTGAATAGAGCTACATGCAAAATTTTATTTCTCAAGACAATTAACCTGGCCACATCGTGCTCTAAAGAACTCCTCGGTATCCCTATAGCAAAGAAATAAATCGGTGAAGTATGTAGGCATACATATCGCAAGAACAACAGGTCTTATATACCGCCTCAATTATGATCCGCTAATTACAATAGACAATAGAGACAATCGTCTCTATTGGGGCCGTGCCACCTGGTCAAAATGATGAGCTTCCCAAAGCTATATATCCGCTTCAAACATTGCCTCTCTTAATGCAACACAAAGATACAGAGAGATTAAACCGAATATTTTCGAAATTCATTTGGAACCGAATACGACTAAGAAAACTGATGTTGCCAAAAGATTAGGGCGGATTAGGACTACCTGACGTGAGAGGGTACAATCTTGCTTGTTTGATGAGACATATTCTAGATTGGGTAAGGGGTACAAACAAATACTCAGACTTCGAATTAGTCAGAACTGAGTAGCCCTTGGAGGTTGGTCTCAGTGCTGCACGCATCCAGATCACAAATTACCCATCTACTAAAACATGCAACAATTTTTAGAGACACAATTGCCTCTTGGAAGGCGGTCCGCAAGAAATTACATCTTTCTTGGAGGATCTCCAATTATCAGGATCCGTGGGGACACAATAATTTTCCTCTGAGACGGGAAAAACAGACTTTTCAGTATATGGAAGGAGCAAGGTATTAAGTCGGTAGGTGATTTATTCCATGCCACAGAGACCAGATGGTTGGAAGGGAAGGAGCTTCTGGATAAGTTACATCTGCCGGAATCCCAGGCCCATCAATATACGGTAACCAAGTGAAACACTACATTATGTCCGCTCTATGCAATGTAGAAGCTGAATATGTCACCAATACATGGGATGAACTGACCTCGATCGATGAGGGGTTTACTAACATCTCTACTCGGTACTAAGGGAACATATTCAGCCACCGGGTACCAGAAAATTATATGGGGGTTGGGAACGTCAGCTACATGACCCAGATATAGGAGAAAAAATACAGATGGGGTGGAGAGCGGTTAAAGAAAATATCATTAACGAGAGATGGCGTAATTCTTATTACAGAATTATTAATAGAGCTATATTGGGCTTCAATCTCCGCACTAAAGAGCCGAACTTGGGCAGATCTAACTGTTGCCCAAAGTGTGGGACCCTAAACACGGACATGTTGCATGGTATTTGGAAATGTGGGGTGGTGAATCAATTTGAGGAATATTCAAGAGTACAGTCATGATCTACTGGAGGTGGAAATACCATTAGATTCCACAGTTTGGCTGATCCACTTTTTGGGGAACATAAGGCTGGGGAAACGGAAATTCAGCTATTTCACATAATAGCTTTAGTTGCAAAAAGAATTATATTACGGAAGTTGGTAGACCCCTCTTCCCCTACATTCACAGAGGTGATAGAGGAAATTACAAGAGCCTTGAACACCGAAAAGGTGGCGGCAGAGAGACCGATGGAGAGGGAGACAGGCAAGTTCTTCAAGAAGTGGAGGAAGTTCATAGTCACTAAATTGCCTTCGACAGCTATTCAAAGGAGAGTGGCCCCATTTCAAAATTCAAGTTGGTACCTTATGGAAGATTTCCAAGGCACCCTTGGCAAATTACAGATATCTCCCATTCATTCATCTGATGTGACTGCTGTGATTTCACCCATATTTCTGTGCTATTGTAATGGTATATAATCATTTTAATTACTTAGATTGTTCAGGAATGCTGTAATAAGGTCATCTGTCTGCAAGGCTTTCTAGCCCCCTTTGGCCTGCAACCCTGTTTATTTATCTGGCTTTCATGTTTCCCTGTTGTCTTACGTTAGTGTGATTGATTGATTAACGAGTTAAATTGACCCTGATCTAAGCACAAGCTCCCCTATAAATTTAGACATAGCCTAGGGGAAGCATATGATGTGCAAATTTAAATAAGTGCCGATTTTAAGAAGTGCAATATGCAGTTATACCGGGCAGTGAAACGGGGCAGGACACATATAACAAACTTCCTGCATGGAGAGTGGAAAGATCACGGATATTTCTCACCTGAACTTTGAACTTTGCATGGTTCCTCAATGACAACTTTTTTTTTTTTTTTTTTAATATTCCCCTGGATTATCCATCCACCGTCGGCAAATCATATATATTTATCATCTCATCTGTCTGAGTGGCTCCTCTGCTGCATGTGACCCCCCTCCGCCCCCCAACTGCATTGGACCCTGACTGCACCTCAGCATCTCGCCCCCTGCAGCACCTGATCGCATCCACGGCTGCATCTGCATCTCATCCACAGCTGCATCTCAACCCCACTATTGTACCTACATCCGGTCTCTGACTGCACCGCATCACCCTACTTCAACTGCTGGACTCTGTACGGCTCCATTTACTTTGCGATTGCCTGGACTTGATTGGCACTCACCTGTCCCCTTTTGCTCCAGACCCCTGCCTCTATCTCACCCATCCTACTGCTCCTGTCCTCCTGTCCCCGCCTCCATCCCAACCCCGGCTGCACCACCTCCTCTCAGCTGCTGTTGCCCCCCGTCACCACCACTCCCCATCTGCACCTCACCCCCCTTCTCCACCTCTCACTCCCACTGAATCCTATACCCCCATGCAATGTTTTCTCTTCTCTTCACTCTCACTCCTATCCTACTCCACTTCCTACAACCCCCCTCTGTCCCTCCTCCCGACAACACAAGAACACTCTCCCACTCCATCCTACCTAGCCATCTCACCCACTCCTATGAACTCTTCCTTCACACCCAAGCCTCTATCTCCAAACATGCCCACCAGCCACGCTAGCTGTCATGCCCCCAGCTCCTGACCCTCTCCCTCCTCCTCCTACTTGCTGGTGACATCTCCCCTAATCCCAGTCCTCACCAACACATCCCCACAATCACCCCTAGCCCACGCCCACTCCCCACCATTAATATCCGCAACCCCTGCAACCTTACACCCATCCCCCAAGCCGCCCCTCCCCCAATCCCACTCTCTGGTGCGCTCTGCAATGCCCGCTCAGTATGCAATAAACTCACTTTCGTCCACGACCTCTTCATCACCAAAAAATTCTCTTTCCTTGGCATCACCGAAACATGGCTCAACCCCTCCGACACAACTTCCCCCGCCACCCTCTCCTATGGCGGACTCACCCTATCCCACACCCCCCGCCCCAGCAACTCCCATGGCAGAGGTGTTGGCTTACTCCTGGCCAACAGCTGCTCCTTCCCCTAATTACACCACCCCTCTGCCTCCCACCCCTCCTTCAAGGCGCACCCGTGCGTATCTTCTCCTCCTGCAACCTCCAACTGGCTGTCATCTACCGCCCTCCAGGATCCTCGTCCACCTTCTTCGACCACTTCACAACCTGGCTTCTCCACCTCCGACATCCCCACCATCATCATGGGTGACTTCAACATCCCCATTGATAAACCCCACACTGCTGCCTCAAGACTCCTCTCTCTAACCTCCTCCTTTGGCCTCTCCCAATGGTCCTCCTCAGCCACACACAATAACGGTCACACACTAGACCTTGTCTTCACCCGTCTGTTCCCTCACCGACCTCGCAAACTCAACCCCCCTCCTATCCGACCACAAGCTGCTGACCTTCTCTGCCCTCTCCCCCCGCCATGCTCCCCCCTCTCCGGAAACTCCCTCACCCCCGAAGAAATCTCAAGCTCATTAACTTCCACTCACTCGCCGAGTCCCTCCTCCCTCTCTCTGACTGAGCCTCCTCTCATGACATTGACTCTGCCGCCACCCTCTACAATACCACTCTCGCCACAGCACCCGACCAGGCCGCCCCTCTCTCATACAACAAAACCCGTGCACACAGACAACCTGGCTCACCGCCAGCACCAAAAAACTTTGACGGACGTCCAGGGTAGCTGAACAGAGATGGAAGAAATCCAACTCCGCAACGCACCTCGCTTTATACAAACAGTCCCTCATCAACTGCAAGACAGCACTGACCACCGTAAAACAAGCTTTCTTCTCGTCTCTCATTAGCTCCCTCTCCCACAATCCCAAGCAACTTTATATAACCTTTAACGCCCTACTCCGCCCCTCCGCACCCACTCCCTCTCCCCTCATTACCGCCGACGACTTTGCCAGCGACTTTAAACAGAAGATCGACAAAATCAGAGAAAGCTTCAATTCCCAATCCACTCGGCCCTTCCACTCGATCACCCATCCCCCCTCGACCAAAAGTAACTTCCCCTCCATGACTGAAATGCGTCTCTCCTCCCTTCTAGCACGATCACACCTCACCACTTGTGCCCTCGAACCTCTCCCCTCCCATTTAATCCCTAACCTCACCCCTGTCCTTATCCCCATCCTAACCCATCTCTTCAACATATCACTTACCACCGGCGTCTTCCCCTCATCCCTCAAATATGCCCTCATCACACCCATCCTCAAAAAACCCTCCCTTGACCCCACAACAGTCTCCAACTATTGTCCCATATCTCTCCTCCCATTCGCCTCAAACTGCATGAGCAACATGTCTACTCCGAACTGTCCTCCCATCTCTCCTCGTGCTCCCTCTTTGACCGCCTGCAATCCGGTTTCCGAGCCCACCACTCCACCAAAACAGCCCTAACCAAAGCCACCAACGACCTACTGACCGCCAAGACCAAGGACACTACTCCATCCTTCTCCTCCTCGACCTCTCTGCTGCCTTTGACACAGTTGACCACTCCCTCCTGCTTCAAATTCTAAAATCACTTGACATCACTGACCTAGCCCTCTCCTGGATTTCCTCGTACCTAACAGACCGGACCTTCAGCATCACCCACACCTCCTCCTCACCCTACCCCCTATCTGTTGGAGTTCGCCAAGGCTCAGTCCTGGGACCCTTTCTCTTCTCCATCTACACCCTCGGCCTAGGCCAACTCATCAAATCCCACGGCCTCCAATACCACCTCTATGCCGACGACACCCAGCTCTACCTCTCCAGCCCTGACATCACCTCCCTGCTATCCAAAATCCCACACTGCCTGTCCGAAATCTCATCCTTCTTCTCCGCTCATTTCCTCAAACTCAACATAGATAAAACAGAATTCATAGTCCCCCCCCCCCCCAAGTCGCTCTTCCCCCCCGACCTAACCATCACTGTCAATGACTGCACACTCTCACCCGTCCCCCACGCCAAGTGCCTCGGGGTAATCCTTGACTCTGCCCTCTCCTTCAAGCCGCACATCCAGGCCCTCACCGCCTCCTGCCACCTCCAGCTTAAAAACATGTCACGCATCCGCTGCTTCCTTGACCATGACAATGCCAAAACCTTGTCCATCGCCCTCATTATCTCCCGTCTTGACTACTGCAACCTCCTGTTCACCGGCCTCCCCGCTTCCTCCCTTGCACCCCTCCGAACCTTCCTCAATTCCGCTGCCCGACTCATCCACCTGTCGCCCGGTTACTCCCCTGTCTCCCCATCTGCCAAGCCCTCCACTGGCTCCCTACTTCCCAGAGATCTAAGTTCAAAACCCTAACCCTCACATACAAGGCCATCCACAACCTGTCCCCTCCATACATCTCCGACTTGGTCTCCCGATACCACCCCTCACGCAACCTGCGCTCCTCTCAAGAACTCCTTCTCTTCTCCCCCCAAATCTCCACCTCCCACAACCGCATAGAAACTTCTCTCGTGCATCCGCCATAGTCTGGAACTCTCTTCCACACCACATCAGACACTCCCCTACCCTGGGAACCTTCAAGAAAAACCTGAAGACCCACCTCTTCCTTCAAACCTATAACCCACACTGAGACCTAATCCTCTGCACCATGTCACCTCTCCCCCTCCTACTGTCTCCCACCGATCCCCTATAGTCTGTGAGCCCTTTTGGACAGGATCTATGCCCTAATCTACCTGTATGATTTATTCATCGTTATTTATGTTCTCGTCCTTGTTCTGCCCTTACACATGTGAA